>VDFB02373365.1:187465422-187664048 GCA_007258455.2 Sequoia sempervirens | reverse complement strand
GGGTACAATGTGAGACAACTAGGAAAATATGATCACAAAAATCCAAGATATGCCCCTATTTTTACAAGTCAAAGCACACCATGATATGATGGATCATGGTGACCTTGAGTAGGTATAGTAGGTAGCTCAAAAAGATAAAAGAAAATGCAAAAGAACCAAGAAACATCAATAAAACTCAAATAACATTTTCCATGAGGATGATGGGTGGATTGAACTTATGTGGTCTGATGTGAGGAAAAATGTATCTTGCAAAGACCAAAGATGGATGGGGTAGATTCTAGGATTGACATGACAAAAAATACCTAACATATTAAAATCTTAGGGAGCTATTGAATTTTTCTATAGGAACCAGCTCGATAGGGACTCTTGACAAGATAACAAACACAAAGATGAAATCTAATGAAAATTATATAAAATTATGGAACCTAAATGGGAATGCTAGATCGACTATATGTACATTATATAGAAGCGATGATAATCGATAAAAGTCTAACCAATAGGAGGATAGTAAAGCATAATGACTCTTTAGGATCCGATGGTAGTACTCCAAAATAAACATGTGAAGCTTGGGAATTGGGATAGTAAATTTAATCTAGCTAATTCTCAATCAAGATATACCATGTGATATGTAATTGATTGGGAAGGGAAAGGGGACACAATGTGGGTAGCATGGATAAGATGTATGAGATTGATGGGATAAAGCATAAACATGCAGAAAAATGGGACACAAGGTAGATAATGATTTAGCCCTCTACAAATGACACCTATTACCAAGTTTCCACCAAACTTACTTATCCAAGATGCCACCAAAGGTGGTTTTCACCATAGGACAATTTATTTATTTTTATTATTGACTGCTTTTTTTCAAATTTTTTGTATATTTTGAACATTAGTTTTGTGTTTTTGAAAGGTAGGGTAGCTCCACATATTCAAGCATAAAACCTTTTGATATGGATGATATTGATGTGTTCATCCAAGGGTGACCTTCAAGCATAGCAAGCTAGTATTCCCCTGAACCATATTTTTCTTTTATGATATAGGGACCCAACCAATTAATGACAAACTTACCTTTCTTTCCATGATCTTGTTGGGTATGTTGATTTTCGTTGACCATAAGATCACCAATCTAGAATTGGTGAGGATGAACCCTCTTGTTATGGATTATCTTTATCCAATTTTGATAAGCTTGGAGGTGATTGTAGGCATTGAGGCTTCGTTCATCAAGAAGCTCCAATTGACTTAAGCATGCAAAACAATACTCCTCATCATTGATTAAATTATTGAAAGGAATATGTACAAAGAGATGGGAGTTCAAATTTGATTGAGAAGATAAATTCAACACCATAAACAAGGGTGTATGGTGTGGCACCAATTGGAGTACAAATTGAAGTGTGGTAGGCCCAAGGAGTAGGATTTAGATGAAAGTGCCAATCACGACCAGTTTTACTAATAAATTTCTATGTGATTTTATTAAATTTTTATTCATTTCCTCAACCTAGCCATTACCTTGGGGGTAATAGGGCATAGACTAATGATGTTGGATGTGGAATTTTTCATATAACCAACATGCATGTTAGTTTTTGAATGGATTTCCATTATCTATGATAATGGTGGAGGGAATACCATATCAACAGATGATATAGTATAGGATGAATTTGGAAATTTGGATGTCGATACTGAGAGTGAGTGGAATGGCTTCCACCCACTTAGTGAAATACATAGTTGCGGTGATGACAAATGAATGAACATTAGAGGATGAAGGGTGTATCTTTCCAATTAAGTCTAAACCCCATTATCAAAAGGGCCATGTAGAAGTAATTGGTTAAAACGCTTGTGAGGGAGCATGTACCAAATTGGCATGGTGCTAACATGGGACACACTTCTTGACAAATTCACATGCATGATGCTCCATAGTATGCCAATAATAACTAGTCCTAAGAAGCTTCTTTGCAAGGACCACTCCACTAGTATGAGCCCCACAAATTCCACTATGCACTCTGTTCCAATAAAATTTAGATTCTATTTCATTTAGATGTCTTAGAAGAGAACCATCATATCCTTTATGATATAAGGTGTCTCCAAGGATGGTGTAATGGGATGATTTTTGGATAAAGGATAGGCGTTGGTTACATGTAAGGTTAGGTGGAAGGATGTTATCTGAAGGTAGGTGTAGATATCATAATACCAAGGTGATCAGGGACTAACAATATCACACATCATTTCTATTTCAGGGAGATCGTACACAGGTATCAATAGTTGCTTGACCAAAAAAACACATTAAGGATGATCTCGAGGCATATCAATGAGAGATTTGATTGTAGCCATTGCATCTGAAACTTTTTTTAATCTAGGCACTTTTTCAAATTGGATGTCGCCAAACTAATTCTTAAAGTCATCTACCATGCATTTTTAAGGGATAAGCTTGTCATATTTGGTTTGGAACTCATCATTGACCTATTTGCTGATAAGCGAAGGGTCACCATAAACAAGTAACTGATTGATGTTCCATTGTACAACAATCCTCAAACCTATGATTAAAGCTTCATATTTAGAAATGCTATAGCAAAAGCCAACTTGAATGAATTATGGATGAAGTCACCTTGAGGAGTGACAAAAAAAATACTAGAACCTGCACCATGTTCTGTGTATGACCCATCAAAATAAAGCTTTGATGGCTCATTTTTTGAAATAGCAAACACGAACTCATCTTGAAAATATTCAAGCAAGTGATAAGTGTTAACAAATGGAGCCTCAACTAATTAATTTACAATAACTTGACATAATCAAACTCACATAATCAATATCAAACTCACCTAAAATCATGACCCATTTAGCCATACAACCAATTAATGATGTTATTGATAGTAAATATTTGAGTGGATCAACTTTAGAAATGAGCTTGACAAGATGACTGAGCATGTAATGTCTAAGCTTCTACACACTAGAGACAACCACTAGGTATGATTTTTCCATTGGATTATAATTAAGCTCATACCAAAAAAGAGTGTGAATAATATAATAAATAGCTCTTTCCTTCCTATTCTCACCATGTTGTGCCAGTAGATTAAAGCTTACCTTGTAAACTTATCAACTATTTTAATGTCTTGTGAGGAGGCATATCCATGATATCTTTGACCTTTGTAGGGCCAAATTTTATTCCTCATCTAGATACAATAAATCCCAAGATATTTCTTGATGCCATGCCAAAGACACACTTCTTTGGATTAAGATGTCGTTGATATTGTTCTAAGTGATTGAAAATACACACTAGGATTTGGGGATGCTCTATTCGAGTCTTGGATTTTCCTAGAAAATCATCAACATAGTCCTCCAGAATGATATGAATAAGGTCATGGAAGATAACTTTCATTGCATGTTGATATGTTTCTCCTACATTCTTCAAACCAAAGGTCATAACTTGATAGTAGAAAGTACCCCAACGAGTGGTGAAATCTATTTTGTGTTGATCTTTGATTGCAATTTGGATCTGATTATATCTAGAAAATCCATCCATTAAAGATAACATGGCATGAGCTACTATAAGATTAACAAGGATGTCAATGTTAGGAAGCAAAAAGTTATCTTAAGAAAAGCTTTATTTAGATCTCTAAAATTGGTTGAGATGCGAATTCCTCCAGTTGGTTTGGTGACATGGATAATATTAGATATCTAATCTAAATAATCAATAGGATGAGTGAAGCCAACAACCAATAATTTTTGAAGCTCTACTTTGACAAGCAAAACAACCTGAAGATGCATCTTATATAGTTTTTGTTTAACTAGATTTCCATTAGGACACACATCTATATGGTGAACCACAAGTGTTGGATCTAGTCATGGCATGTCTAAATAACACCATGCAAAGTTGATAAACCCATTCTAAAGTATTCTAAAGAATATATGATATTCAGCCTTTGATAAAGACTTGGCTGTATAGGTGATTTTGGGCTATGCTTTTTTGCCAAGATTGAGCTCTCTAGTTTCCTCAATCAAGATAGAGGATCTCTCGGATAAATGTGTACCTATAATGGGAATATGTTCATGTCCCCATATTCTAACACCTCAAAGAGGTTTTCATCATAGGATACACCCTTTGTTTTTAATTTTCATTGGTCTAAAAGTGCCTCAGGTAGGTTTTCACAAGAAGACCTTTGTTTATTTTTTTGTTTCTTACTTTTGTGGTTAAGGTGTTCATCCTCCCCAAAGTAAGTACTCTAATAAAGCTCACAAATGAGGCCTAGTTGATAATTTTCCTCTAGACCCATGAAGTTTATGAATACCTCATTGTTGGGAAAAACATCAATGGGTGGAGATCCTTTCTTTTCCCAATCAATCAATTTGGGATGGAAGGAAAAGATAATGGTAAAGATGGATGTTGAGAATAGGGAGGAGACATCCAAGTCATTATAAGAAAGTTTGATAATCTCTTCTTTGGGAATGTCCTCAATAATAATAGATTCCATATTAACATTGTTTGAAGTGTTAGGGGATGATGCAGGTCTCTTTTGTTTCTTATCATAATTGATTCCTTAATGTTTTAGTTGAGTAGGTAATTCAACAGTTTGGTTGATGCCTTGTTCATTTCCCCCCAATCTTCCTCGATAGTTGAACTTCTTTGTCATTTAGTGAGTAGTAGGATATGCTTCTTGAAAATATTCCAAAAGTGTGGAAGAAGGTTTAGGTTCATCAAGATTCACCCATTGGATAATATCATCATCAATTTTCTGTTGTGCTAAGGTCCTTGAAGATTGAAAAGTAGTGGAACCCACATTCTTGGAGCTCATATTCTTGATCACTATTTCTTGTGGATTTGGAGATGTTGATGGTTATCCATAAGTGCATGCAGATTGGGGCATTGTGACCACATTAAGATAAGTTCTCATTTCATACTCTCCACAACCTTTGTCTATGATCTTGATCTTGGTGATTGAGGATTCAAGCATGAAAGATGGAGTAGATGATCAAAGGAGGATATTTGGGTTGACATAGGAGGATGATGGAGTTGCATTGGAAGGTGAAAATTCAACACCTAGACATGTTGAGAGTGGTGGGATGAAGCCTCAAGAGCACGGAAATACTCAAAATGATGTAGATCGACATGAATGCTGATCTCAGTTCTATTTTTAGGTAAGGCACTAGTGATAAGTAGATGGAATGGATTGCATGACATAAAGCCATGGATGACCAAGGAGGAGATTGTACAAGAGTTCAAGATCAAGAACATGAAAATTAGTGTACTACATTGTTGTACTAACTTGAATGGGAAGAGAAATTGGACCTTTGGAATCTCACTCTGTATTGTCATATGCCTTGATTTTGATCACTTGATTGTCTAAATCAGCTTGAGTATACCCTACCTATTTAATGAACTATAGAGTACATAAGTTGAGGGGAAAACCATTGTCTAATAGGACCCACTTAACCTTATGCTTAGTAATTAGGACCTCAATATAGTGAAGGTGATTGTGTGTAGGATTAATTGGATCAACTTGATTAATACAACCAACCACATTACATAATTAAAAGGCACCTTAGTGTGGTCTATATTATTGGTTCAGTTTTTTTATCCATTGTTGTTGGATCCAGTGTTTGTATTAGATGAACTAGTTCCTTGATTGTGTTTTGGGAAGGCATTTTGGAATATCTATAACTAAGCATTAGATGATGTGGATTGGTTACCCTCAACAATAATATATCACTTCGATCGATAAGATCTTGGATATATTTTTAAGATTCATACATTTATTAGTGGAGTGAACTTTGATCCTATGGTAATCAAAATACTCATTATCCTTATACCAATTATGCTTTGGTTTGGACTCATCAAATGATTGGGTGACTAGATATGTGGCTGCATTATCTTGGACCAACCTTCAAAATATTGCATAAAATGGGTTCTCCTAGGGGAGTGAAATTATGTTTGGCATTACATTGAGTAGGTAGTCTTGAAGTTTCCTTAGGAACATATATAAGACTAATTATAGGTGGAATAGATGTATTTTAAGATCCTTGGGAGTTATTTTCTACTTGGATATGTTTAGTGTCTATGAAACCATCATTGCAAACATTTTTTATTTTTATTCCAATAGTGGGATTTTTTAATGGAGGATTTGTCTTTTTCTTCTTTGTAAATTTTGACTAATACCTTAGCCATAAGTTATTTTTCAATGGTGATTTTTTTTTTCAATGAATTTGGAAAAGGTAGATGAAAATTATAAGCCATCTCAGGTTGGACATTTTCAACAAATATATTAACTAATTATTTTTCAGGGAGATGATATGAAAGATGACTTTATTGAGCCCACCACCTTTGCATATAATTAGAAAATGTTTCTCTATGATGTTTTTTGTTTGACATCAATTCCATTGTATCCAATTCCTTCTCAAGGTTATAGGATAAGTGTGCCACAAAATTCTCTGATAATTCATAAAATGTTGAAATAAACCCACAAGGGAGGTGCAAGAACCATTCCATTTCTTTTACACCTAAGCTCAGAGGGAAAAAATGGAAGAGATAGTTATCATTGTATAAGAGCTCTTGGAAATACATATAAAACTTTTGAAGGTGGTCATGTGAGTCACCTTCTCTCTTATATTTGTCAAATTTTGGAGTTTTGGAATTTTTAGGGAAAGGGGTTGTGGTAATGGATGGATAAAATGAATAAGGGAAGATTTCTTCAAACTTAAAGGACTTTTTAGATGAAGTTCCTCCTTTTAAGTCCTTGAGATTAGCCTTCATATCTTCCCACTCATTATACAAAGGTACAGATGAGGAAAGAACTATTGGATTGGATTGAATTTGGGGAACATATTGATTATATGGAGGTGGTGGAGGATGAGATGGATCTAGTGGTGGATTAGGATATGTAGGTTGTGATGGCATGTATGGTGGTTGTTATGATGATTGAAGTGGATTAGTGTATTTTTGGTATTGATTGGGGTATATTTGTTATTGTGATGGGGGAGGATGATAATATGATGATGGATTGGGTTGATATTGTGACAATGCTTGTTGTATACCTCCATAAGATTGAGTAGGAGGTTGAGATGGAGGGGGTTGATAATAAGATGATGGATTGGATTGGTAAGTGTAGGTTTGGTGTTGTGAAATATGTGGTGGTTATTGGGGATGGGATTGATGTTGAAGTGGATTTGATTGGGATTGGGGTGGATTGGTGTATGATTGATGTTGTGGTTATTTTTGCAAATAATATTAATAGGAAATATCTTGTGAAGTGTATTATGTACGTGGAGTCACAGGAGGTGGTTGATGGTAGGCATCCTAACTTAAATGTTTCACAAAAGATGATGATGTGGGATGTTGATGATAGCGTGGTGAGAAATAATGAGGTGGAGGATTAGGGTATGATTATAATGGTTGCATTTGATATTGGGATGAAGGAATATTTTGTGGTTTTCATGAAGGTTGTTGATGGTATTGGAATGGTGGATTAGGAGGTGATGAGGTGGAATGATTAGGATTGACTTACAAAGTTTGATTTGTAGGTAGAGGAACCTAGGATGAAGATGGAGAAAAAGTATAAGTGTGGTAAAGCGATTGAGTTAGTACAAAAGGAACATGTGGGGTTATAGATGGTAAAGCATTAGAAGTTGTGCCCCCATTATTTCCTTAATGAAAGTGGTGAGTGGATGTTTGTAGTTCTTGGTTATGGATGTTTTGTAGGATTGAATTCTATAATTGTGTAGAGGATGTAGGTATAGGTCCCTGAACATTACTAAAGTCTAGTCAAACTCCAATAATATGAATCCAAAGAGGAGAAGGTGGGACCAAAACAACCACATCATTATCAAATCTAGGTTGATACCAAGAATTCTTAGGAGGAGCCTTGGGAGCTTGGGAAACTTGAGAAGGATACAAAACTTGGGAGGATTGAGGAGCTTGAGGATTTGAAAATCTAGCCATACCCAAGTATTATGTTATATCAAAGCTAGAGGATATTTGGTACCTTGCATGAATAGAGTAGAAATAATTTTCTCTAAAAATTCAGTAATGAGATGATCATTCATTTGTACTTTGGTTGGATTACCAAGATATTCATCTAGATTGATTTCAGGTTGTGATACCATTCCTTCCTCAAGAGACACTTGACTGTGAGGATGATTTGAATATGTGGCTTGACTTTGCATATTGGATTGTTGAGATCCTCCTTGGGAAGGAAAATTAGCTTGATAAAGTGATTGATGGGATTGTTATTGATATTTTTTCATGAGTTTCTTCACCTACAACCTAGTGACAATGAGAATGAAAGGTGTGAAGATGATTGGGTTGATTGATGAAGATGATGTAAATTTGAAGGTCAAGACTAAACAAGGGTGATGTGATGATTGATTAAGCAATTGAATAAAGGATTAATTGGATGCTGGATTAATTTATTGATTGGATGGTTGGATTTGATGAATGATTAAATGATTTATTGATATAACACTCCAAATAAGTTTGATAACTAAATTTGATGATGTTGGGATCGATTACTACTTGAGGTAGCCTTATGTTCTCAAGCAGACTAGAGGATAGCAATGATGTGATAGTACTTGATATAATAAACTCTCAAGAATGAGGGATGATTACAACTTGAAATGACCTCTCACTTGTGGAAAGTTTTTTTGGCTAAGGATGACTATTGACTCAAAACATATGATATTCCTAAGAAAGTGTAAAGATGATGATTTTGATTTATTATGGTTCAAAGGTTCTCAAAAAATGATTAGGAGACTAAATGATATTTTTTGATGATAGGGATGATGATTATATGCATTTAGGGGTGTCCTTGAATAATTAGAAAGGGAATTTAGTGAATTTTGTAAAATATGATGTTATGAAAATAGATGATATGGAAGATTGGAAAGTGATAAAAAAAATTGATCATAGAATTAGACTCAAAACAATGAGAGCTATCATTCATTAAAAGGAATCATTCTCAAGTTTTTGTATGGTAAATGGACCCACCTATGAATAGTCTAGATCCACCTATGGATAGGGTGTAGACACCTATAGAGGTCTTCCTATGAGTAAAGGAAAATTTCTGATCAAGAAAGCATATCCACCCTTCCCCAAGAAGGACTGTTAGTGGATGACAGTGGAGCCACCTAAGAACAAATTGATCCACCTTTGAAAAAAGAAGGGCCAATATTAAAGAAAGTGTAAACCTAAGAAGGATGATTGAGGATGGATAGTGTATCTACCTAAGAACAAAGAGGAGCCGCCTATGGATAGAGAAGTCCTCCTTTGAGTAAAGTGGATCTTCTTAAGAAGGTTAACTGACTAGAATGCTGAGATAGGGAAAGTGTAACCACTGTTGGACAAAGCGTAGCGCCCTATCGACATAGAGAACTCACCTCTGATGAAATTAGATCTACCTATAAGGATTAATTGATTCAATTAAAAGGAAAATGGATGCATAACCTCCTCTGAAGAAGGAAAAATTTCCTATGGACACAACGAAGATGCCTTTTATGAAATTGGATCTACCTAAGGACAACTAAATGATCTGATGGAAAAGGATGACATAAAAACTAGATAGACATAGTATGGGATGGATACAAGGAAATAATTGGTATGCACATGAAGACATACTAGACAAAACAAGCCTAGAATAGCCACATGGGTGTGTTAACTTATCAAAGGCCCACCAACCTTGTGATTAATATCTTGAGATTAGAGATAGGCACAACTTAGTGAGAATTAGTAGATAGGGATCCAATGGCATGGGCCTAAAGTGGAAACATGCTCACCTTATCCCTTTCTTTGGAGGTCTTGAGACCTTCCCCAAAGAGTTCCCACCTCTACTCAAGGGGATACATGGTGAGTATATTTGGGAATGATATTGTACCCTAAAATATTTTAAGAAATGGTATATAGGTCTTAAGCTATGCTGAAATAGGCTATTTAGTGAATCCCCTAAACACCATGAGGGCGCATGAGGCATGCATGCGAACACTATTATATCACAAGAATTGGTTAGGAATGTTAGTTAAGTCACTCATACCAACCTTACACACCAAACTTGGAATCACTTGAGTATTAGCACTTCACTAAACATGACATGATTGGATTAGGGTACAACTTTTTTCCTCCCCTTTTTATATACCCTGCCAGTTCATGTGGTTGAGGTCATCCCTTGGGGTGATGAAATCCCTAGTAGGCATCCTAAAGGGAAGGATATGCTGGGTATTTTTGATCCCTAGGATCACATGTAGTGCAAGGGGAGAGCATATGCTAGTGCATGATTCCTAAACATGAAAAATAAATTAATTGACCCTTTAGAAATTGAAGTGTTCCTAGTTAGTGTAAAAATTACTTAGGTAGGTTTTTGATCGATTTTATTACAAGAAATGGATTGGTATTTTAGTTCACTAATCTTCATCAAACAAAAGATACAAATAGATTAGGAACACTCACAAACACCAACAACACAAGTGAGAAGATTAGTGATAAATCGACAACAAATTAAAAATTTGGAATGAAAACTATAAATGAATTGTTACAATAGGTCTACCTATGAATAGAGCAGAGTCATCCCTAAAGAAGCAAAGTTTTCCTTGAAGGATCATAGTCACCTATCGAGAAAATTTGCATTTGAAGATGCAGGTCTGCCCAAGAAGATATCAGGTCTACCTTTGAAGGAAGGAGAGTCACCTTTAAAGGATTTAGGTTTATCAATATGTAAATTTTCTCATCAAGGTATCACATCCACCTTTGAATAAGTCATGTTCGCTTGTGAAGATGTTAATTTTGTGTGTCTGTAGGTTTTCCTATGATGGAAGTGTGTCTACCCTTGTAATTGTGTAGTCACCTATGAAGATGCAAGTCCACCTCTAAAAGAAGTTAGTTCTAGAGTGGGTCAGAGATGAAACACATCCTCCCCTAGATAAGGTGTAGCTGCCCTTGTGTTAGGCATATCCTCCCATGCAACAGATCTGCCTCTAAAGCTAAAACCTATAGCTTTCAAAATTTGAAAACTTGCAAAAATAGATTAGTAGACCCATGGTGTGGGTCCCCACCGGGTGTACCAAAAATGTGTGTAGTGATTTTATGCTATTAAAAATGCAAAGAAACAACAAACCCAAGAAAATTGCAAAAATCAGGAAAACACTCAAGATAAGGGCTAGATTAACTCAAACCTACACCAAATAGCACAAAAATGGAGCTAAAGAAGAGCTTGATGTCACGATTTCCCCATGGAAGCAATGATATGTGTGATCACGATCAATTTTGGAAGCATACCACCTTAATATTTTCTCAATTTGGTCACAATATTTCATGAAAGATGGCTTGGTTGCATGAAGGCATGAAAACATGAAGCATGAGAGAGATGTGTCAAAAATTGACTAAGTGTAGTCATTTAGCAAGGGGAGAGAGGAGTGGCTGGCTAGAATTGAGGGAATGATGAGATCAAGGGTTGAGATTCCTTGAGACATCTCAACCCACATGGTGATGACACTTTTCATCATGTAGATACATGAGACAAGAGGGGGTACTTGGAGGTACCATGGGGATTTAGACAAGATCTCCTCCTAAGGGAGTTTCTTTTCCAATATTCCCAAATCATGGGAGGATGAGACACAAGGGAGTTAAAAATTCCCTTATAATCCATAGGGGATGGGAAACAAATAAAAATTCCTTAAAATACCTAGGGGGAATAAAATAGAATAAAAAATTGCATTGGGCATGGGGATAGCTTCTCCAAAGGAGAAAGATTTTAATATGGAGTTGACTAGGGGAGATGCCAATAATGGCATGATGTTTAGGATAATTAATCCTAGGATTTAATTTTGCAAGTAGTGGATTAGGTGGCTAATGATGATTATAAACCCACTTGCATATGTTGGAGGATGTGACACATCCTACCCAAGGATTAGGAATGTGCACATCCTTAATTAAGGCTTAATCAAGTAGATTAGGATTAGGGGAGAATTATGGAGGATGTTGCATTTGGAGAGAGAAAGGAAATGAATTAAAAATTAATTTTAATTCATGTGGTATAGTGGATAAATTAAATAAAATTGTCTGTTTATTTAATTTACAAAGGAAGGGATAAAGTATTTAATGAAATAATTAAATACCTTAGGAGGCCTTTGGAAAATAATGGATATTAATTAAATGATAACATTATTTAACTAATGTGAATAAGAAATTGAAATAGATGAAATAAAGGTAAATTTTACCAAATGTGAATGGTCAAATTTAGGAATCTACAATAAGTTAGTCAAGTTTATTTGGTCGAAATTTGGAATTTACGTCGTGTCCATAGTTGTTTTTAGTAGATTTTTTTGGGCATCAAATTAATGACACTTGGATTCGATATTTGAAAATCAGTAGTGGATGGGTATATTTTTCCATTACCCCACCAATGAATCAACATGGAAAGAAGGAAAGTAAAAATAACACAAGTGAATGCAATCCTATGTAAATTATTAGAATTGAAGTTTGTGAAAGCAATGCATTACAATTCTACCAAAGATATTTGGGATAAGATTATTAATATCTATGAAGGAGACATTAAGTTGAAGAAAGAGAAAATCCAAACTCATTGGAGATAATTTCAAAATATTAAGATGAATAAATAAGAAAACATGGTCACTTAGCTACTCCATGTTGATGAAATTGTGAATACCATCTGAGGACTTGGTGAATAAATTGAAGAATCCATGATCATGCAAAGGGTGCTAAGATATCTTCCTTTGATATTTGATGTAAAATTTTCCACTATTGAAGAAATGAAGGACCTAGATATATTGAATATGGATGAGTTGCATGGGATCCTAATGGCATATGAAATGAGTATTGAGAAGGAGAAGACATCAAATCTCAAAGAAAATTTAAATCCTTAAAGAAGATGAAGAATAAAGAACCCAAATCAAGTGATAGTTGAAGTAATGAAGAAGAATCCCACTTCATGAGAAAATTCAAGAAAGGGTCTAGAAAACACAAAGGTAAGTATACTTTTAATTGCTTTAATTATTGTAATATAGGAAATTTTGTGGCTAATTGTCCATAGGATAAAACTAGAAGTAGTGATGAGGAGAAAGACTATTTAAAAAGGAATCATCTCCATCATATTAATAATTACATACAAGTCAAGAATGAAAATAAGGAATTTTATAAGAATAATAAGAGCCTCTAATCTACAAAAGATAGTAGCTCATCCCAAGAGACTAATGATTTAGCATTTATGACAACAATAAAGAAGAGATTGTATTCATGGAAATAGAAACAAAGGATGATGACCTAGAAAGTGAAGACAAAGAAAAAGAAGAGGAGTTAGAAGGAGAAGAGGATCTTGAAGTATATTTGGAGGAGGAATTCATTTTTTCCCTAGATTATATCAAGAGGCTTATAAAGAACTCAAAGAAAAAACTATAGCTTCAAGAGGAATGTGGGACTAATGAAAAAATATCACAAAGTCTTGAAGAGTCTGAAAAAATGATGATCCATATGAAAATTCAAATTGAAGAAGCAAGAAGCTTAGAAGAGGTGGTAAGAAATAATATAAAGGAAAAGGAAGAGGAAGAGGATAATGAGGAACTTGAGCATGAAATTGTTTCCTTGAGGAAGGAATTGGAAAATACTAATGATCAATTGAATAGATGCTTGAAGTTTTAAAAGAGCATTGAGATTCTATATGATCTTGTAAATTACAAAATATCATATTTTTCAAAAATTGGTTTTGTATTTGAAGATAATTTGATGTCTAATAAAGAAGATACCAACGAATCATAGAAGAAGATGAATGAAAAAAAGAAAAGAGACTATGTTGATGTTTTCAAGAGATCCATCAATAGTGAGAGCACCAAGAAGGAAGAAGGTAATTTATCTCACAAGGACAACAAGGGTAACTAAAAAAGATAATTCCCTTCAAGAAAGGTGTATTTCACTAGGTTCCAACACTCTTTCTATGGTTATTGATTTTAATGCAATAAATTTGGTAATGAAATAGTGGATTGTAGAGTTTATGCAAGAAATATTTTTTGGTTCTCAATTAGGAACTATAATTCATGTGCTCCTTTAGTGGATTAAAATATTTTAAGTTATAAGTACAACAATTAAGGATATATATCATGCTTTTGTAGAAGTGGTTTTGCGAAACCACCTAGAGAGAACAAGGAGGATACCATAAAAAAAATGGAGAACCTATACAAGTTTAGAAGAGGAAACAAGATCAAGTAAAGGAAAAAAATATGATTGTTATCCTTGCACAATAAGTATCACTAAGTTCAAAAGAAGTAAAAATTCAAGGAGAGATACTCATTGCATTATCTTTTAGCTCCATTGAAACCATTGATATCAAGAGGAAGCATTACAATAAGGGAGCCTTACTGTCAGGGGCAGCATCACAAAAAAACTTGCGCGGATCATAATGATGGAGAGAAGTATGATGTATCTCCTTTTAATTGATGTAAAAGGGGAGAGAAGTGTGTACCTATTTCATTCTTAGATTATTTATTCACAGGGTTTCCATCAATGACAAAGAGGGATATTGTTGGAAATACTATAGTTGTCATTGATATCAAGAAGGATTGTCATTATCGTCATTAATGTCAAAGAAAATTAATATTTTGGTTTAAATTTTCTATATCAAATTAGGAGAAATGAATATAACATTTGAGATTATATGAAGGTAGCATTCAAGATTATAATAAAATGATCATAATTAATATTTAATGAAGGAATCAATTATGATAAAATATATAGATTTATTTATTAAGGAAGAAACAATTACTTTACAAAAGGAAACACCAAAAATGGGTAGACCAAAATTTATTTATTATAGGATGGTTGACCCCTTGAAATAATAAAAAATTCAAACAAAATTGTTATTATTATTTTGGTCAACTCCTTTGGGAAGATCACCCTTGGTGCAGGAGCACCTACCAAAGTGCCAAAGTGCAAGCTTATCTTTGAAGTTTTTGGGTTTAAAATCTTTTTTTTGTTGTTTTGGTATGGTCTTGTGCATCATCTTATTGATGGTTGTGGAAATTTTTTGTTGAGGTTAGGTGTTGAATAAGTTTGGTATCGTTTTATGGAAAATTTCCTTAGCTTTAGTAAAGAGTTGGAAAACACACTGTGTTTTCAAAAAATGTGCTTTTTGCCATTCTTAGGCTTGGGGAAGTAAACCTAACTGCTTCTTGACATTGTAAAAGGAACCCCTCAACCTTTTCCAGAGGTTGGATGTTTTTGGAGAATGAGAGTTGAATGAAAAAATCAGAAAACAGTGAATTTAGAGTGCATTTTTCTGTGTGTACCTTTCTTTTTCCTGTGATAGCAATAAAATGGAATGAGAAAACAGTCTCCTAGATAGAGTAGGATGTAGTTGAGTTCCTTTTAAGCTTTCTTTGGTTAAATTAGTTTGTGGTTTCTATCACTTTCAAGAGTTAGACAAGTTTATGTGTTTTTCTTAGCTTGCTGCCCTGACTGGTAATTTGGGTAAACATGGAGTTTTAGCCTACTTCCATGCCATACCAAGAAGTATGGGTTTTCTGGAAGTAAGGTTAAGCTCCTTAACTGTATATAGTGTAAGCGTAGGTGTTTGTAGTGGGCGAGGAAGCATGCTAAAGAGTCTTTCCTAGGCGAGCTTGAAAGCCCTACAAGGAAAGACAGTCAAAGATTAAAACCTAACGTAGTAGGGGTGTGTCTTAATTGACATTCAAAGATGTATGGTGAATGTAGGGAGATTTGAGAAGGCGTGGAAAGAATACAGAAGCCTCAACAATGCATTTGAGGTTAGAATATGTTGAACAGACCAAGAAATGGTCTAAAGAAACCCTAGTTCTTGCCAAAGTCAGATTTGCACCTGTGTACAGACTAACAAGGTCCCAAACCCCAAAATTCCTTTAGGGCTTGGAAAATGAACCAAGGTGTCAAAAGGAAGTTTGGCACAAACTCTTGAAAGAGAGAAGTTGTGAACTGTTTCTTGTGTTGAGAGGGCTAAAAGGGGCTCAAGGCTTGTAGCCCTGCCCAAACCCTAGAACAGGGACTTTATGAAAACGATGGAGAGTTGGAGCCTGGTGTTTGTTCAAGAATCTATGGAAGATGAATTTGGAAGCCTAGAAAGGTATCACACACCCCTATTACAGAGTTAGGAAACATTTGAGAATGGTTAGTCCTTAAGGTGATTAAGGGCTAGGTAGTGAATGAGAGGAAGAGCAGCAAGTTAGGCTTGGCGAATGATTTAAAACTTGATAGCAGGGTTGGCAAGGAGGACCAGGGGTGCCTAATATCCTTTAGGACCTATAGGTTGAGTGGTGGAGAGAAACACCAAGGGGTTATCAATTGGAGACCCAGAGCATTGAGCCTATGATTGACTCAATCCAACCCTTACCCTATCACTTAGGAAACTAAAAAATAAAGTTAATTATTTATGAAAGAGGCCGATCTCTTTGGAAGAAGAGCCTCCTTTTGAAGAGGAATTTGAAGAGATATAAAAATAAGATGGTATGTAAGTTAAATAATGTAAGAAATTATTGAATCTCTTTCCTATTCAAGGCATATTAAGGTGCAAATTAGATCAAATCTATAAGAAAATAGGAAGGATTTTATGAAAAGATTTGAAGAATATATTTTATAGAAAATTTTGTGAAGAAATAATAATAGATCTAAGAACAATTATTGTAGTTCTAAGAGAAATATTACAAAAGTGTAGGATATCTAAGAGAATAAGTATAGCAGATTTGAGAGAAAAACTATAGCAAATTTTTGTGAAGGTATTAAGGTAGATTTGTGAATCATATTGAAGTAGAAATACATATAATATTCATTTGGAGATTGGTTCCTCCTAATTAAGGATATTAGGAGGTTGGTGCATTCCATTACAAGAGATTAACTTTCCTCTTGCTAGGTTGGTGCTTAGTTGTGGGGATTGGTTTCTCCACTGGGCTGTTTCCTACAAAGTTTTTAAGAGAAGTTATATATAAGATTTTTTTTTTTATGGTTTCTTCCCAAAAGGGTTTCCACGTAAATCTTGTGTTATTCTTGTGTTACATAATTGTTAGATCTTGTGTTAGTGATATTGCTATGGTTTTTAAGTTTTGAAAAGTGAAAATATTTTCTTATTTTGATTCAACCCACCCTTAGTTTAAGTGTGTGCTCATCAAATAGTAACTTGGAAAATTTAAAAATGACATAAATACTAAATTATAGGGGGTTACTCTTTATGGATTTGTATGGTAGGTTCATATTGGAGAATGTTGGTGTAAATCTAATCTCATCATTATGTTCAAGGTTTCTGAGAAAGTCATATTATCCTTTTGATTTTTCCAAATTGGAAATGTGAGGCTAGAATTCCAATGTTTCAAAGTTGGAAGGTGATTACTACATCCATTAGGTAATTACAAATTTTCTTCATTTTGGGTCAAATATAACCCTACCACCATGTCCAAAAGGCCCAATATCTTAAGGATGGACTAACAATTCATAAAAAAATAGACACCTTTTCTCCAAAAATAAGATATTTTCTGCCCCTCATCCATTAAGATGAAATGGTAAATTATATGCCTATGTAGTCAAATTTTATGTAGGAAAAATATTTTATAGCATGTGTAGGCATCTATGATTTTTCAAATTTATCAAGAAATTAAAAAATTTAATCCCTATTTTTTGGTGATTTTTAAAAAATAGGAGTAACTTGGATTGATGGTAGCATCTACTATAGGGTTCCTACAACTTAGTGTAGGGGTTCCACAAGGTACAAGACCCATGGAACACCACCTCCCACTATCCAATAATGTTTTCAAGTCAATCATAGTATTCAAGAATGAAAGTTGATAGAAAATATGTAATAAAACAACTCTATCTATCTATAAAAAACCAAAAACTATACAAGTAGTTTCCTACATAAAAATAGGTAGTTTTTGTTAGATGTTGTGAATGGAGAACCTAGACCTGCACAAACATGAGAGAACAATAGGATATTAGTCCATTATGAAAATCTAAATCAAAATTCCCCATGCAATTCATTTGAAATGAAATGAACAAGAAACAAAGAAAATAATATCAAATAAAGCTACTAAATCTTGCTCAAGACAATCAAACTCTCAATCCCATGGGGAAATTGGTGCTATTTTTATGTGGAAAATAGCCCTTTCCCAATTCCTTGCAAGCTTGATGATGATCAATGGTGCTCCTTGATAAAATTTTCCATAACCTAGCTATGAAACTATGAAACTTGATGAAAATGGATGAAATTGCTCTAAATGTGAAGATAATGACTTTGCATAAAGTTCTGGATGATTGTGGCTTGAAATGATCATAGTGATCTTACATGGATTGTGGATTCCAAACACAATAGAGGAGGCCTCTATTTATAATGGAGAAGGATTGAAGAATGAGAAATAGGGTGAATGTGGGATTAAAGATGGACCAATGGCATTGTGCCACTTGTCAACATGCTAATGGAGGGAGGTGGAGCACAATTTGATCAATGTGCATGATAAATGAAATTAGGTGGTATTTGAATTTGAAGAAGTGACATGTTGGAGGGAGATGGAAGAAGAGTTAATGCCACTTGGCTCAAGAAAAAGGACATGTAAGAGGCCTTTAATGCCTTATTGGATTGACAAGTCCTGTTGGGAAGGAGATTTGAAAATGAAGGAATATTCCAAAGAGATGCCTTTTTTGAATGAAAATAGAAGAATTAATAAATCAAATAAATTGATTTATATGTGCAAGTTGCAAAAGCTAGAGGATTTGAGGATTAGGAGTTAATTGATTTATGATTAATTAGATTAGATGAACTTAGTTTGATTTGAAATTTGATTTAGATATTTGAGTTTATTTAAATCAAATGAGAGGATATTGAGATATTAGTAATTTAATTAAATAAATTTGATTTATTCAATTAAATGAAGAACTTAGGATTTAATTAAATAAAGTTGATTTATTTAATCAAAGAGGAACATTATGATTTAATTAAATAAAGTTGATTTATTTAATTAAAGGAGGGATTTGATGAAATAATCTGATAAGGTTCATTATCTAATTTTAAGAGGAATTTTAATGAATTTAATTTAATAAAGATTATTCAATTAAATGGTTAGTGTAGAAGTGATTAAGGAAGAATCAATGTGAGTGAATCAAGATCAAATGCATGATGTTGGTCAAGATATTTTGAGTGTCTACAGATGCACAAGACAACTGAGAGTGGGGGTTGAATCAGTTGTACAATAAAATATTCAATCCCTCATTAAATTTCAAACACTTATCAAAATTTAAACCTTCATTAAGCATTAACAAAATGTAAACATGTGAAACAGTAATGCAAACACAACCATGCACAAGAGAACACCAAATTTACATGGAAAATCCTAAGTATGGAAAAACCATGGTGAGGATTAGATCATATATATATGAATAACAACAAAAATAATTAGACTCACTGCCAAGGGCCCACTACCCAGAAAAGAAGAAAGGCTCACTGTCAGGTGGCTTGCTACTAAGAAGAAAGAAGAATAGAAGAAATTGTTATAGATAGATTCACTATCTCATAGAAATTTTTTTTTCACCACTACAACTTTGCACCATCAACAACCTTTGGATCACTACCTCCAACAACTTCAAGCACACTAAAAATGTAGACACCTTCTACTTACTATATCTAGAGTCATAGGAATTTAAGCTTACACTCAAATCACTACACTTGATCACATTCACATCATTCACACACTTTAAAAAATTTCCAACAACTCACCTTACATTTATACAATCCATGACCTAAACAATCTTAATTAGATCAACCTCAATGAAATGTATGCACCTCAAACATGCAATTCCAAAAAAGGTTAGAACCAAACACTTCTGTTGTTGAAAGAAGTGAAGGAAAACCATTCCAAGGGTTAACTAGGACCCAAATATATATCAACATGCTACTCATCACATCAACAATCCGCAATGTACCTCTGTAAATAGCACTAGCATGTTAGATCAACCAAACCTCCATTAACACTACAAGTGACCATATACACACTTCTCCAAGTCTAAAAACAACATGCATACCACACAACAACACCACACGACATCCAAGAATATTCCAACATAGACATATTGTACTATAATACTATTGCAACCACCTCAATCAAATAATACATTCATCCTACACATCAGGATGCATTACCACTTAACTTCAACATAAGAACTCATGGACTTGTGGAGAAACTCAATACTAAAAACTGAAAGGGAAGATAAATATAGAAAACATAAGAATGTTCCTAAATCCGCAAGATAAGAAACAAAAACATGGAAAAATGCAGAGAAATTTCATTTCTCCCAAACAACTTTCTTCACAAGTAAACACACTGTCAAACACAACTTCCATTGTCGCACTATCTAGAACCTAAAACTTTAGATATGACACCTCTAAAAATCTCTAATAATCATATCAAAACTTCACAAGCATATCTTCAACCATTAAGAAATTTGGGACATAATACATAACCACCTTTGTTACACTACACACTCTTTTATTCAAAATTTCTCAAAAGCACTTGAAAACCAAGTGAGTCGGCTGCATCAACAAGACCAACACTATATATCTACAACATCTACAAAACCAACAATCTCCACACTAGGGGTTGACATCAATGTGACATCAAACTACAACAAAAACACACTTAGCACCAGTACAAACAACACTAATAACAACACCACCAACAAATCCAATACTAGCAATCTCCAACTATCTCCATACTGTTGAAATCAATGAAAACACCTCCATCATACTTTCAATAATCCCCCCTTAGTTATTGATGTAAATATAAAATCTTAAAAACCATCAACAAAAAAATTAACTCTACATTAATCAAAACCCCCCTTACATGGGTACACTTCACTCTCTATTATTATCTCCCCCTATCTTGAGGGGTTCTTTAAATATTACTCTCCCCTTTGACATAAATTCTTTCCTTGTGTTTTTCAAACTTCACTCCCCCCACCCCTTTGATATCAATGGAAAAGGGAAACACCTACATACTTCAATTCAAACAACACCTATAAGAAACTTTCTCTCACCTTCTCCATTACTCTTTCTCCACACAATTCTCACTACTATGCATGTATACTAGACTATTCATTCTTCACTGCTCTTATTTTTTAGTTCTCCCCCCATTAGGGCTAGAAGATTTTCTCCACCTAAATACGCCAATCAAAGACACTACTACCTACTCCCCTTAAGAGGCAGCATTCAACATCAACCCAGGACCAAGAATGTATCTTGAAATGCTTTCCTAGATAGATGCACAAATTATGCTTCTAATTGAAAGTAGGGGAAATAACCTCTAACTTCTACTAGAGATACTCAAATGTATCTTTTGAAAGAGCCTTTGTAAAAATATCTGCAACTTGATCCTTTGTAGGAACATACTCAAACTTCACCTCATTCTTTACAACCTTCTCTCTTAGAAAGTGATGTTGGATCTAGAGATATGTTTTTTTTTAATGCATTACTAGGTTCTTTGAAATATTGATAGCAGTTGTATTATAATATAAGATAGAAATAGGTTTATCATATGATACTCTGGTATCCTTCAATATTTTCTTCATCCATAACACCTGTGTGCAATATGATGGTGTTGTACTCTGCTTCTACAATAGATAATATAACTAAATCATTCTTTTTACTCAATAAAGAAACCAACCTGCTTTCAAGAAAGAAAGCACCTAAACTTGTACTTCTTCTATCATATGTATAACCTACCTAATCTACATTTGTATATGCGTTCTCAGAGAGAAATTAATATCCATAGGATACCATAGAACAAAATCTAGAGTGCCTTTCAAGTATATAAATATCCTCTTAATTGTTGCAACATGTGAGACTCTAGGATATTCTTGAAATCTTACCACAAGAAATACCACATGCATGATATCTAGTCTAGTAGTAATTAGGTATAGCAATCCACTAATCATTGATTTGTAACTTATTTGATCAACCTTATGAGATTCATTATTTTTTCTCAACAGTTTACAACCAGTAATCATAGGATTACACACTGGTTTAGAATCCTCCATTCCAAACTTCTTCAACATTTCCTTGACATAGTTTTATTGTGAAATGAAAATACCTTTTTTTGATTGATCAATTTATAGCCCAAAGAATAAATTCACTTCCCCACACATTAACATCTAAAACTCTTTCTACATCTCCTATGCAAACCTCTTGCACATATCTTTATTTCCTCCAAATATTATGTCATCAACATACGCTACCACAATTAGGATTTATTCTCCCTCAAACTTGAAGTAAAGGTTGTTATCTTCAATACCTTTTTGGAATCCTTGCTGCAACAAGTACTTATCCAACCTTTCATACCAAACTCTAGGAGCCTATTTGAGTCCATACAACACCTTAATCAACCTAAAAAAATATCAAGATAATCTAATAATTGAAATACTTTCGGTTGTTCAATGTACACTTCTTCTAACTCACCAGTCAAGAATTCCAACTTCACATCCATCTGATATACCTTGAATTCTTTATGTGTTGCAAAAGCCAAAAACATCATAAGATCTTCCATCTTTTCCATTAGAGAAAAATTCTCTTCAAAATCTATTCCTTCAACATGTGAGTAGCTCTTACACACAAGTCTAGCCTTATTTTTGAAAAAATTTCCATCCTCATTCAACTTGTTCCCAAAAACCCACTCAGTTCCTATCACATTCTTATTTTCTACTCTTGGGACCAATTCCCAAGTCTGATTCTTCTCAATTTGTTCCAGCTATTCTTTCATATCCTTGACCCAATTCTCGTCTTTGCATGCCTCAGTTATAGTTTTAGGTTCTACCTCTAAAAGTAAAAAAAAGTTTACTTGATCTTTTGTTATTACATCTTTTCTCCTTGTCAACATACCTTTTCTCTTATCTCCAATGATTTGATCTGTAGAATGATTCTTTTGCACATACTTAGGAGTCTAAGGCATCTTTTCTAAAGCTTCATCCTCTTCAATAATCATCTCTTTTTCTTTCTCTTCTTCCTTTTCTTCTTTAGTACGATAGGATTCATCAGATTCATATCTTTCTATCAATATAGAACTCTGATGTGGTTCTTCATCCACTTAGAAACTTGCACATTCAACAATATTCTTCAACCTTTTATTATAGCACCGATATACTTTGTAACAAGAAAAATTCCACTACTACACCAGTACATTCACTCTTTGAAGAATGTTGACACCTTTTGCTCAATGCTTCCAGTAGTCTTAGTCATTGAAGCTCACACTGCACTTCACACTTTCACACTTCATATCACTCACACTTCACACATATCCTCTATCAACTCAACAAGAATATATACCCATTACAACCTTAAAAAAAAATCATAAGATCAACTATGCAACTCAAACATGCAAATTAAAATTAGGTCAGAACTAAGCACTCCCACGGTGGAGAGGAATGAAATTAGACCACATCACAATTTAACTCAAACCTAAATCTACACATATAGACCATGCCACACTTTCAAAAACACCAAAGAATTTCTACAATTAGTGTAAACACCCAAGGTCAATCAAACTTATGTAAACACCATTAAACATTTAAGTACACATTTCCTTTGATCCAAAGACAACTTGCAAACCACAAATAACACTCAAACACAATTTAGAATATTCCATCAACACCCTAGAATCCAACAACTTTCTCCTAAAGAATATATTCATCCTATACCCTCAATTTGTTGAAAGGTGCAAGAAAACTGAGAGGGGGGGTTAATCAGTTGTCACCAAACTCAATCAAAAATCTCAAAACACTTATCCAATTTATTTTGTTATTAAGTGTGAACATGAAATGCAAATGAAAATAAGAAATATCAACACAAGAGACACCATATTTACTCAGAAAAGAAAATAAGGGGAAAACCACGGTGAGGATTAACTCACAATATAATGTAGTTCCAAAAACCAAATACAAAAGGCTCTCTGCCAAGGGGATCACTACGCAAGATAGGAATCACCATCCAAGAAATAAGGCTAACTACCTACAAAATTATTACAATATAGAAGTGGCTTCATAGCAAAAAAAACTTGATAAGAGTACAACTAACAAGTGTTGATTAAGTTCTGGTGATGTTCAGTTAACAAACTTGACACACTTCATCTTCACATTTCGTACACAATACTAATTTTCACTTCATCCACTACTCACACTCTCCTCAATCTCAAAACTATCTAAAAAATATATCTAATTCATCTACAAGCATCAATTAGGTCAGCCTAATTAGATGCAATCTTTATTCACCAAAAAGACTAATTGTTGGCTCCAAGTTAGTACAAAACTTCTCCAAAAATAATCCAAGCTTGTAGCATGCTACAATATGTTGGAATGGACCAAAGATATATCACACATATATCCACATCACAAAATTAATTCACCATATCATCAACTATCCATTAGGTCAGCCAGAGATGGACCTAATAGCAAAAAGCAACAACAAAGTAATGCTAACTTTCCATACAAGCACCTGTGCACATGAGATTCTAAACATACACCCTTAAAGCATCGAAAAACTATTTCCCAATACCAGAAGCAAAGATAATCATTAGTGAAGGATTGTAGACCAAAATATCAGAGGATGTAAAACTAGTTCTTCATACTGGTTTAGAGTACCAAATCAAACTAATGACCTAATCAACTTGGTGATATCAATGACAAAAAAATTCTACACAACTAGACGTTCTTCTTCATTATCCCAAAAAAGTTAACCATCTGCATACTACAACTAATGATTCAAACCTTGCAAAGCACCAAACTTCAAAAAACTCAGTCTAAAGATAGGTATGATAAATGTAAGCACACCCTCATATATGTAAGACTAGAAACTACACTGCAGAGAAATGTAGAGCAAAACCATATCTCCCAGACAACACTGCTTTCATAGTTCACACACTGGTGAGCACAACTTTCTATGCACAATGATCTAGGACAAGAAAATATGGATCCAACACCTTTGAACACATATGTTCAACATATCTAAACTACATAAGAAGATCTTCAATACAAACTAAATGCAAAGAAAGAACTAGAACACTACTTTGCTATACTAAACACTCTTTACCATACTATTTCCTCTTCTATTCAAATTTTCTCAAAAGCACTTTGAAACCAAAAACCACAAACACCATCTCATCTTTTTCAACAATTTTTCATCACCACCAAACCAACTACAATACATAAACTAAACCATCCACATGCTTATCAAGGAAATACTAGAGGTTGAAACCAAAGAGACTACTCATGACAACATAATGCAACAAATCAAAGCAACTCTAAGGTTGACATCAATGCAACAACATATATTTTTTTATATCAATGACAACACAAACTATATAGACTTCCAAAAATAGGTTGTACCATACCCTAGATGGGTTGATTCATCAATATACTTTCACACTTAGGTGCCTCTGTGTCTGCCCTCTACCTTTCTAGGTTTAATTTTTGTCTTGATGCATTCAACTTCTTAAAAATCATATTAGTTTTTTGTAATTTTGTAATAGACCTATTTACATCATTGCATCATATCAAAAGTTAAACTATCCAATAATTATCACCACCACAAAAAAGGGATTAAAACCTTGATCAACCATTCTGGCTCTTCCTAAAATTTTTGTAGCCAAGTGGGGTTTGAGATCATTTTTAATCCCTTACTACCAAAAGTTGGGAAGAGTGTGATTTATACCTTTAATCCCTTTTCCCAACCAATTTTTTTGGTGAACCTAATTATTTGAAACATTTTAAATATTTTGAAATCTAAATCATATCATTTTAGATGTAAGCTTAATCTTAGTTTACTTTGCATTCATCATTTAGCATCCATCATTTTCATAATAAAGCATTGAAAAATATTTTTTTTGCATATCATCTTGTATAAAGAGTTCAGATAGGGTTAATTTTAGTTATTATAGGCTAGATCTACATCATAATTTCATTCACAAATCTACATTAGATCATATAAAATCTAAAATCAAATTTGAATTTTTTTAAAGCATTCATTTAGGCATATGCATATAGTCAAAAAGTAGAAAAGTTGTATTAAATTATGTCAAAAAAAAAAAATCAATTTCCAAATTTATCAAGTTGGGAACAATAAATGTCTACATTTTACAATCTAAAAATTGCATTTTGAATTGTATTTTTTGGTTAAAAAATTTCTTGCATAGTTGCATTTTACATTACAAAATCACAATTTTGTAAAATTTTAGAAATTTATTTACTATTAGACTTGAAAATAGGCACAAAGTAAGACAAATACACACTATAGAACACATCCAAATTTTGAATTCAACAAAAATAATTTATCATTTTTGGGTGCACCACACCGTAGCTTTGTCAAATTTAACATAGATTTGAATCACATGTTTATTTTTGTGTTTCCTACATGCTTCTACATTTTTATTTTATAGTAGAAGTTAATGCATTTTTTGTCACTATTTTATATTTTACTTTCATATCAGGGTTACTCAAGTATTTTGAAACTCATACGAGCTTCATAAACTAAGATCCTACTACGAATACCCGATGGTATGTAGCTTCAAACTCATGGCCTCCACTACTGCAATCACAACCACTATGGAGCCTGAGTCCAATACCTAATCTTTTTAGTAATCCATTCCTAATCCTACATTACCTATGAATTCCTCACAACCTAACATCCATGTGGACATAAAGGCCACTATTATCCATGTCCTTGAAGATAAGTTAAAATAATTGGATAAGGATTTAGAGATTCTTTAGGAATTTTTAACTGTTGAACCTTAGTTGGAGAGATAGAATGCCTCTTGTCAACCATCTTAGAAGTTAATCAATGATTCCCACATAATAGAGGTTTTGCATCTAGTCTAGCTCACATAGTAGATGCTAACATACCTATGACAACTAGTTGCACTCAAGCATTCACAAAATCTCAAAATCAAGTAGAAAAGAAAACTCCTCTTCCACAAGAATACCTTATGGATTTCCACATTCAAACCTCTAGTCATAGCATCAATGATACAATATACCAATGGCATCAATCCAAGATTATAAATTTCTAGTGGGAATCCTTATAGTTTTTTCACATCACCCATTAGACCTCCATATTCATCACCCCTCCTAAGCATGTAACATGGTATCCTATGAATCACTTACACCACCTCACCATATTCAACAAACTCTCAAAACATGTCAAACAAGGATCTAGTCATAAACCAACATTTGCAAAATGTGACATCACTTCAACCATAAATATCTACATTAAATAAAAATAAAAATGGTAAACCCCCACAATCCATCACATGTAACCAATTGTTAGTAGCACTATCTAATTAAGAAAACCTATGCCTTAAAATATTGAAATACCTTGATTTGAAAAGTACAATGATAAGGGAGATCCTAACAACCACGTATCTCCTTTTATTGCATTGTGTAGTGACTTTATTTTTAAATAAAATCTCCTACCTAAACTCTTTCCTAGATCATTGAAATGCATGGCCTTGGAATGGTTTTTCTCATTGCTGAATAAATCCATAAAATCATTCTCCCAACTTGTTAGCACATTTCTCCAACATTTTAAAGAAAATATTGGTCCTCAAGTGATGTTAACTAACTTAGTGCATTGTAAATAAGGACCTAAGGAAAAAAAATAGCCTTTATAAAAGGATTGTTGTTATGTGGAGCCTAATCAGACTCAGAGGTTAAATTTTCCCCACTTTTATTGGTGCGGTTTCCCCCAAAATTATTTAACAGGGGTTTGGGGGCAGTTCCCCCAAGACGGGTTCAAGGGGAAATTCCCCTTGCGAGGTCTAGGGGCATATGAGTGAAAAAGGTATGAAGGAACTTCATTCTAAGAAAGTTTAACCAGGTCTCAAATGCATTAATATGGATTTCTGTGAAAGTTGTGTGTATGGAAAACAAAAGAGAGTTAGTTTTCTCAAGGATGGTAAGCAAAAGAAACATGAAAAGTTGGAGCTTGTGCATACATATGTATGGGGACCAGTTCAGGTATCTTATCTTGGTGGCTCTTGGTATTATGTTACATTCATAGATGATGCAACTAGGAAGGTTTGTATTTATTTACTTAAGAAGAAATCTGATGTATTTGAAACATTTAAGAAATGGAGAAGCTTGGTTGAGAATGGGAGGGGTAAAAGATTAAAATTTCTTAGATCTGATAATGGTGGTGAGTATTGCAACAAAGAATTTGAGGATTATTGTTCCTTTAATAGAATTTGTAGGTAGAAAATGGTTCCAGGGACTCCACAAGAAAATGGAGTGGCTGAGCGCATGAACAAAACAATAATGGAGTGTGCACGAACTATGAGATTACATGTTGGGTTGCCTTTAAACATGTGGGAAGCGGCTATAAACACTATTGTTTATTTAATTAATAGAGGTCCCTCTAATCCTTTTGGTTTTGGTATTCCAGAGGAGGCATGGATAGGTAATAAGGTGAGTTATTCTTTTCTCAAGACCTTTGGTTGTGAAGCATTTGCACATGTAGATTCTGAAAATAGAACCAAGCTTGATGCAAAATCAAAGAAATGAGTATTTTTTGGATATGGCATTGATGAATTTGGTTATAGGCTTTGGGATTTTGAAAATCAAAAAATTGTGAGAAGCAGGGATGCCATATTTAATGAGAAAGCATTGTACAAAGATCAGTTGTATTAGCATGAGAAGAAAGAAAATGGTTATCTAGTGTTAGATGATACACTAAAAAGTGATATTCTAGTGGTTCCTCATGCTCTGGAACAACAACAACAAATACCACAAACTCTAGTGTATGTCAGATGGTAAACATGGCTTAATAGACCTCCTAAAAGGTTTTCTCCCTCTTTGTATTCTATTTTGTTAACAGATGTTGGTGAACCTAAAGGGTGTGATGAAGCTATGCAGGTGGATACAAAGTTTCAGTGGGAGAATACAATGGAAGAAGAAATTGACTCCTTGCTAAAAAAATAGACTTGGGAATTATGCAAGTTTCCTGTAAGTAAAAAGGCTTTACCAAATAGATGGGTTTATAGGATGAAAGAGGAAGGTGGAGGTAAGAACATATTTAAAGACTAGTTAATTGTAAAAGGGTTTGCACAAAAAAAGGGCATTGATTTTGCTAAGATATTTTCTCCAGTTGTTAAGATAACTTCTATTCGTACTATTTTATGTATTGTGGCTATTGACGATTTGCATTTGGAATAGTTAGATGTGAAAACTTCCTTTCTCCATTGTGATTCAGAGTAGGAGATATATATGGAACAACCCCAAGGATTTGAGGTCAAAAGGTAAGGAGAAATTGGTGTGTAGATTGAAGAAGAGTTTATATGGCTTGAAACAAGCACCTTGGTAATGGTACTTGAAATTTGATAGCTTTATGGCTAAGCAAGGCTACAAGAGGTGTAATTCTAACCATTGTGTTTATTTTAAGAGGTTGGATAATGAAAGCTACATTTTTTTTTATGTTTATATATTGATACATGTTTGTAGCGGGGTCTAACATGGATCACATAAGTGAGTTAAAAAAATAGTTAGCAAAATCATTTTATATGAATGATTTGGGGGCAGCCAAAAAAATACTTGGTATGAGAATTTGCAGAGATAGTGAGAACAAAAAATTGACTCTATCTCTGGTTGGTTATATTGAAAAGGTGTTGCAAAGATTCCACATGGAGAATGCAAAAGCTGTCAACACACCTTTTCCTAGTCATTTGAAATTGACTAAGGAGATGTGTCCAAAGACACAAGAGGAGGAAGAAAAAATTTCTAAGGTACCATATGCTTTAGTTGTAGGAATTTTAATGTATGCCATGGTATTCACAAGGATGAATATTGCACATGTTGTTGGAGTTGTAAGAAGGTATATGAGTAATCCTAGATTAAAGCATTAGAATGCAATAAAATGGGTTCTCAGGTATTTGAGAGATACATCCAATTAAAAATTATGTTTTGGGGGCTCTAATACTAATTTAGCAGGTCATGTAGACTCATATTTGGTAGGGGATATTGATACTAGGTGGAGTACTACATGTTATGTCTTTACTATAGGTGGGACAACGGTGAGTTGGATCTCCAAGTTGCAAAAGGTGATTGCTTTATCCACCAAGGAGGAAGAGTATGTAGCTACAATAGAGGAAAGAAAGGAGATGATATGGCTACAATATTTTATGGAAGAATTGGGAAAATGATAGGAAAATAGTGATTTGTTTATGAACAGCTAGAGTTTGATACATCTTGCAAATAATTTTATCTTGCATTCAAAGAACAAACACATATAGTTGAGGTATCATTTCATTCGGTCAATGTTGGATGGTGGATAGTTAAGGCTAGAAAAGATAAATATAGATGAAAATCTAGTGGATATGTTTACAACGGCAGTGCCAAGGGAGAAGCTGGCCGGCTCCTCTTCAACTTTGGTTGGTCTTCAAGACTGAAAATAATAAAATCAGAACATCAGGGTCCAAGGTGCTTATTTCTAATGGGAGCTATAGGGTCAACAGTGTTATGATTAGTCTCCAAGTGGGATATGATATGGGGTGGAGTCTAATCAATCTCCAAGTGGGAGATTGTTGTTATATGGAGCCTAATCAGACTCAGAGGTTAAATTATCCCATTTTATTGGTGCAGTTTCCCCACAAAAATTTTAACAGGGGTTTGGGAGCAGCGCCCCTTGTGGGGTCTAGGGGCAGTGCCCCTGGCACACTCCCTATTGTGATATAGGGCAGGGTCAAGGGGCAGTGCCCCTGAAACCTCTCATGAATTTTATTATTTTATAAAGGCATTGGGTGTTATTTTTTCTATTGACCAACATAAAAAACCCTATTTTGTAACTAACATAAGTCTTGATAAAAGGCTAAGGGTTAGGGTTTCCATTGATATTGTATTGTAGCATTTGTAGTGGTATTGAGTTACAAGGATTACAGGTTGTAATTGGTTCAATTTGTTGGATAATAATATTGGACTCTCTGTTGGTGGATGTAGCCCAAATTTGGGTGAACCACATTAAAATTCTCTCACTATTATTATTTATGTGTTTTTCATTCCTTTCTTTAATCTTTATTTGCATTTAATTGATATTTTTTGCATGCAATTCCTAACAAGGATACCAATTTCTTTACTCTCAAATATCCTATTGCCTTTTGGACACTGATATTCAACAAGTATTTGTAAGAAGATTACAACCTAATATCTGGGATAAGATATTACTAATGAAGTATCTATATTTTCAAATTTGTGTAGGACTCTTCATGATTATCCATCATTTAAAAAGAAAAACAAGAACTTTATTAAGATAAACACTCTTCAAGACACTAATAACATTGAAATACATATCACAACCACAAGTACAACCCCTTATCAATTTAGGCTAAGAGATAGACAATTTACACAATTTCCTAACTCTCTTCATACGATAATGTTATAATTTCTAAATAAGAACTTAATCTAATTACCTCCAAATAGGCCCATTAATACAACTAAACCTTCACCTCCAAAATTCAATGAAAAGCATTGTGTCAATACCATCATACACCTAGAAACAATATAGAACAATGTATGTGTCATAAGAACCAAGTGAAAGAACTCATTTATTGTAATCACATCCCATTAGCTGATGTTAATGATAAAGGAAAAAAGTTTGCCACACCACCTGACCAAAATTTGCAAATCTTCACAAACTCGATGCTAAATCATACATCTAGCTTTGTGTGAAGAAGTGATCACATACACAATGATCATGATAGATATCCAATATTGTAAATATAATAGAAGTTCAACCTCATAAGGTCCAAACCACCTTGTTTCCTAGCATTTATTTTACACATATTGATGCATCCATAATTGCACCTAATGATACTCTCTATATCACCAGTCATATTAATGAAAAAAATACAATAGGGATACTCATTGATCCCTATGTTTAAAGAATGTGATCATTGAAGAATTCCTATTTGAGTATGAAATTTATAAATATTCTTATTAAAAATGCAAAGCATGGCTAAAAAATCATGATGGTTTTGTTTTCCCTATGATAGATTTGATAACTCCCCCACTCATAGTTGGACCAAAAAAATTAGATATTTCATTCACCATAATCCCCATGTCAGATCAATTTTGTGAAAAGCTAGGTTATCCATGGATACACTCAATAAATTTGGTCCCATCAGTAATCTAGAAATGCATAAAGTTTCCATTTGAAGATGAAATATGCATAGTTCACTATAGTGGGTTTAAGCCTTTCGCTTCCCATGGAAAATTTTCACAAGATTATTTTTTTCCTCAACCTATTGAATCCATTAAGCCTTATGAGGTCTACTTTTTCATAACATATTAAATTTTTAAAGCTAAGAATATAGTTGATTTATCCCTTGGTAACATCCCACTAGAGGTTGATTAGTATACTATGACTTTTGTGGTTGTTCCTCCCACCCCACAAATCGTGGATGAAACCATTTCTAAATCAAGTATCCTCCCACATATACTAGGAATATACATTGTGGTTCCACCTCCGACATCCTATAAATGAATAAGAGATAACTGTATAATTAAGCTTGTTCCTCTCAAGGAAAAAAAATTATATACCTAAGGATACAATGGTTTCCCAACCCGTACCAATCCCTTTAGTTCATACTCCAAAGGAAGAAAAGAGAACAATGATGGAGAAACCCTCTATTACCCCTTCACAAGCTAAAAAACATGCAAGAGGAAATAGAGGTGCAAAGGAGCTTAAGTGTAGATATCACTCCATCGCTCTCTAGTTGGATAAAAAATAAAACTTCACCTAATGACCTACCATCTATCCAAAATAACTCCAATGACTTACCTCACGCTCATCTATCCTCATCATCACTTGAATCCACTTCTCCATCCTCGTAAAACCATGCAATTGAGTAGGTTACATGTCTCAACATAAGCAAAGAATGAAAAGTGAACATATGGCTAATATTATTCTTAAACCACCTATTGTTATAGACTTGGATAGTGAAGATGAAGATTCTAAAATAGATGAGCAAGTGTATAATGAATTGTCTTTATAATTTTCCAAGTATATAGACTTAGATGGGGGAAACCATTATGATCATCTTGATGAGTGTGATCCCTAATGTGTTGAATCCCATGATATTCCTTGTATGACACTTGTTGTAGTCCCTGTAGCTAGTTGTTCACCTTCCATATATGATGAGCAAGATTGGGATGTAGAAAATTGAATTTATTTGGAAACATATCATTGGAATGGGGATTTATAGTAAGCTTCTATGACTTTATCATATTGCATTTATTATTTTATTTCTATGTTAAAGAAATTACTTACAGTTGGGTTTTAGCAATTAATTTAAGGTGGGGACATGAATTTCATTATGTGTTTCATTTCACTCACACACACTAGACTTAGTGTTTTAATTATTTTTGTAACCCCTTATCAAAATTATTAGGATTATAATTCTTGGTATGGTTGGCATGGGTACACACCTATTGAAAATTTGTATTATGTTTTGTTTGGTTTGCATTGTTTTTTGTTTGTGTTCCTATTTTGTGTTTTTTTAAGGTTTAAATTCATGTTGCATTACATATCACACATTTTTGTTCCTTTTTCCTTATGTTGTCTTGTCATAGGATCCTGAATCCTAGCGGCTAGCACATCCACTAGATTCAAGGTAATTTGATCTCTTCAATATTTGGATAATTGAACCCTTCTTGAAATATTCTTACTTAAGTGTGAGTCTAAGCATATGTTCATACTCTCATTAAAGTGGGGACTAAATGTAGCATTGAAAATTGTCACCCTTGAAAATTTTACAATAGGTTTAGCTCCCCGTATGCGCTTGAACCTAATTATGCATTTAATTAACTATTTTATAAAAATCCTTAGAAAGTAACAAATAAAAAATAGAATTATGCATTTAATATATTACCCTCGACACTTTTGGCCCCCAAAAATCATGAATTTGGTCTAGGGAACCCCACACCCTAGACCAACACTTTTGGCTCCAAATTTGAATATGTCGATATCAATATTTTATTATTTTAAAATTTGAATTCCTTTGTTGGCTATTGAGATTTAAATTTCATGAAAATATATTAATTTCTTATAAATAAATAGTATATTCACAATTTTAATCCTATCATTTTTTCTAAAAAAACACTTTCTTTGAGGAAAATTGATCATCCTAAAAGTAATAATGAGTAGTCAAGACAAAATTATCAAGATTATTGCAACATTTCATCATTCAAACATCATGTCATATGTTATGTAATTTTTTTCATGTTTTGCATGCATTTTATTTGTGAGAAATAACACTTGTAGGTCTTAAAATCAACTACATCAAGGCAACAATTGGTCCTTGAAGGTGATGAGTATGGATTTTTCTATCAAGGAGACTAGATCTAAGTGGTGATTTGCAAAAGGTTTTCAATTCATCACTTGTTTGTCATTAGTGTCTGTCCAACCAAGGATAAGCTCTCTTTTATATCATAATTTTCCATTGTGGAGGTAGGAATAGAAAAACAATTTTTGACATAGGCAAGCCCCCATATGTCACAACCCTTCCCCTCTTGTAATGTGTGTGGGTTACAAATATAAAGAGATTTGTAGGAATATTAAAGGTTATTTTATCATTCACACACTCATATCCTACAAGTTATCAAGTCACAAAACCTGCATTTTCTCATCAACAGATGAAGTTCCAACAAAAAAACAAGAAAATAGAAGCTAGAGACTAGGGAACTTAGGCCTATGAAATCAGATTTTAAAAAAGAAGAAAGAAAGTATAGGAAGCACCATGTTCTATACAGATTGATTCATCACCAAATTTTCACACCAAGTGCCTCTATGTCTACCCTCTATATTACTAGATTCAATTTTTGTCTTGTAGCATTCAATTTATCAAAAATCATATCAACTTGTTGCATTTTTCATAATAGACCTAGTTACATCATTAAATCACATAAAAATAAAAGAATCCAAGCATTCTTGCCATCGGTAAAAAAAAATTAAAACTTTCATCCACCATTCTTGTTCTTCCTACAAGGTTTATAGCCAAGTGGGGTTTCAGATCATTTTTAATTCCTTACTACCAAAAGTTTGGAATAGTGTGATTTAAATTGTAGACTGCTTTTTCCAACCAAACAACATCTAACCAACATTCCCCCTCTTCCCCTATGTTCATCTCTTCAGCTACCTCCTCACCTATCCTTTATCCCGTTAAACCTATTTTTCCTTTGAATACACCACTCAAGTACTCTCAACCTACCCACCCTCTTTAGGAGACATCATTAGCCTACTTTATAATTCTATTTTCTTCAAAAAACTAGGAAATAACCTACCATCTCATCAAATTATTATGTTTTATTTTCTTTGAAATGATGCCACTTATTTTAGTGGTGATTTTTTCTCAAAGGACACAAAAATAAACACCAAAAATGACTACATCCTAATAACACATTTAACATCAACACTTTTCACACACTTAACATCTTAATTGTAACCAAATTATTTTCATATAAACAATAATTAATTAAATAAAATTTATTTATTCAATCAATTAGGACTCATCCTCTAACATTTATATCAGAAAAATATAATTAAATAAATAATATATTTCATTAAAATTACATCCTACATCCAATACCCCTAATTGATTTAATGATCTAATTATTTGATTAATTAGCCCAAATCTCCAAATCTTAGTATAATCCTCCACAAATGGAATACTAATGTCACATCCATAATTTAAAATAGATATAAACGTATAAATAATCTAAGATTCAGCCACAATTCAATCCTATCCATCTAAATCATCAAATTAGTCCAAACCTTCCAATCCCAACCACTAAAAAATTACAAAATAGAAAATAAATACACATTGTCAAATCTAAAATAGAATTAATAGTTAGTCTTAGACATCAAATAAATTAGACTAAACCTAGCCACCCATCTCCAACTACCTTCAATCCAAATTCATAATAAATTTGAATCCTCACCATCCATTTAATCAATTCAATCATATCCCTCCATCCAACAATCACTTGCATTTAATTATCTCCCTCCCACCAAATTTAAATTTAAATTTTCTCTCATGAATTATTATCCCTCCATTTCAAGCCAATCTCAACCCTTCATTTTCCCTCAAATTTATAAATTGACCCCTTTGCAAGTCATTTTAAAGAGAAGAAGAGAATACATATAAGAACATGTTGCTACATTGAGGATTCAAAGAACAACTCAACATAAACATATCATGAGCATGCCCATATAACACTAGGTATTTATTTATTATAAGTTTTCAATTTCAATTTGCATTGCTTATTTCCCTTGATTAGAGGTAGTGATTAAATTTTTTGTTTGAAACATGCAATTTTAGTTTTATAAATTCCTTATTTTCCTTCTATATTTCTCCATTAAATATATTAAAAAATGTTGGAATATTATCTAAATTTGGATAATTTTCCTTATCCTTTTCCTATTTTTAACACCACTCATTCCCACATGTTAGCCCTTATCTTATCCTCATATGCATATATCCCAATACATACATTTTGTTGGAAGTTTTTGTTGTCATTAATGTCAACAAACCTTTGTTGTTGCATTGATGCCAACCTATGAAGATGCTTTGATTGGTTGCATTATGTTGTCATTAGTAGTATCACTGATGTCAACCTCTAGTGTTACTTTGATGAGCATGTGTTGGCGATGTTCAACCTCTTTAGAAGTGTTCTTATATTACTAGTAACTATATTCAATCTAAGTTGTTTGTGTTTTGGTGCTTCATAAGGTTGGATTCATGTGTTACAATATGTTGAAAGGTAATTGGGTGTGCAGGATGAGTATGTTCTTCTGGTGTATGATGTTGTGAAGGATTTGTTTGATTTCAAGGTGTTGATGGAATATTTTAGACTGTGTCTGAATGTTGTGTGTGGTTCACAAGTCATTCTTGATAAAAGGAAATGTGTACTTCATTTTTTAATGGTGTTAACATAGGTTCAACCAACCTTCGGTGTTTACACTAATTATAGATATTCTTTGATGTTTGTGAAAGTGTGACATGGTATGTATGTGTATTTGGGTTTGAGTTAAGGTGTTTTGTGGTCCGTCTTCGTTCTCTCCATCGCATGAATGTTTTGGTGTCAACCTAATTTGAATTTACATGTTTGAGGTATATAGCCAACCTTGTAAATTATTGTTGATTTGATGGAAGATGAATAAGAGAAGCATGTAATGCAAAGTGTTAAGATGTGAAGTGTGAAAGCGTGAAATGCAGTGTGAGATTTAATGCCTAAGACTATTGGAAGCAGTGATTAGAAGGTATCTACATTCTATAGAGAGTGTGAATGTTCTAGTGAATCAGTGGTGGAGCTTTCCCATTTCCCTGAGATGGATTTCTCATTGTAAAATTATTCTTTCTTCTTTGTTCTAATCTAGAAGTGAGCCATTGGAAGTGAGCCCTTATTTTCTCTTTGGGCTATGAGCATATTGTATTCGGTATTTCAATTACTTTATATTGTGAGCTAATCCTCACTATGGTATTTCCATTCTTATTTTTCCATGTAAATATGGTGTTCTCATGTGTTTAGATGTGTTCACATTAATTTTTCTCATGTTTACATTCTGCTAGTGCATGCTAAGGGTTTAATGGTTTTAAGGGTTTGTGGAATAATGCAAATCTAAATATTAATGAGGGATTTTATATTTTAACGTACAACTGACTCATTCCCCCTCTTAGTTGTCTTGTGCATTCAATAATTGGTATCAGTGCAAGGTTCCTTAGAAGAAAGCTTAACCCCTTGAGGTAGATCTAGTATTGCACACAAGAAGGAGGCTCCTTCATTTGATGGATCTGATTATGCATTCTAGAACATGAGGATGGAAGGTTTCCTATTTCTCTAGGGTTTGGTGTTTGGAAATCTATTGAAATTGGATATAAAATGCTTGCAAATGGTTTCAGTAGGTTGATGATGAAATTGAAACATATAAAAATAGGTTCACCAAAATGAAATGAAGGGAAATAGGTTCACCAATTTGAAGGTGGTATGATGCACCTATCTTCCTACTTTCATTGGGAAAAAGAGATCCCCTAGGGAAATATTGACTTTCAACCCTTAGGTGAGTCAACCTTGAAGGAGATCTTGTTGTTTCCCTTATGCTTGAGGATGGGTTCAACTTTTAGGTCACCATTTTTGGAGAAAGATGAAAAATAGAAAATAAACCCTATTATGCAATGCAACACATGAAATCACTAAATGAAATCTTAATCTGACAAAATCTAGAAACCAATTATAGATTTGAGAAGGTTAAATATTTTTTCACCTTTCACCAAAATATTATTTTGAGAGCTTTTTTGGGATAGATTTTCCCTAGGATGAATGGGTATTTGTAAGGCATTCTGAAACCAATTTCTTGGTCCTCAACTCCTGTGTTTACACTCTTGAATTCTCTAAATTTTATAGTAAAAAATCTAGAAACAAATTTTTTAGATGAGTTTCTGTGACTTGATGATAATGTTGAAAACTTTACAAATTTTACAATTTTACAATCTTGGTAGATCTTGAATACTTCTTCAACCTAAGATTTTCAAAACACACAAGAGGAAAAAATTTGTTTGTTTTTGGTGAATGGGGGTTTGTCTTGGTCAAACCTTGTTTTGGTAATTAAACCTTGAATTGAAATAATGGAACATGAAAGGAATGATGAATAAACAAATGCTATGTTGCAACTCACCAAACCCTTGATTTAAAACCCTTGAAGGAATGAAACTTAATACATCTTTTCAAAGTCTTGATCTTGCATGAAATGGCTTGAATGATGATGTGATCTTGTTGCTTGAAATTTGACTTGAATTCTTGAAACTTACATCACAATCTTAGCTCCAAAAGCATGTATGATTGCAAATAAATTTGACATAATTCTTGAGATATTTAATATTGCAACAAATACTTGAGAAATATTCCCTTGAACACCTTTCAAAATAACCTTTCAACAAATTAGATGCATTAACATTCTAGCTTGCATCTAGGATTTCAATTGATAAGAAGACCTTGCTTTTATTGATGATTTACTAATTTGCCGAAAATTAAACATTACAAGCTGACATTTGAATATGAATTTGGGATTAAGAAAATACCACCAAAAACATATTTAAAATTTAAATTTTTAACTTAAAGAGGATCCATTCACTCAAGGGAAAATGTGTCCTGACCTAAATTGCCAAGACCTGTTCATTTTGGGGTTTTGGAAATGATAATTGCATTAATTAAATATTAATTCCCTTTTCAAAAATTGTAATTAATTAGGCTTGTAGATGCAAAATTGGGCCAATTAGAGGCTTAATTAAGTCCTTTTTTATTAAGGGACCCAACCATAGTGTGAAAATGTAAAGGAGTACAATTTCCTACACTACAAAAATCAAGGCATATGAGAACAATGGAAAACAAGGTATGCTCTTTTGAGTGGTATTTGTAATTCATAACTTATGAAAGTTATGAGTCTTAAAATTGTTGGTGAAATATGCAAAAAGTTGGAAAGTATCTATGAAGGAGATCATAAGTTCAAGCAAGCAAAGATGGAAAATTTGAAGATCAAGGTTGAAAACCTAAGGATGAAAAAAGACGAAGATATTACAAGCTACATGTATAGAGTGGATGAAGTTGCAAATTCCATCATAGGTCTTGGTGGAAATCTAGATGAAGATGATGTGGTAAAGAAGGTACTAACTATATCTTATACCCATAAAGTTTATGCTATTGAGGAAGTTCATAATTTGAATAATTATTCTAGAGATCAATTGTTTGGTGTATTAAATACTTTTTAATTGAGAGAGTTTGGTCCAAGTGACGTAAAAAATGATATTTCTTTTAAATTTGACAAAGTAGAGAATAATGAGGAATCAGATTAGGATGATGTTGATGATGTAGAAGAAAAATTTGTGAGAAGATTGAAAAAGGGCACTGGAAAATACAAACGTAAGTTACCTTTACAATGCTTTAACTATGGAAAAATTGGTCATTATGCTTCAAGTGTTTCAAGTATGAGAAGCTTGGTGTTGTATTTGATTTAAAAAATCTTGTTTTATCATTAATGAGTAGAAGATTGTTGCAAGAGTATGTTGGTGTTATCCATGCTTTGATTAGTTGCATTAATTTGTCATTAGTAAGCTACTGATGTCAACCTCTAGTGTTCTTTTGATAAGCTTCTATCTATGGATATATGTTTGAGTTTCTATGTTGCAGTTGGCTTGGTGGTGATGAGGAAGTATTAAAGGTGATGAGGATGTCTTCTTGGTGCTTTGTTTTCAATTTCTTTTGAGGAAATTTGATAAAAAGAGGAAATAGTGTGTTGCAGTGTTGTTCTAGGTTGTAGAGTAGTGTTCTAGTGTTGCTCCACATTTCTCTTATGTTGAAGATCTACCTGTACATTTTATATATGTTGATCATAGGTGTTCAAAGGAATTGTATTTGAAATTTTGTGTGCTGGATCACTATATAGAAGAATTTGTGTTCACTAGTGTGTGAACAGTGTATTACAGAGGTTTTTGGGAGAAATTTTTTTCTCTAAATTTCTTTGTAGTTTGGTTTTAGGTCTTTTAGATTTGAAGGGATGTTGAAAGTGTTGTATATTTATCCATTCAAGATTGTTTGATTCTTGGTACTTTAGAAGTCAGCTTCTTAAGTTATAGTGTATGGATTTTTTTTTTGAGTGTACTAGGTGTGTACATTCATTAGGTGAAAGTTGTTGCAAAGGATTTTGTTGGATTTCAGGGTGTTTATGGAATATTCTAGATTGTGTTCAAGTGAAATTTACTATTTGTGAGTTTTTATTGGGTCAAAGGAAGCATGTACTTAAAATTTTAATGGTGTTTACATAGGTAACAACCGAACTTGGTGGTTACACTAATTGCAATAGATGTTTTTGTTTGTAGAAGTGTGTTGTAGTGTGGTGTTATAGTTTGGGGTCCCATTTAAGGAGTAATGTGGTCTACCTTCACTTCTATCCATCAAAAAGGTTTTTTGGTGCCAACCTAATTTTAATTTACATAGTTGATGTGCATAGTTGACCTTGGAGCATGGTTTCAAGGTTGAGGATGATCTAAATGTGAGTTGAGTTTTTGTGGTATGCAAAGAGAGATGAGTATGATGGGAATGATAGAAATTTAATAATGTTATAGTGAAAATTTGGTAAGTGTAGTGAAAGATTTCATGTGTTAGATTACTGAATGTAGTGAGCATAAGGTGTCTATAGTTCTTTAGTTATGCTACAAAGGTGTTGGTGATGTTGTGGTGGATTTATCTATTACATTGAAATAGATTTATCTATGTAACACTATTCTCTATCTCCTTTTCTATTTTGGTAGGGAGTCTTTCTTTCTTTGGGAAGTGAGCCCTATTGTATTCAGTGTTGATATTACTTTATATTATGAGATAATCCTCACCGTGGTTTTTCCCATCTTGGGTTTTCCACATAAATTTTGTGTTCTCTTATGCATGGTGTCAATTTGTTTCAATTTTAATTCTTTAAATTTCATGCTAAATCATTATAACAGATTAAGGGTTAATTGCATTAATGTGGATTTGAATGTGTATGAGGGTTTTTGAAGTTTTAAGGTACAACTAATTCACCCCCTCTTAGTTTTCTTGTGCATTCAACAATTGGTATGAAAGAAAGGTTCCTTGGAAGAAAGCTTAACCACTTAAGGTAGATCTAGGATGTCGCGTAATAAAGATATCCCTATGTTTGATGGAATAAATTATGCATTCTAGAAGACATGGATGGAACGCTATTTTGTTTATATTGGATTTTATGTCTAGAAGTTTGTTAAGAATGGATATATTGAACCTATAAATGGTCCGAGTATTGCTGATGAGATCAAAGATTATGAAAGAAATGGTAAAGCAAGGCATGCTCTCTTAAGAAGTCTTACAAATTCTAAATTAGTGAAAGTGATGAGTTTGAAAACTGCTAAAGTAATTTGGGAAAAGGTAGAAAGAATTTATGAAGGAGATGATAAGGTCAAAGAAGCTAAGATGTAGAATCTCAAGATCATGTTTGAGAACTTGCAGATGTCCGAAGAAGAAAATATTACAAGTTATCTGTAAAGGGTAGATGAAATGGTCAGCTCCAATATAGGTCTTGGTGGAGAACTCAAAGAACCAGAAGTGGTAAAGAAAATTCTTGAAACCCTTCCTAAATCTTATAGTCATAAAATTTTTTCTATTGAAGAATTTTCAAATTTTAATTTAGTTGTATGGATATTTAACTAATTTTGAGGTGAGAGAATTTGGTACAAATAATAACTTGCAAAAGTTGAGACTACTTTTAAGGCTACTAAATAAAAAATTCAAGGAATCAGATTAGGATGATCTTGATGGTATAGAAGTTAGCTTTGTAAGAATAATGAAGAATGGTACTAGTAAGTACAGTGGTAAGTTTCCTTTCAAATTTTTTAGCTATGAAAAGATAGGTCATTATGCTTCAATATGTCCAAAAAGAGTTTTAAATAGCAAAAATAAGGAGAAAAAAGGTAAGATGATTAAGAAAAGCTATTATGTTAGAGAAGATACAAGTTTTTCTTGATGATGAATCTGATTATGGAGATGATGATGATGAGTGATTTTTCATGGATTTAAAAGATGAATCTATTTTTGCTAACTTTGAGAGATGTGTGAAGGAAATCCCTTTAGAGATAAATGATAAGACTAGAGGTACTTTGGTATCTACTTTTCATGGTAGACAGGAGAAGAACTACTAGATCATTAATAGCAGATGCTCTAATCGATTACAACTAATAATAAACTAGTCACAATAACCCAAGGACAAAATAACCCAGGGTCATAATAACCCAAGCAAAAATAACCTGTGGTCAGAATAACCCATGGAAAAAATATCCCTGTAAGAATATAGAGAAAGAATTTTTTTTTTATAAATTACATGGGTTATTATGTCCATGGGTTATTTTGACCATAGGTTATTCTGTCCATGGGTTATTATGACCTTGGGTTATTATGACGGGGTTATTGTGTCCAGGGTTATTGTGGCTGGGTTATTATTTCCTGCTACCACTCTAACCACATTGTCACGCCCCGCCGTGCGAACCCCAAAGGAACTAATAACAACAGAACAATTTTTTTTTTTAAAAGAATATAATAAACATACTTAAGTATTATAATATAACATTGTATCATGAGGCACAACTAGTTCCAATGGGGTACACGAAGTGACATAACTATTCTAACCCATAACAATGAAAGTAAGATAATAATTAATCTACTACGTAAACTAATTCATTCCCATTCCATCATTTAAGATATCCATCAACTATTTCCATATTAATAACATAAACACGTATGACAATACATGGAATTATTAAGATATAAAGTGTTACAAATTTCGATAGATACCACTCATCATAACCAACCATATCAAATGATCTTGAATAAATACATGGCTTGAATAATTATTACATCCCCACTGATAGAAGAATACAATCTCAATAACTACATATACATATCATATCAAGGTCATCCCAAACCACATGGGAGACAGTACATCAAAGAATATATTACATATGAAGTATATACATCAATCTGGTACACAAGAAAAACTGGATCATCCACATCTGCCAAAACCTGCAAGTAAAAGATACATCTGCAACAGAAGAGGGAACCCAATGGGGTGTGAAGCACGTTCCACCCAACCACCCCCGTGCTGAGAGTAGACAAGGAAGGGTCCCCGACCAAGTACGCCTAACAACAACAAAGACTAACTCCCAACAACCACATAACATCAAAGACCACTTAGAAAACTCACGACAACCATTCCCAGAGGCACAACAACAAATCACCCAGAACATAACAATAAAACACCTTCCCAAACAACAACTAGTCACATGCACAACTTCAATGAACTCAAGACATAATAACAAGAACCTCATCCAACAATTGACCAAAGAGAAAACATCAAGGCACATAACCACTGAAGTCACAATATTACTTCACAACTACAATCACAAAGTCACTTAACACAAGGTTACAATGCTTCCAGAGAACAAAGATCATGAACATCGCACACTAACTGGCTAACTGTTGACATAGGAAGAGTGTCATGCATAACTTGCCATGAGTTACCCTGGCTCAACCTTCCTAGGCTACCGGACCCCCATCCTGGGTTACCCTGGCTTGCCTCTACCGGCCGCCGGACCCTCACGCAAAACTATGCGTCCATCTCATCTCGAGCCTTATCATTCACTTGCTTCACGAGAGAGGCATCCTTTTATCTTTATTAGTGTGAAAGCCCCCCCATTAATTCATTTATATTATCACTTAATTAAACTCTAGGTAGGTTACCCTGGCGCCCCTTTGTGTGCCGGACCCCCACAAAGAGCCACTCTCCTATCGACAACACACAAGGCACAATACCACACTAGGTAACTGAACAATATAAACTCTCCAATCAAGAAGAAAACCAAACAAGGAACCCACTCCAATCCACTGGAGGAAACCAATCCAAATACACACTCCTTCCAAAGGAGGTACGATTCTCATTACCCACTCCTATTTCTCAGGAGGCACAAATCCCGTTCGTGAAAACCGGTACAATAACAAAGTACAGTACATCAAAGCGACTCACACAGTAATCCCCAACACATAATATCCCACTCTGGAGAACTTCTCTAGAAGACTTACAATACCCTTAACCCTAATTGCCCGACATGGGGAAATAAAAGAAACAAGATGGAAAAGCATTCCAGGCAACACAATCATTTACTCTAAATTTCACAAATATATCCAAAACATACCAAATATTCCTTAAAGCAAGATAACTAACGCATGGATTCGCTCACAAAAACACAAACTCGAAAACAAAGAACTCCACAATTAGATAAAAAGAATGAATTCGAGAGAAGACAACTACATAAATCAATGCCATGACAATTATATTGCACTACGAACTTCACCTAACAGACGAACCAGTTGGACGAGGAAATTCTATTAGCCAAAAGAACGCATACATAATTCTAATTTTTTTAGGAAAACTACAACGATACAAACTATGAAAAAAAAATCATCTATTACTTATAGAATCTATTATAAAAACAATTTTAAGTTCCACACACATATTTCAACTTATTAAATTATTAAATATATATATATTAAATTATTAAATATATATTAAAATAAATAAAGCATTTTAATACGAATCATTTTACCAACAAATATGTTACCAATTTTCTTAAATATCATACCCTTTTAAAATTATAGTTTTAACTAATATATATATATATATATATATATAATCAAATTAAACAAAACGTTTATTAAAAATCATATAAATTTATTATAGAATAAAAAAAAATCGAATTAACAAAACGTTTATTAAAAATCATATGAAACAGAAGATTAAATAAAAGTATTACAAACGAATTTTAAAGCAACATAATAAACAACCCTCCCCCGGAGGTACTGCGTACCTCCCATGGGGAGGACGCAGCCTCCACTGGGCTGCGTACAGCAGCCTACGGCTGCTGTGCGCAGCCAAGTGGCGGCTGCCACTACTGCGCCCAGCGCAGGGGTCGGGGTGGTACGGCGAAAGCCGTCCGCCCCTTCCCCAACACAAAATTTAAAACTTTATTTTATTAATAGAATTTATAATAATAAATTTTTATTATATATATATATTTTTTTTAATGTTTATATTTTATTCGCTTTTAATTTCATAAATATTTTTCGTACGGTACAAGTTGCGAAAAGAATAATATGACTGTGAACATAAAAATTTATAAAAGAATGCACAGTTCATTACACAGTAAGCTACCAAATATATATATATATGTAAATGTTTTAAAAACAACATTATATATATATATAAACAGATATTTAACACAATAATAAGAACCAATTGTTTTCCTCAAAGAGGAATATAGATTTAATAAAAGGAATAATTTAATTCTTTTATTTATTTATTTATTTGATACACACATATACATAGGTATATATATAAATTACATATATTTATGCAGAATCTTACAAAATAAGTAATATAACAATTAAATTTTTCATATCAAATACACAACAAATTTGGCAGATAAATTCAAGCCATAAAATAATAACTTTCTTTCCAACTGTAATTTCCAGAACACAAATTTTATTAAATATATTTCAAAGGGTTTTACCACAGTTTTCTACATATGATTTGATTTTCTTATTCATTTATTTTATTTTATATCAGACAATCTAAATCTGGTTATGCATGTTTAACCCACAAAACAAATGATTTTCTTTTCAAGACAATGGTTTCAAAACTAAATTTTATTGGATATTCAAAGGGTTTTACTATAGTTTTTCTACAGAGAGTTCAAAGGTTTACATACAGACAAGTTTCCAAATCATAGAATTTCTTTCAAAGGAATTTCTTAAAGCACGATAACCTAATCTTGTTTATAAAAACAACCGAATAATAATAACAAGAGGAAAACCTGGAGTCTGTCGCCTTGATGAAGAATTTCTTCTGTAGCCTCCTCCCGATCTCTTTCTGCAGCTCTCTTTTCTCGATCCTCTGCCTGCAACGTCCTTCTGAACAATCCTTTCTTTGCAAACTCACAATAATTTTTTTACCCAGAAGAAAACCTCAAAACTAAAAAAAAACTCTCCTTTTCTTTTCTTTTTCTTTCAGATCCAAAATAACAGAGTAAAAACTTGTGTGAGAATCATTCCTTCATAAAAATAATAAATCACTAAATAAATCAATAAATCTTTTTCAGCTTTCTTTTCCAAAAAGCCCCCTTTCTTATTGGTTCTTTTCCAGCTTTTAAAAGCTCACATTTATCTAAAATTTTAATTGAAATAATTTATTTAAATTAGATATTATCTTCACACAAATTTTCTAATTAAATATTAATAAAAATAATATTTGATTACTCTCAACTATATTAATTTAATTATAATTATTTTCACTTTTTAATTAATTAAATCACTTTTAATTTACATTCTATTTCAACTTAACATCTTTTTAACTCTCAAATAAATCAAATCACGATGCCACATTAATTAATTATTTTATGCAATACGATTAATTAATTAAACACTACCCAAGAATAAAATAAATACTCAACAATAAAACTACATACAAGACAAGACAAGACTTCAATCAAACACAACTCACAACAGACGACGGACCTGGGACGGGGACACTTCCAAGCCTACTCCCTTTTTCAACTTTTACCCATTGGGTTGATTTATTGCTCGCCCTGTCCTGCCGAAGCAGGTGGAATCGAGACTTATTCCTGCAATCCTGCATCCAACAAACGTCAAGTAGCACATGTACATATATACATAAAATCAACATCCTATCATGAGAAGGAATTGCAGTGTAGCAGGGCACTCGTGAACAAGTGATGCTACACTGTCCTCTCACCTAATCTATTCTAACAATTATAATATCCATAATGAGCTAACATTTCTAACCAATTGACATAAGATAACATGATATTAAACTACTGCATCTTAACTAATTATTAAACAATTGCATCATATAATAATACTGAATTACATAACATCACATTGGCATAAAAACATTAATGATAAATCATTTAAATAAACAATAATCCAACAACACACAAGATATCACAAATCATACTAGTAATGTCATATCAACCGATTAACTAAACCATGCACCCACACGCACCAAACAACAATACAACACACACATCAAATCAAATCCAACAACACATAATATATCATAGTATCAGCGTATCAAGATAACACACAGAGATTAATAAACCTAAACAGTATGAGGGGTATTACATCCTCCCCCCCTAGGATATGGCTTACTCCTGGAAGCCATTAAACAAAAACATAGGGAAGGAACTCCCATGAAACCAATTAAACACTAGCTGACTCAGAACCTTGATCCGTGAGGATCAACTCCTGAAAATGAAGGATGAACAGCACCTAGATGCTTGACCTGACGGATATCCACCGCAGTGAATGCCCTATGTGATCAACCCACATCACCTACTGTCGGCTCAGAGATTGCCGGCCTCTGACTACAACCAGAATTGTCCTGTTGAGGACACTCACGAGCAAAGTGGCCCTGCTGACCACAAGAGAAACATCCTGTCCCTCTGCTGAGACCCTGCACAGCAGGAGCTCGACTAGATCGTGGAAAACCACCTCTACTGAATGCCGATTGAGAACTCTGAGCAGGCTGAGCAACACGATCACGATGAGCCCGTATCCAACTCCTATCTCTCTTCTTCTGCCTCCAACTTCTATCGGGTTGGGACTGAGAATTATGCTGCCTAGACTGCAAAGACTGTTGTTGTCCACCCTTAGCGGGTGACTGATGCCCTCTAGAAAATCCTGTAGCTTGAGATCGGCCACTCTGAGAACCAACACCCACAGCAGGTGCACCACCAAACTGAACTCCCACCTGGCCACCTAAAGCCAAAGCTAAATTCTCCTCTACAATGCGAGCTTTATCTACAGCTACCTCCATGGTCTTCGGCTCAAATACCCGAACACCACCACTGATCTGGGGGTTTAAACCCCTAATAAAATGTTGTACTAACATACCCTCATCATCCCCTATGCCCGCAAACTGTTTGAGCTCGAAGAAGCGACGCTCATACTGATCCACTGTCATATCCATCTGTCGTAGAGCATGAAACTCATCTCCACGGCGCTGACGCCAACGATCAGAAAGGAATCGAGCTTTGAACCGCTCTAGGAACAACTCCCAAGATATAGTGCCAATATCCAAATGGAGCTTCTGCTCTTCCAACCTCCACCAAGTAGATGCGAAATCCCTCAAATGCATGATCGCACACCTAGCCTTGGTGTTGCTACCATACGGATGCATAGAAAAACACCTATTCAAATCAAACAACCAAGTCTCAGCCTCTGAACCACTGCCCATACCATCAAAAGTGGGTGGACGAGCTCTAAGGAGATCTCTCATGTGAGTAGCCATGTCTGCCTCAGATGGAGCTGAAACCCGATCTCTCTCCCCTACAACCTCCTGATCCCTATCCGGCCTAGGCCCCAACCGAGCAAGAGTCTCCTCAAGCAAGCGACGCAACTGAGCATCCCCAATCCCTGGTTGATCCTGATGCTGAACACTAACCTCGGGCACAAACTGAGAAGCTTGATGATCCACATGATCAGAAACATGGGAAACAATGGGAGGTGCATCACGCTGATTACCTCCTCGACCACCTACAAGACCACGACCCCTATGACCCCGCTTAGGTGGCATGATCCTGAAAAGATACACACCAAAACATAAGACAAGGTACACAAATAAAAACTCTAAACAGCTAAAAACCTAATGGGTCCCAAAGCGCCCAGTGTTTAAACTTGCGCTCTGATACCAAGCTGTCACGCCCCGCCGTGCGAACCCCAAAGGAACTAATAACAACAGAACAATTTTTTTTTTTAAAAGAATATAATAAACATACTTAAGTATTATAATATAACATTGTATCATGAGGCACAACTAGTTCCAATGGGGTACACGAAGTGACATAACTATTCTAACCCATAACAATGAAAGTAAGATAATAATTAATCTACTACGTAAACTAATTCATTCCCATTCCATCATTTAAGATATCCATCAACTATTTCCATATTAATAACATAAACACGTATGACAATACATGGAATTATTAAGATATAAAGTGTTACAAATTTCGATAGATACCACTCATCATAACCAACCATATCAAATGATCTTGAATAAATACATGGCTTGAATAATTATTACATCCCCACTGATAGAAGAATACAATCTCAATAACTACATATACATATCATATCAAGGTCATCCCAAACCACATGGGAGACAGTACATCAAAGAATATATTACATATGAAGTATATACATCAATCTGGTACACAAGAAAAACTGGATCATCCACATCTGCCAAAACCTGCAAGTAAAAGATACATCTGCAACAGAAGAGGGTACCCAATGGGGTGTGAAGCACGTTCCACCCAACCACCCCCGTGCTGAGAGTAGACAAGGAAGGGTCCCCGACCAAGTACGCCTAACAACAACAAAGACTAACTCCCAACAACCACATAACATCAAAGACCACTTAGAAAACTCACGACAACCATTCCCAGAGGCACAACAACAAATCACCCAGAACATAACAATAAAACACCTTCCCAAACAACAACTAGTCATATGCACAACTTCAATGAACTCAAGACATAATAACAAGAACCTCATCCAACAATTGACCAAAGAGAAAACATCAAGGCACATAACCACTGAAGTCACAATATTACTTCACAACTACAATCACAAAGTCACTTAACACAAGGTTACAATGCTTCCAGAGAACAAAGATCATGAACATCGCACACTAACTGACTAACTGTTGACATAGGAAGAGTGTCATGCATAACTTGCCATGAGTTACCCTGGCTCAACCTTCCTAGGCTACCGGACCCCCATCCTGGGTTACCCTGGCTTGCCTCTACCGGCCGCCGGACCCTCACGCAAAACTATGCGTCTATCTCATCTCGAGCCTTATCATTCACTTGCTTCACGAGAGAGGCATCCTTTTATCTTTATTAGTGTGAAAGCCCCCCCATTAATTCATTTATATTATCACTTAATTAAACTCTAGGTAGGTTACCCTGGCGCCCCTTTGTGTGCCGGACCCCCACAAAGAGCCACTCTCCTATCGACAACACACAAGGCACAATACCACACTAGGTAACTGAACAATATAAACTCTCCAATCAAGAAGAAAACCAAACAAGGAACCCACTCCAATCCACTGGAGGAAACCAATCCAAATACACACTCCTTCCAAAGGAGGTACGATTCTCATTACCCACTCCTATTTCTCAGGAGGCACAAATCCCGTTCGTGAAAACCGGGTACAATAACAAAGTACAGTACATCAAAGCGACTCACACAGTAATCCCCAACACATAATATCCCACTCTGGAGAACTTCTCTGGAAGACTTACAATACCCTTAACCCTAATTGCCCGACATGGGGAAATAAAAGAAACAAGATGGAAAAGCATTCCAGGCAACACAATCATTTACTCTAAATTTCACAAATATATCCAAAACATACCAAATATTCCTTAAAGCAAGATAACTAACGCATGGATTCGCTCACAAAAACACAAACTCGAAAACAAAGAACTCCACAATTAGATAAAAAGAATGAATTCGAGAGAAGACAACTACATAAATCAATGCCATGACAATTATATTGCACTACGAACTTCACCTAACAGACGAACCAGTTGGACGAGGAAATTCTATTAGCCAAAAGAACGCATACATAATTCTAATTTTTTTAGGAAAACTACAACGATACAAACTATGAAAAAAAAATCATCTATTACTTATAGAATCTATTATAAAAACAATTTTAAGTTCCACACACATATTTCAACTTATTAAATTATTAAATATATATATATTAAATTATTAAATATATATTAAAATAAATAAAGCATTTTAATACGAATCATTTTACCAACAAATATGTTACCAATTTTCTTAAATATCATACCCTTTTAAAATTATAGTTTTAACTAATATATATATATATATATATATATATCAAATTAAACAAAACGTTTATTAAAAATCATATAAATTTATTATAGAATAAAAAAAATCGAATTAACAAAACGTTTATTAAAAATCATATGAAACAAAAGATTAAATAAAAGTATTACAAACGAATTTTAAAGCAACATAATAAACAACCCTCCCCCGGAGGTACTGCGTACCTCCCATGGGGAGGACGCAGCCTCCACTGGGCTGCGTACAGCAGCCTACGGCTGCTGTGCGCAGCCAAGTGGCGGCTGCCACTACTGCGCCCAGCGCAGGGGTCGGGGTGGTACGGCGAAAGCCGTCCGCCCCTTCCCCAACACAAAATTTAAAACTTTATTTTATTAATAGAATTTATAATAATAAATTTTTATTATATATATATATATTTTTTTAATGTTTATATTTTATTCGCTTTTAATTTCATAAATATTTTTCGTACGGTACAAGTTGCGAAAAGAATAATATGACTGTGAACATAAAAATTTATAAAAGAATGCACAGTTCATTACACAGTAAGCTACCAAATATATATATATATGTAAATGTTTTAAAAACAACATTATATATATATATAAACAGATATTTAACACAATAATAAGAACCAATTGTTTTCCTCAAAGAGGAATATAGATTTAATAAAAGGAATAATTTAATTCTTTTATTTATTTATTTATTTGATACACACATATACATAGGTATATATATAAATTACATATATTTATGCAGAATCTTACAAAATAAGTAATATAACAATTAAATTTTTCATATCAAATACACAACAAATTTGGCAGATAAATTCAAGCCATAAAATAATAACTTTCTTTCCAACTGTAATTTCCAGAACACAAATTTTATTAAATATATTTCAAAGGGTTTTACCACAGTTTTCTACATATGATTTGATTTTCTTATTCATTTATTTTATTTTATATCAGACAATCTAAATCTGGTTATGCATGTTTAACCCACAAAACAAATGATTTTCTTTTCAAGACAATGGTTTCAAAACTAAATTTTATTGGATATTCAAAGGGTTTTACTATAGTTTTTCTACAGAGAGTTCAAAGGTTTACATACAGACAAGTTTCCAAATCATAGAATTTCTTTCAAAGGAATTTCTTAAAGCACGATAACCTAATCTTGTTTATAAAAACAACCGAATAATAATAACAAGAGGAAAACCTGGAGTCTGTCGCCTTGATGAAGAATTTCTTCTGTAGCCTCCTCCCGATCTCTTTCTGCAGCTCTCTTTTCTCGATCCTCTGCCTGCAACGTCCTTCTGAACAATCCTTTCTTTGCAAACTCACAATAATTTTTTTACCCAGAAGAAAACCTCAAAACTAAAAAAAAACTCTCCTTTTCTTTTCTTTTTCTTTCAGATCCAAAATAACAGAGTAAAAACTTGTGTGAGAATCATTCCTTCATAAAAATAATAAATCACTAAATAAATCAATAAATCTTTTTCAGCTTTCTTTTCCAAAAAGCCCCCTTTCTTATTGGTTCTTTTCCAGCTTTTAAAAGCTCACATTTATCTAAAATTTTAATTGAAATAATTTATTTAAATTAGATATTATCTTCACACAAATTTTCTAATTAAATATTAATAAAAATAATATTTGATTACTCTCAACTATATTAATTTAATTATAATTATTTTCACTTTTTAATTAATTAAATCACTTTTAATTTACATTCTATTTCAACTTAACATCTTTTTAACTCTCAAATAAATCAAATCACGATGCCACATTAATTAATTATTTTATGCAATACGATTAATTAATTAAACACTACCCAAGAATAAAATAAATACTCAACAATAAAACTACATACAAGACAAGACAAGACTTCAATCAAACACAACTCACAACAGACGACGGACCTGGGACGGGGACACTTCCAAGCCTACTCCCTTTTTCAACTTTTACCCATTGGGTTGATTTATTGCTCGCCCTGTCCTGCCGAAGCAGGTGGAATCGAGACTTATTCCTGCAATCCTGCATCCAACAAACGTCAAGTAGCACATGTACATATATACATAAAATCAACATCCTATCATGAGAAGGAATTGCAGTGTAGCAGGGCACTCGTGAACAAGTGATGCTACACTGTCCTCTCACCTAATCTATTCTAACAATTATAATATCCATAATGAGCTAACATTTCTAACCAATTGACATAATATAACATGATATTAAACTACTGCATCTTAACTAATTATTAAACAATTGCATCATATAATAATACTGAATTACATAACATCACATTGGCATAAAAACATTAATGATAAATCATTTAAATAAACAATAATCCAACAACACACAAGATATCACAAATCATACTAGTAATGTCATATCAACCGATTAACTAAACCATGAACCCACACGCACCAAACAACAATACAGACAATCACCGTCACAAAGCATCAATCAAAACCACATGAATGTCAAATCCAACAACACATAGAGTATCATCGTAGTATCAGCGTATCAAGATAACACACAGAGATTAATAAACCTAAACAGTATGAGGGGTATTACACACATGACCAGTGACAAGCATATGTTTATTAAAATTGGAACATATAAAGGAGGATGTGTTATTTTTGGTGATGATACATCTACTAAGATATGTGGAAAAGGTTTTATTAGTTTTGATGGCAAGAATAATATTGATAATGTTTACTATGTTAAGGGTTTAAGGCATAACATTTTGAGTGTTGGAAAAATGTGTAGCGAAGGGTACCATATTATGTTTTAGGATGATGGATGTGAGATCAGAAAAGGATCCAGAACTATGATTGCTACTGGAAGAAGGATAAATGGAAATTTTTATAAGCTTGAGGGTGATAATTGTCATTGCTTTATGAATCAAATTAATGAAATTTGGCTGTCATAGAAGAATGTGTCACATCAATTTTGATAACATAGTAAGAATTAGTTTAGTTCAAGCTGTAAGAAAGTTTTTGAAGATTACAAAGCCTATCAACACTGTTTGTAAAGAATTTCAAATTGGAAATCAAGCAATAAGAAGCTTCAAATTCAAAAAACATCTACTATCAGACTACTAGAATTAGTGCATATAGATCTTTGTGGTCCTACAAGAGTAAGAAGTCTTCAAGGTGACAGGTATTTCATGCTATTGATTGATGATTATTCTAGAATGAAATGGGTTACTTTTCTCAAATAAAAACCAGAAGGCCTAGACAAGTTTAAAGAATTCAAAGTTATGGTTGAGAATGAAATGTATATGAAATCAAATGTTTGAGGTTTGACAAAGGTGGAGAGTTCACATCAAATGAGTTTAACATCTTTTGTGAGAATCATTGTATAAAGTGGCACTTGTCTACCCTAGGACTCCTCAAAAAAATGGAGTGGTTAAAAGAAAGAATGGGACTATTCAAGAAGCTACAAGAACAATGATGAAAGAGGAAAATCTACCAGAAGTCTACTAGAGAGAAGAAATTCATATTGTTTTTTATATACTTAATAGATTTCAAGAAAGAGAAAACAATACAAAGACTCCTTATGAGCTATGAAATGGAAGGATTCCTATTGTCAAGTACTTCAAATTATTTGGAAGAAAATGTTATATCAAAAGAGATGAAGATAACTCAGGAAATTTTGATGCAAGGTCTGATGAAGGTATTAGAAGCAAAGCCTATGGTGCTATGCACAATAAGAGATTAAGAAATATTGTTGAGAGTGCAAGTGTCAAGGTTGATGAAGTTTTGTAGAAGAATTCAATGATGATAGATGGATATGAATTGGATGAGTCTTCTGATAGAGAAAAAGAAAAAGTTGAAGAAAGAGAAGTGTAGATTGAAGAGGATGAAGCTCCGAAAAAGACTCCTAAAGCTCCTAAGTATGTGAAGAAGAATCATTCTAAAGATAAGATCATTGGAGATAATAACAAAGATGTACTAACAAGAAGGAAAGTTGTTGAAGAATAGCTAAATATATTTTTACTTTCTGAAGTTGAACCTAAAACAGTGATTGATGCATGTAAAGCTAAATATTGGATCAAGGATATGGAAGAAGAGCTACTGTAGGTTGAGAAGACTTAGACTTGGGAACTTGTACCAAGATCAACAAACAAAAATGTAATTGGAACTAAGTGGTTATTCAAAAACAAACTAAATGAGAATGGAGAAGTGGTAAGGGACAAGGAAAGGCTTGTGTGTAAAGGCTACTCACAGTTTGAAGGAATAAATTTTGAGGAGACATTTTCTCCGGTGGAAAGAATGGAAGCTATTAGGATGTTTTTGGCTTTTACAACACATAAAGATTTAAAATTTTATTAAATTTATATGAAGTATACTTTCTTTAATGGAGAATTAGAAGAAGAGGTATACATAGAACAACCACAAGGATTTCAATTATTATACAAACTGGATATAGTCTATAGATTGAAGAAGACATTATACAGATTGAAGAAATCTCCTAGAGCTTGGTATGCAAGTTTGGATAGGTATTTGATAGAACAAGGATTCAATAAAGGTACCAAAGATAATAATATTTACTTTAAAGTTGAAAAAGATCAAATCTTGATTATTGTTGTATATGTTGATGACACAATTTTTAGAGGCAACGAAGCTATGTGCAAGAAGTTTGCAGAAGAAATGCAAAAGAGTTTGAAACATCTATGTTTGGGAGATGAATTTATTCCTTGGATTATAAATAAATTAGATAGAGAAAGGTACTTTCATTTCACAGTTGAAGTATGTTAAGGAAATATTGAAGAAATTTGGAATGAAATATTCTAAACCGGTGTGTACTCCTATGGTTACTCGTTGCAAGCTAAGAAAGAATGATGAATATCTTAAGGCTGATAAGGGAAAGTATAGATCAATGATTGGTGGAATGCTATATCTAACTACTACTAGATCAGATATCATGCATATAATTTATCTTGTAGCTATATTTCAAGAAGATCCTAGAGAGTCACATGTTGTAATAGTGAAAAAGATATTCAAATACTTGAAGGGTGCTTCAAATCATGGCTTGTGCTATACAAAGGACACTAATTTTACTCTAAGTGCCTACACCAATCCTTTCTTGGATGTAGATTGGTGTCATGGTTAAGCAAGAAACAAGATTTAGTGGCTTTATCTACTACAAAGGTAGAATACATTGTTGCAGCATCTTGCTACAGACAAGTTTCGTGGATGGGGAAAATATTGAAGGATATTAGAGTAGTATATGATGAACCAATTTATATCTCCTATGAAAATACAAGTGCTATCAATATTTCTAAGAATCTGATAATGCATTCAAGGAAAAAAAATATCTCAATCTGGTATCTTTCTGTGAGAGAAGGTTATAGAGAATGAAGTAAAGCTTGAATATGTGCCTACAAAGGATCAATTTGTTGACATATTCACTAAGGCTCTTCCTAAGGATACATTTAAGTATCTTTGGGAGAAGTTGAGGGTCATTTCCTTTCCTTCTTTAAACTAGATGCATAAGGAGATGAATTAGTCCTATGGATTTCAAGATTCATTCCTTGGTCTAGACTGATGTTGGAGGCTACCTCTTAGGGGGAGTAGGTAGTGACATTGTTGGTTGTTGCAATTAGGATAGTAAGTGTTGTCATTAAGCAATGGTTGCTGATTGGTGTAGTATGGTGTGCACTCCTAAGGGGGAGTATGTAGAGCAGTAAAGGAAAGGAAGTTACATAGTAGTGGTAAACAATATGATTAATATCAAAGGGAGAATAAATCATGCAAATACTTTTTCCTTTGCATTTAATGTCAAAGGAGGAGAATGAGACATGTGAAAAAGAGAAAGTTATCAAGGGGGAGAGAGAATCAAGTGAAAAATATAAGTTGAAAGGGGGAGAGTGAGTAAAGAGAAAAGAAAAAAGGAAATAGGTATGGAGTAGAGATGCTTTGTTTGTTATTGATGGTTTTTTTTTCACATCACATGTTTCCATCAATTACAAAGGGGGAGATTGTTGTAGGTATGCGTAGATTGGTGTTATCATTGATGTTAGTTAGCTTGTGTTATCATTGACGAGTAGAATATTGTTGCAAGATTATGTTGGTGTTATCCATGCTTTTATTAGTTACTTTATGTTGTCATTAGTAAGATACTGATGTTAACCTCTAGTGTTGCTTTGATAAGCTTCTATTTATGGATATATGGTTAAGTTTCTATGTTGCAGTTGGCTTGGTGGTGACGAGGAAGTATTGAAGGTGATGAGGATATGTTCTTGGTTCTTGGTTTTCAAGTGATTTTGAGAAAATTTAATGAAAAGGGGAAATAGTGTGTTGCATGTTGTTCAGGGATACATAGTAGTGTTCTGGTGTTGCCCCACATTTTTTCTAGGTTGAATATCTACATGTTCATTTCAGATATGTTGGTTAGAGATGTTTAGAGGTGTTTCATATTTAGAATTTGGTGTGCTAGATGATCATATAAAAGAAGTTGTGTTCACTAGTGTGTGAACAGTGTATTGCAAAGGTGTTTGGGAGAAATATTTTTGATCCATGTTTCTCTACAGTTTGGTGTCAAGCCTTTTAGATATGAAGGGATGTTGACAGTGTTGGTATCTTTCTTCAGTCAAGTTTGTTTGAGTATTGGTACTTTCAAAGTTAGTATCCTAAGTTATAGTGTATGGAATAATTGTTTGAGTGTACTAGGTGTGTGCATTCCTCAAGTGAAATTTGTTGTGGAGTGTTGGATTTCAAGGTGTTTATGGAATATTCCAAATTGTGTTCAGGTGACTTTTTTTTTTCTACAAGTTGTTGGATCAAAGGAAGTGTATACTTAAAATTTTAATGGTGTTTACACTAATTGTGGTGGATATTTATTGTTTGTAGAAGTATGTGTAGTGTGGTGTTATAGTTTTGGGTCCCAATTAAGGAGTGGTATGGTCCGCCTTCACTTCTATCCCCCACGAAAGTGTTTTGGTGCTAACCTAATTTGAATTTTCATGGTTGATGTGCGCAGCTGACCTTGGAGAATGGTTTCAAGGTTGAGGATTATAAAAATGTGAGTTTATTTGTTAAGGAATGCAAAGAGAGATGAATATGATGTGAATGATGCAAAATGCAGAATGTTAGAGTATGAATTTAGGAAAAGCACTGTGATCTTTCATGTGTTAGATTACTAAATGCATTGAGAAAAAGGTGTTTACAATTCTTTTAAAGTTATGCTATGAAGGTGTTGGTGATGTTTTGGTAGATTTATCTGTTGCATTGAGATGGATTTCTCTTTGTTACACTCTTCTCTATCTTATTTTCTATTTTTACAATGAGCCTTTCTTTCTTTGGGCAGTGATCCCTCTAGAAGTGAGCCCTATTGTATTCAATGTTGATATTATTTTATATTGTGAGCTAGTCCTCACCTTAGTTTTTACCATCTCATATTTTCTATGTAAATCTAGTGTTATTTTGTACATGGTGTTGATTTTTTTCAATTTATGTTATTTTCCTTTCATGCTAAATCATTATAATAGACTAAGGGTTAATTGTATTAATGTGGATCTAAATGTGTATTAGGGTTTTGAAGTTTTAATGTACAAACGATTCACCCCCTTCTTAGTTATCTTATGCATTCAACATCAAGATGTCTTGTTAGAACTAATTTTGTTAACTATGAGAGATGTATGAAGGAAAGCCAAAAGTAGGTCATAACATTGAAGGAGAAATGGTGACTGCTTTTCATGCTAGAGAGGAGAAGAACAACTAGATCATTGATAGTGGATGCTCAAATCACATGATAGGTGATAAGAGTAAGTTTGTTGAGATTGATAAGTTTGAAGGTGGTTTAGTTAAGTTTGGTGATGATACATTTTCTAGGATTGTGGGAAGGGTTCAATAATTTTTGATGCAAATTATAATACATATAATTCTTCATGTTAAGGGTCTACGATATAAAGTTTTGAGTGTAGGAAAAATGTGTAGCAAAGGATATCATCTTGTGTTTTAGGAAAATGGTTTTGAGATTAGAAAAGGATCCAAAATTATGGTTGCTACAAGGACATATATAAATGTTTACCAGCTTAAAGGTGATAATGGTATGTGTTTTATGACTCATACTAATGAAAGTTGTCCATGGAATAAAAGAATCTATCACATCAATTTTTATAGCCTAGTGAGGATTAGTTCAAAGTTGTGAGAGATCTATCAAAGATTACAAAGCTTAGCAATGCTATCTCTGCGAGGAATGTTATATTGGGAAAAAGCTAGAAAGAGTTTCAAAGTAAAAGAAAAATCTACTATTGGTCCTTTGGAGTTGGTTCATATAAATCTTTGTGGACCTACCAGAATCAAAAAATTTCAAGGTGACAGGTATATCATGCTACTGATTAATGATTATTCTATAATAGTTTGGGTTACTTTTCTGAAAGAAAAATTAGAAGCTTTAGATAATTTTAAGGAATTCAAAGCTATGGTTAAGAATTCAAAAAGATGGAGAGTTCACCTCCAATGAATATAACACTTTTTGTGAAGATCATTGAATAAAGATGGTTACAAGACATAATAACCCAACCAAAATAACCCTAGAAAAAATAAACCAGACACAATAACCCAAGGAAAAAATAACCCAGGGTCATAATAACCCAAGCCAAAATAACCCATGGTCAGAATAACCCATGGAAAAAGTATCCCTATAAGAATATAGAGAAAGGAAAACAAAATTTATAAATTACATGGGTTATTCTACCCATGGGTTATTTTGACCACATGTTATTATGTCCATGGGTCATTATGACCCTAGGTTATTTTGTCCTTGGGTTATTATGACGGGGTTATTGTGCCTAGGGTTATTGTGGCTAGGTTATTATGTCCTGCTACCCAGTAGGTAATTTGAAGCATTCATAACTTTCCAGGACTAAAGTAGAATCATACCCCCGAACTAATTCATTTTGTCTAGGAGGATGAGAATAATAATACTCATTGTAATGAGTAGTAGCAAGGAAAATTTCTAAAGCGATTTTGAATTGTGAACAATCCACTTCAGTATGAACATTTGTATTGTGAATTCTACACCAATTATTCATTGCAAAGTCAACTAAGTCCACTTTGATGTATAATTTTCATCAATTGAATCTAGATTATCTAAAGGTGTGGATACTCCCCCATTATTAGGGCATGTATTCCAAGGTCTAGGTGGCCTAGGAGCATTATACACTCAAATTTATGATTTCTGATTATTATTTTGAGAATAGAAATTTTGATTTCGCAATTGTGTAACCTCTGTGGTTAATATTTTGAGTTGAGCTATAATTTATTTCATGTATTCCTTTTCCTCAAAAATTTTGATATTTTGATTTTCTTGAGTTTGTGAGAAACACGATTTTCCATTAGGATGCAGCTCTGTAATAGCTAGACTAGGGTGAGGGACTAAAGCTTGACTATTTCCTGGTTCAAAGAAAGTATTTTGAAGAAATGTCCCATTTTGGACCACTGTAGGATAAGCATTAAGAGCCATAGGATGACCTATAGGAACTCCATTTACATTTGGGATAGGGTAAATATTCAATTCATTTCCACCATTTGTAGACAATCCATTTCTGAGATGTTTCATTTCTAAATTTAAACTTATGGCTTCAACATAGGCTTCTGGTAAAGTAGTGGGATGATTTTCTCTTCACTTCACAAACATAGTAGTAAAAGGATCTACTATTATATAATAAACTATGATAGCAGAAAAATTATCCACTATATAAGGTGCTTGTAACCTAGAATAAGCATTTTGAAATCTATCATTAAAAGCAGTTATAACCTGTTCACCTTTGAACCTCTTGATTTTAGCAAATTGATGATATAACAAAGCATGATTAGTCGGTGTTCTAAACCTAGCTAAGAATTGAGTTTCCATATCTTGCCATGGTCTGATAGAATTGTGGGGAAAATTGATATACCAATAGTAAACTTCATCACTCAAAGTATATGGGAACAACCAACATACGAAATATTCATGTTGAATTCTTGCTCGAAAGCATGTATCTTTGAATATACTGATATGCTCTTCAAAATATTTGTGAAAATAATACTTAGGACACAACTTTTCAGGATTTTTTGATAAATCGTTATATTCGACAAATTGAATCGACAACTCCACATTAAAGAACGCCATCACTATAGGAGGTGATGGTGCAACAATAGTTGTAATCTTTGGACTTGCACTTAAACTCTCAAAATTTTGAGGTCTAGATGATGTTCAACCACTAAGTTCAATTAAGGTCACCCGATGATCACTAGACCAAGATCTAGTGGTTCTAAGAAAATATATTTTAAAACCTAACAAAACCAAAAATAACAACAAAAAGCCCCTCCTTCTAGTGCCAATTCCTGTTGACGATGGTTTTACTCATAGTACACAATTCAAATAAAATATCCACAGAGAAGACTGTGAAGAGCCTATTCTTCTTGAAAGATATGGAACAAATTCAATTAAGGTCACCCAATGACCACTAGACCGAGATCTAGTGGTTATAAGAAAATACAGTTTAAAACCTAACAAGACCAAAAATAACAACAAAAAGCCGCTTCTAGTGCCAATTCCTATTGATGATGGTTTTACTCATTGTAAACATTTCGAATAAAATATCCACATACAAGACTATGAAGAGCCTATTCTTCTTGAAAGATATGGAACAAAGACAACCTAAAGGTAAATTATGCATTCACAAGACAAATATTGGCTTTCATTCAATCCCAAGTCTCTGATAACTAGGTCATCATTACACTAGGGTCACTCTTGGGTAATGATGTGACATTTGCTATTAATCTCAAAGGGACTACAATTATTTCTAATTTTTCTATGAATTGTAAACATTTCACATAAAATTTCACCTCGTTCGTCAAATAACATCATGAAATCTAAAGATTCAACATAATATTTCATGAACATCACAAATTCTTTGCTATCACTTAAGTAGATTTAGCATTCAACAACTTCATGGAAAATAAAATATTTTCTACAAAATTCTTTCCATTCATTTATATTTTTTGGAATATTTTCAAACATATTAATCATCTACTCTAAAAAAAAGTATAAAAAATACTGAAAAATAAAAGTTTCTCTTGGATAACATGAATGCCCCAAATAATTAATCAAAATAGAGCAAAATGCTTTATATTTGACCAAATTGCTTCACAGCTACGTATAAAACGGTGCAAGCTTTTAAAGAGAGGGTTTCGTTTATGGACACCAAGTAGGTTTTGTATGCACCCTTAAATGACACAGCATACAGTCTTGTTTGGCCGAACTTACAAAACTAGCTACAAAAGATACTAAGATAGGTAGCTATCCATAAATATCTAATATCAATTAATGTCTACGTGCATACAAAGTTTTACGTTGGAATGGTTCAGAAAACAAGAAAAAAGAACAAAACTTAAAGAAATTTTATTTTCCTCTGACATCCACAAGTTCTAAACTTAAAATAAAAATGTGGGAGGAGACGGCCTTTTATAGAAACAAGGCCCCAAAATTTCAACTTGAAAAGTTTTCAAAGAAATAAAAACAACAAATTAAAATGTGGCACATGGTATCTGCCAACTGTCATCAAGAACATTCTAGAATAGTCAAGGCTTTGACTTCATCCACAACAACACTTCTCTTCATCCTTCAACATGAAAATTTTGTATCGATCAAGGCTACCAGCTTCCTTCCAAAATACCGAAATAAGGAACATATACTGGGACCAGGATCAACCTACAAATTTAAAATTGAAACCAAAATAAACTTCATCATATTTCCAGTATGCAGTATCCGGTATGCAGTTCTTTCTCTTTTGCTTAGGACTTGGGCTTTGGGACTCGACCTTCTTTCTTCAGTTGATATTCTTGGAAGGCTCTTAATATTTGATGCATGTGCTCTTTTGAAATTATTTGTATTTCTCTCCAAGTGAGCTTGAGCCTAATATATTCTTCAGTTACTCGAAGTATGACATCATTTTTCTATGCATTTGCTGCTTCATACTTGGCTATAACATTTATGCACTGTATTATTTCATCAATGACCTCCCACATTAGAAATTGAATAGGATCTCTATTTATTCTTTCTATACATTCCTTGAAAGCTTTAGCTTCCTTTCCCTCCTATCCTAATTTTTTGGGATCAATACCTTGATGTGTCAATATTTCATTAAATTTTTTATTTTTACTGATCAATCATCTGCACTCGACGGTGACTTTCAAATCCTTCAATACATTGTATTAACATGTCACCTTCCCATTTCAGTTGTTTCTTCCACTTTCCTAGCAATGAAATTTCATGTCCTGGTATTACATTAGTCTGTATTAACTCTTGGATGTTTGTTTGTATTGGAATTTCAATGTTTCTCCTTTCATCAATGACCTAGTCCTGGCAAAATTTGGTATTAGGACATAATAACCTGACCACGATAACCCCAGACAGAATAACCCCACCATAATAACCCAAGGAAAAAATAACCCAGGCTCATAATAACCCATGGACAAAATAACCTAGGGTCAAAATAACCCATGGAAAAAATAACTCGTGGTCAGTTTAGATCAAGCTAGTAGACTAGAAATGACATAAAATCAATTAGAACATTAGAATTTAAATACTTTTCCAATTCTTATGCCAAATTTTTGCTCCAATTTGTACTACTATCTCTTCATGTGCCCAAATGACCATAAATAGTCACAAAAACTATTTATTAAACTAAATTATAAATATGATTGTGAGGCACTGTAGAGGCTATTTAGGTTATTTTTAGACCATATATCCATTATATACCCCTAAAATAGCCTTAAAACACCTTTAATATGCTTAAATAACCTAAAAAGTGGTAAATATTTATAAAAATAAAGGCAATTTCGTGGGAATAAGCTGATTAGGAGTTATTATGAAAAGATATAAGTGAAAAGGTAATGAAGAGGCATTAAGAAGATATATAAAGTGGTAGAATTAAGAGAAGTAAAGAAAGGAAGAAGGGGGGAAGAAGTAGGAGTGTGTAGAGTGATAAGAAGAGGACAAATCCAAATTCATAAAAGAATATATTTTGTAATATATTTTTTTGAAAATTATTTTTAATTTTCCTAGGGCTTTCTAAAAGAGTTTACAAAAATTAATACACTTTTAGGGAATCAACACAGTTTTCATAATTTTTAATATATACAATGCCTCTTTAGTTTTTAACAAGTCAAAAAAATAAGAATTTATTTATTTTAAATGGTTACACATTTTTGTTTCATCGAAAAGGTATCAATAAAATAATCTTGTGTTGTGTGGAATATTTTACAAGTCGGTGCTATACTACGACACAAATAGAATCTAGTGATGTGATTAGCAGTACAAAACATAATCATGCTCCAAAACATGAGATGATCACTGCCAAACACAAATTGAAAGAAATGAAATACGTGGTGTGCTTGACTCAAGATTCTACAAGAAATATAATTGTTGCTTCATGTTTTAATATTTCATTTCCCGTAGTAGGAGCAATACCATCAACCAATGCATTATCCAAAATGATTTGAAGAAAAAGATTAAGATTTGAAGCACCGCAACCAAATCCTCACACATCGACAGATCTTATCGTACTAGTTCAATATACAATTACCAATTGAGGGGAAAAGTTTCTTTTTCATGACAGTAATGTTGAGAATCATTTTTTAATATTCACCACCACACAAAATTTGTGATTACTGAAATAATCTAAAAATTGGTTTAGTGATAGTACATTTAAAATAGTGCCAAGTATTTTTCAACAGTTGTACATGATTCTTGGCTTGAAAACTGATGCAATATTTCCAGTCATTTATATTCTTATGACCAACAAAACAAGAACCACTTATACACAAGTACTTGTAGAATTAAAACAACTTCAACATGATCTAAACCCAAAAACTATACTTATTGATTTTGAATTAAGCTTCATGGGAGCTATTTCTGAAAATTTTCCAAATGCCACTATTTGGGGATGTTTTTTCCATTTCTCTCAAAGCTTGTGGAGGAAAGTTCAAGAAGAAGGTCTACAAACACATTACAGTGTCGATGAAGTATTTGCATATGAGATCAAGAAATTTGTTGCATTAGCTTTTGTGCCTCAGATAGACATAATTGATGCATTTGAATCACTTCCACAATCTCCTTATTATACAGAACATGAGGAGACTTTGCAACCTATAATTGATTATTTTGAACACATGGATTGGCAGACTAACCAGAAGAGGCAACAGATGATCACCCAAGATTCCAATCACAATGTAGAATTTCTATTTAGCTACTCAAGATGATCTTCCCATAACCGATAATACTATTGAGGGATGACATAAAGGATTTAGTGAATTACTTCAAGCATCACACAACTTAGTATGGAAATTCATCAAAGCACTAAAAAAAGAATAGAGTCTCCAAGAGAATAGAATAGAGAAATATATGGCTTGATACACTACGCAACCAAGCAGGAAAAAATACCGTGAACTCAAAGAAAGACTAAAAATATTGGTTGATGGTTATGACACCAATAACATTTTTGATTATATAAGAGGCATCACTCATAATTTGACACTTTAATTGAAAATTTGAATAATAAAGTTTTTTTAGCTACATGTAATTTATAAATTTTGTTTTCCTTTCTCTATATTCTTATGTGGATATTTTTTCCATGGGTTATTCTTACCATAGGTTATTTTGGCTTGGGTTATTATGACTCTAGGTTATTTTGTCTAGGGTTATTTTGACCTGTAACTGCGAAATCTACATTCATCTTTAAATTTTTTCAATTTCTCTGAACAATGGCATGCTTCCTTGTACTTTATTATTGCATTTGTAATAAATTATTCTCCTTTCTTTACTTAGTATTCAATCCATTCTTCAAACATATTCATTTTATGACGAACTGCAACAATTGCATCTACTTGTTCCTATGACATCAACACTGGATGTTGGGGCAGTTCAGCTTGTTCTCGACTAGATAAAGTCAATGACTTAATAAAGTGTTCCAAGGTAGCAACCTGTTCTTTCAATTCTCTTTTCTTCTGTTTATATTTTTGTACTCTGGCAATAGTAGCATTTAAGTTTACTTTTATTTCCTCTAATTCTTGCTGCCAAGAGGAGTGTCCAAGATTAATACTTGTAATCTTATACTCCTTAGGCGTTATCTCATGTATGTCCTTGTTAGTTGTTGGAGTGGCTATCTGAATAGTTTTATTGCCATCTGCATTCCTCTGTATGACATGATTTATCTTTGCTCTAAACCTAGGTTTAGGAGTACCTACTTCTTGTATAAAATTATTAAGATTTAGAGGTAGTACTTCCACTTCCATTGGAGAAGCTAATTCCCTTATCAACCAATTAGGTGTATCATCATCTTGTTGTACCTCTGTAACATTTCCTTGTTTAACACTTGTTGCAAGAACTTCTTCTCTTTGGTTTGCCACATTTTCTGAAATGGGGATTTGCTTAGTGATATCTGGCATAGATTTGGGATTGGTAAGATTTGACACTATCTCCTCTATTTAGAGACTTACATTTTCTTATCTATCCATATTTTCCATTTCATCTCTCTTAACATTATCTTCTTCATTCACTACTACACCAAGATTCTCTCTATTTTCAATTCCATTTCTTGCAAACTGTGTAGCTTCTTCTTTTGGAATTTCAATTTCAATTTTAGTTTTATCGTGGCCTTTCTTTGATTCTTTAAAAACTTGTGAGTGTTCATTAACATTTTTCACATTCCCAAGTGAAGGTTGGGAATCAAGATTATCTTGAACAATTATTTCATCAATAGGATTCTGCTCTACAATCTCCCCTACTTCCATTTCAAGTACGCTAGGGTTTCTTACCTCTGAGGCAAGTGTTCCTTGAAAAAAATCTTCTTCAATATTTATGGGGTAGAGCTTGTATCTTGAATTTCTTCTATCATTGGGTGTAGCATTAATTCTTGCTTCATCTTCTTTAGAAATTTACTCTAGAGCTATAGGAGTCCCTCCCAATGCTTTTTTCATACTATCCATATTAACAAAAGGGGGAGAGGTAAATGATGTTGCTTCCCTTTGAGAAGCAGACCTAGTTTGTGCACCAACATTCTCTATTGCTCTTGTTCCTTCATCAATAATTACTCTTGTTTTGGGTTTAGCTGTAGAGGAAGATGCACCGTTAGGCCTTAATTTTGATTTATCCTTACTTGTATCTACATCTTTCTTTTTATCAAATGGTTTTATGGGAACTTCTTGTCTTTTATTTTAAGAGGTTCTTTCTTCGATTCTAACACTTGGAGTTGCCTTACTAGTCTTTCTTTTCTTCTTGGTAGGCTCTCCACTTTCAAAAGAAGTTTCATTTCTTTGTTTCCTTCTTTTATCTTTTGAGAAGATAGCTTCAATTCCTATTTCTCTCAAACCTTTGCAAAAATCATCAATCTAGTGTTGAGTATACCTTAAACTAGTCTAGTGAAGTCATCAATTGATGTCATATCTTCATCATCAACACCTGGGTCTGGAATGGGTTCATCATATACCCTGTCACCATTGTAAAATTGATTTAACACCCGACCATCATCCTCTTCCAATTGGTCTAGGATGTCATAAAGCTTGAGCATCCAAGAAAATATTAAAGTCATTCTTTCATATTTTCTTCTTCTTACCACATGCTCGTCTTCACAGTTAAGCCAATAATCTTCTAAATGAGGCACATAAGCATGAAAACTAGCTATATTTTTAGCAATATTTCCTTCAATATCATAATACACTCTCCTAAGAGGGAAATCTTCAAAATGGTAGGTCCTCAATTTTTCTTCACACAAATCAGTCACTCTAATTGCACTGTACTTATAATTTCCTATTGTAATGGGAAATTTAAAAGAGGCCTTTTTACGAGCATGTCTAGAAAGAGCTTGAGATGGTTTTAACTATCTCACTAATTCCAATAAAATAATTTTATCTGTAGGATACCTAGGCAGCATGAATGGGTGTCCATCAAATCCCTCCACTCTAATGTAGGAGTAAGTTGGGAACTGTATGTACCAACGTCCCATAGGCCAAATAACACTTTGTGCTTCTAGGGATAATCTCTTAGCTTTATCACCTTTCATTATTCTCACCAATTTCATGGAGAAAAAATAATTCATTTTTTGATAATCATCTTTATACCTGTAGAAAATGGTATGGGGTAGATGTGCATATATCAAACTATTGCCAACTTTTGTGCCTAGAGTACAAATCTGTTTCAACCCTTGTTTACTGGCTCTCATAACACATGAGTAAATGGCATATGATGACATGTAGAAGCATCTAGTTTTGGGGAATGCAGTAATTTTTTCATGTAGTCTTTCACTTTTCAATTTTCCCCAATGCAGCTCCACAAGACCCTCCATCATGTGGTATATTATCACGAACATCCAAGGTTTGAATTTTATTGCATCTCTTAAACCATCTACTCTACTTAGTAAAGTTATAATGTCTTGCATTTCTTGTTTAAACATAGTCCTCTAATTACCCTGGTCTGTTGTGTAATTGGTTGTTGGCACCATTGGGTGCTCATAATTTCTCTATTATGCTCCTTAGGGCTATGATATGTCTTGGTCTTGGTCTTTAGGTCAACATTGAACATATGCACATGTAAATGGGGAGACCAAATGTGTATATGATTCCTTTCTGGGACAAGTCTGCATAAACTCTCCCTTATTTCTCAACAAACCTCTTGGATGGATTATAATGATTTATAGATTGCATTACTAATTCTAGAGCTTCCATTGCTGGTGGAAACCCTCCTATAGGAAGTAATCCATTTGCCACAACACTCTTTATACATTGGGAAGCATTCTCTTGTAATAGTCGTGAGCAAATTTCAATGTCAGAAGACCATCCCATGTGGGTATCTGTAACCACTATGTTGATGGGTACTGCTTGTGAATTGCAATACTCAAATTCATCTTTTGTGTTTGCGTCAAAAGTACTCATTTTGTATATAATGTGCTCTGCAATTTTTAGAATATGTGTCTTGTGTGTAAGTTAGGGTTAGATTTAACCAAAACTTATGTTTCATAAAATTTTCAATTCATTTTCGATTAAATTTAATAATTTAGAGAATAATTAACATTTCAATTCTAGAGTGCGAAATACCATTATCAAGATTTTTAGCCCTAGAAACTCTTAAAAAAATATCGGTTATTTGGGACATACCTGATTCTGGTTAATAATGGTGGTTCTTCAGAATGCAACTTTGAAACCCTTGGTAGTTGCGTCTTAGTTTCTTGAAATTTTACCTCTCTTTGTGTGTCAATATCACTTTGTTAATTCAATGTCATTATCAAATTTACAATATGATGTGAAGTGGAGTGTTGAAAAAGAAATTGCATGCTTGAGGTGGTGCCAAGTACATAGGTAGTTTTCCACCTTCATTAATTACCTATCATTTCACATTAATTCCTAGAATGAAGGTGTAATCATTATAAATTATGGTCCAAATCATGAATACCTAGATTTCTATGTTGGCTTGTTATTTGAGAATAAAGACAACACGGTGATTATACGTGGAAATCAGATGTCACACTAGTTCTTTGCAAGGTATATGTCATTAAAGATATGTGATCGATTGTTGATCACTTGGATTAAATCCTTTAGATATTTCTTTTGAAAGAAGCATACAACATTGAGATCTGGGAAATACGTTTTGAGAAAAAGAAAACTGGAACGAAAGGAAAGACAAGAAAAAAAGAGTCTAAAAGATAAATTTAACATAATTTCAAAGTAGACTCTTTGGTTTCCAACTTTCAGAAAGAAATAATAAAATATTGGACTCCGGTTAAAAAAAAGTGGAATTTATCAGGATTAAAAGTTTGATCAATGAAATACTGGGTGAAGCTAGAATCTTATGAAGATACAATTTATTTTGGTTCAAATGTAGGACTCATGGATTTTGGTTTCCAATAATAGACTAAACATAAAGAGCATACCAAAACACCAAAACTGGGGAAAAAAAAGATATAACAATAAAAAGGCCAAGTGAAAATGAGAGAGGAAATTAGCAACTAGCCAAGCATCAAAACGATGTCGAAACAAGCAAAAACGAAACAAAAAGAAAATAAAATAAAAGAAAAAGAGGGGGTCCACATTTTTCCACAGGGAAAAATGGGGCATGTTGTGAGACCACACAACACTAACACCAAGCTATTCCCCAACACCTCCAAAATTGAAAAATATCACAAAAGAGTAATGACAATTCAAACCTCTGATGGTAGGTTAACAAAGGAGGTTGCACAAATACAAGAATAAGAAATTAAGTATTTTAAAGAACTTTAAGGCTAGAAGGATGCAGTAGATTCACTTCACTATGGGGAAATCCTCAGAAACATCCCAAAATTGATATCTCAAGAAGATAGTGAAATTATTACCGCTCCCTTCACAAGAGAATAAGTTAAGGAAGCCATTTTTTTATATCCATCCTAACAAAGCACTAGGACCAGATGGTTTTCTAGCCTTTTTCTACCAGAACTATTGGTACTCCCTAGAAAAGGAGGCTTGGGAAATTATGGGGATATGTGTAGGATCATCATGGAAAAAATAGGCCCTTAAGTGGTGAAAAATTCAGAAAAAATAGTTAGGCAACTTGACGTAAAAAATTGAATAACTTATCTATATTATTTAAAAAATATGTAAGAATAGAATCTATAGAAAATTGAATGTAGTTTCTAAATTACTAGGTTTATTTTTTTTTTAAATCTATTTGGTGAAAATTTCAGATTTCAAAGTAGTAGTACTTAAATTTTAGGGAAAAAATAAGAAGTAGGTGTCTGTCTGACCATCCTAACCACAATAAAATGATAATAATGTTTTATAAGATTTTAGATATAAGTAGAGGACTCATATCCCAATGTGATGCATATGTTTTTGGTATTTTTTTTCCAAGTAAATAATTAATTATGATTTTTTTATTACAAATTTTAAAAAATATAAAAACTCATATGTCTGACCACCTTAATCTGGTCAAAACTTCATGAAATTCATTTTTTTTAATCCTATAGTATGTGAAGCATATAATGTGACACATGTTTTGGATTCAAAAAATATGATACCGTTTGAAAGTTATAGATGTTTTAAATCAGCTTATTAATCAAGACTTTAGTCGTAATTCAAAGAGGAAATGAATAATAATTATTTATTAAATTCAAAGTAAAGCATAATTTATATTGGTGGAAAGCTGAGAATCTCCTTTAAAAACCCTTTTCATTTCATCAAATTTTGGTAAAGAAAAGTTGTTAGCCACATACCCTACACATACCCATCATATTGCCACTTTTTGGCCCATCATGATCCTACACATACCCATGGAAAACTTTAGAAAAAAGAATAAATTAATCAAAGACTTTAACAATACAGTTTTGGTGCTAATATCAAATAAAGAGGAATGTCCTATCCTTCGAGACTATCATCCAAATTTTCATTGTAACATAATTTATAAAATAATATCAAAAGCCCTGGCTAATAGATTAAAGAGGCTTCTCGAAAAAATTATCTTAGCCAATCATAGTAGATTTACTCTAGGGTGTGACATTATTGATAGCACAATTTTAGCAAATGAATTCCTACATAGAGTCAACAAAGGCAAGGTATAAAGCAACATGATAAAACTAGATGTGAGCAAAGCTTATGACAAAGTGATGTGGAGATTCTTTATCAAAATCATGGAATAGTTTGGTTTCTACAAGGATTGTCTCCAAATTACATTCTACTTCCTTTCATCAACAAGATACTTATTCTTAGTGAATATTATGTCATGTTAATTCTTTGACAGGACAAATGGTTTGAGGTAGGGGGATCCAATCTCCCTCTTCCTCTTTATAATAATGGAAAGAGAACCCAATAGAAATATAGATAAATATCAAAATTAGAGGGGTTGGAAAAGTCTAAAGATTGCTCCAACTATAAAAGAAATCACCCATCAAAAAATTGTGGATGATATAGTGTTATATGGGGAAGCCAAAATGAGAGAGGTAAGAAGGATTGAAGAGTGTATGGAAGATTGTATTAATGCTTCAAGGTAGAAAATACATAAGGATAAATAAAAAATTTATGTCTTCAACACAAAGAAACAATTACAAACAAGAATAGAAAGTTAATTAGGATACACAATAGATGTAACTCCATGCAAATACCTGGGAGTGCAGATTTTCAAAGGAATAATAAGAACAAAATTATGGGAGCAGATAAAAGAGAAGTGTAGAGAGAAATATCTTTGTTGGAGAGGTATGTCTCACATTAGTAGGTTGGATATGTTGGGAATTGTCATTGTATTGCTAATATGTGGTTGTCATTGATGTCAACACTATTAGCATTGAGATTTCAAAGGTTGTATATGTCGAGGATATTGAGAAACTTGTAAAAGAAATAATTACAGGCAGTCTGTGGAACAGTCAAGGTCGTGAAGGTATTTTTTTCTATACGTAGAAGATCAGCTATTGTGGACTAAAGGGTTTATTGATGAGTGTTTCTAGTTCATCCACCAAAAGTTTCAGAGGTCCGCATGGATATTTTTCTATATTATGGAGATCTATGTTTTGACAGTGTTTTTGTGGTCTCTGTTAGTGTCCCTGATTGAAGTCTGTGTGATTCTAGTAATTATAACTGTTGTGGATGTTTCTCTATTGTTTCTTGGTGCTCATGGATACTTCTAGAATGTTCTCTATCATTATTGCATGTCCATGTTGATCGGTCTGATCATGGTCAAATATTTTCTTATGCATATTCATTTTTTCTTATTCTTGGCCAACATGATGGTGGCAACATGTAGTAGATCCTTAAAGTTCAAAATTTGAACATTTGGCACACTCTAGGATATTTTTTTAATTCTTATCTTAATCTTGGCTGATGATGTTTGATCCACATTGAAAATTTATTTGTAAAGTTGGGCCGACATTGCCAACATTGTAATTATGTTTTGTATTCTCTAGTCGACTAGGTTGTTGATGTAATTCCCCAATGTAGATATATAAGAGTGGTTGTGCAAGCGAAGAAAGATGTATGTAATGTGTGTGTGTGAATATTGTTCAGATCATTCGAAGGCATAGTAGAATGTGAAGAGTAAGAGCGAAGTGTGAAGAGAGGTTTTTTGTGCTTAACTGGAACTGTAATTTGGCTTTTGTAGAAGCTATTCTATTAGTTCAAATCCTAGTGGATCTAATCCATTATTTTTTAGGCAGTGAGCCCTGTTTGTATTTGAGTAGAGAGCTCTAGGCAGTGAGCCTAAATGCATGTGCATTCCCCTTTTATTTCCCATTATACTTCTAATAGGGTATAATATTGTGGACTAACATCCACTGTGGTTTTTCCCCTAACAGGGTTCCAATGAAAAAAAATCTTGGTGTTCTCTATTTTTCTGGTGTTCTAATTGTTTTTGATTAATTACTTGTTCATCAAATCAGAGATTAAGTTAAGTGTGAAAATTTTAATATTGCATGACAACTGATTCACCCCACCTCTAAGTTGCATGTCCTTTTTCCAACATAATAACTATGATCAAAGTTGTTTTATCTACAATACCAATCTATTAAATGTCATGTATGCAACTAACAACAAAAGTTGCAATAAGATTGGAAAGCATACAAAAACACTTCCTATGGGAAGGATCAAATGAGAAGCATAGAATACCTCTAATCCATTGGAAAAATGTTTGTGAAATGGGAGAATATGGGTGATGGATTTTGAATGGGGGTATGAACCTACTATTGGAGTATGGACAAACACTGAGAGGGGGGATTGAATTAGTGTTTGATAGAGAGACCTTAAAATTAAACCTTTTAAACTTTGACAAAGACTTTTAGTTCAGATATCCTTTCTATTGATAACAGAGTAGAGTAATCACTTTGAGAGCATTCATGAAAAGAGGTAAACAAAGATATGACAATGTTAACTCAGTTCATTTAGACAACTTATGCCAATATAACTTGTGTGAGATATCTTGTACTTGCAAAAGATATGATTGACATTGTTTAACAAGCAGAGCATGATGACAAAATAGGTGCAACTCATAAGACTGTGTATATGAACACCAACATCATTGAATTACTTTAAGACCACCATATTTCAATGCAACTTTATGAGACACTACAACAACTGTGCAACTGAATGCCATATGATAAGAATTGAAACAACAAAGAGCTTTAGTACATTATGATAGATTGAAACATAACAATATTGAACTATGAACCAATGAAAGAACATGTGATGTGATAGACTAAATGTTTTTCATCACAACATGCAAAACATGTTTGGTTAAACATAACTTTTAAACCAGTTTGCAACATATGACTGTAAAAGTACTTTTAACAACAAAATACATTAACACTATATAAATAAGAACTGATAATAGACATTAATGCATTTTATAACTTATGATAATAAGATAGAAATGAAAAACAATCACACAAAGACTCGTCACATAACACATCATATGTCCTGAGTGGGAAAGCCTCAAGGGGAATAAAAACCACTCAATTTTTTTGTTTACTTTGTTTAGATAGAGCACCAACTCCACAAAGTTTAGGAGCACCAATTCCACACAATTCATAAGCACCAACTTCTAAAGTTACAAGAGCACAAACTCCACAATGTTTCAGGAGCATGAAATCCAAAGTTACAGGAGCACCAACTCCACAGTTACAGGAGCACAAACTCCACAAAATCTAATGTATATAACAAATCAGTGTTCTATCAATACCCTAGTAATGCAAATTAGAATTCCTAGTGCCTAAATAGAAGACTGTGAAAAATAATTTTCAATAAGCACATAGGAGAATGCTATATAAGATTGATAAAATCTCCATTTGATACAAAAATTGATATTAATGTAACAAATTACAAAAAAAGTTCTCAATGTAAACACTATTACAAAATCACTTTTCCTCTCAATTTTCAAGACTGAACAATGTATCAATACATCTTAAAAATTTCTCACAAAAATGTATGTCTGTAATTTCCCTCTTCAAGTCCCAAGTCATTGACAAAATTTTGTCATTTTATAATCACTGAATAGTCTTTTCATAATGCAATTTCAATAACTGTAAACCAATTCCAGTTATGGTATTTCTGTTATAGCCTGAGAAGAATCATCCAGAAACCCTAAAGGTTTTTAATCATAATCAACAAAATTTAAGCCTTTATCAAAAATATTTCAAAACCAAAGATTTTACTTACATAAACCAGTACAAATTTAATCAAAACCATTCTTAACAACTCCCTTAACAAATTGTCTCAAAGCCTGTAAGCATAAATTTTTTTATTTTTTTTGCATTACTTGATTACAGTGGAAGAAAACTGAACAAATACCAGAAATATCTATCAAAAAGTTTCATAACTACCCAATTGAAAACGTCAACAAATCTTCTCCCATGTGTTTGAGCTTTGTCACTTCAAGCAACATTCCACCTGATTTTATCAAACATCATTGCAAACCTAGGGGTGATTTTCATGTGAATCTCTTCCTCTTGTGCCCTAATGTGGGCTTTGAAATAATGAAACACAAATACCTTTCACAAAGCTTTGAAAATAAGCTTTTACCCTTTAGTATACCCGACAGCCTCGGCTAAGATAAACTTTTATCATATATTTTAGCATGCTCAACTTTCCAAAAGAAAAATCTTTATGTTACTTTAAGTACCCGATACCCCAAGTGATGTAAATGAAACATACTTCTAAGTTCGATGCTTAGGCCCTTAATAATAAAGGCTTTAAAACCTTTAAAAAAAAATATGATGCAAATGGTGAAACATTCAAGGCCTTAATACTATATGTGACACAAGTGATATGGTCTATAGACCTTTTAAAATTTTAACTTGAAACCTTCTCACAATGTAAGTATAACCAATATCATAGAATATGTTCCACATGAGATCTTATGATAGTGTAAGCCAAATGATAGAATCACCTAAGGAATAAAATGGAGAGAACACCTTAATGATCAAACGAAGAGGCCAACATCTATTATGTCTTAGATAATGTTCATGTTGCAATTCTTCATTAGCATCTAATTGAGTTCATATAAATAGTTATCACCTTATCGCATAAAAAATGGAGAATATACATATAAGTGGAAAAACCTAAGTCCTGTAATCTACATTTTTATATGAACACAAGATATGTAATCATATACCAAATATGAAAAACCATCCAATAAAACATGGGGACTTCAACATGCTTTCACAAACATATCACTTGAATTGTCTTCCCATTTGAGAATGCACCAATGTATACAAACCATCCAATATATGCAAGTCAACTTGACCAACCTGGGAATGCAAACAAAAGAAATCATCTCAAATGTATTTTCTAGTATATGTATGTCACATGTGTGCCATATATCATGTATATCATGTCAATCACCAACAAAAATATACTTGTGATACTAAAATACCAATCACCTCGAAACCTTGCATCCATATTTGACTTCGTGTACCTTCACCACAGAACCTTTGACATCAATGGAAAACTATACCAAAAAACCCCCTCTTTTTCATTGATGGAAAAGCTACAATACTCCATTTTCTCTCTCCCCCTTTGACATAAAATGACAAAGGAATCAGTTGTCTAAGAAATCTCCCTTGTTGTGTATGCACAAGCCATTTAATATTAGCAATTGAATTAGGATGCTATCTATATTGGACTAGTCAGGTAAGATCAACCAAGCAACAAGTGTTTTGACTTAGAAAGAGGTTCATAATCATAAACAAGTTGATCATTATCTTGACAACATAGGATCATCACTAATGCTACTCCCCTTGCCATTAACAATTTCAAAACTAGTGTCAAGATGCTAATATGAATAACTATCTCATGTGAATGATGACTCCTACAATCTATTCCACTCATGACCAAGGAAAGAAGCATCAATACATTTTATAGGTACATTATTGTTCTAATCTATTTACCATGCTTCAAGGGAGATACCAAGAATCCAACATATATCAAACATGAAACAAATATTTGAACCAAGGATATTATAACACTGTCACAGAGAAATCACAATTATAGTCTCACAAAAGCTACTACTCTTACATACATGTCTATCATGGCCATACCAAATAAAAACTCCACCTTCCAATAGTACCTTGTAAAAACACATTGTCACCTTCTTCTTCATATATTTACTAGGACACTTGCAACTGCAACAATATTAGGATATAGAAACACAACATGATCACTCTCCTAAGAGTGCACTGTCCTAGTTCCAATCACATTATTAAGCCTACAACCCCTTGCAACTTCTATCATGAATACATGACTCCAAAATAGCATAGATGACCTATATCACAAACTTTTGAATATCAATACCACTTTTATTAAGTAGAGGCTCTTTCAAAGAAGAGTCATTGTCATTCAGAAACCTGTTAATCAAATGACTACAAAAACAAACTTCCAGAATCAGCAACATTTATAGATGTATCATGGTCTATCCAAACAATGGTATTTTTCAAACACCCCTATATTGAAGATTGATGTATTCTATATTCATTGAAAGTTAAGACACTCTAAAAGAAGAAAAATAGAGATAGAATGGTATGCACATCAAGAAATCAAAACGCTTAGACATCTTATGTTAAGAGCTAAGAATGTTTTAATTGATATCAATCAAACAAATACCTTGTACCACCACTACTTGTTATGTTATGCTTGATTTCAAGACCTCATAGTTCTTATTTGTTCACTGTGACCAATGTCCATCATTCTCAGTTCAAGATACTATGTGTACAAAATATCATAATGTAGAGATCCCAACCTATCACTACTAGATGATCATTGTTAATACTATCAACTCCTTGCAAAAGACCAGACATTTCTATCAGAGATGAACACAAATATTTATGAAAAAGTATTAAATTCATGAGGCAGGAGAAGACCACTGTCATTCTTAACCATAATTCCATTCACCACATCAACTCCATAAGCATGAAGAATGATCAAAGATCCCATGCAACTCAAAAAATCAGACACCAAACCATTTTTTTCTTTGTCCTATTCACTATTTTGTCTCATTTGAACACAATATTGTTTGTCAAAAGTTTCTATTAGTCAACTTAAACAAGCATATCACTATCAAATACAATGCAGTGAGAGCCAAGCAAGAATATCACTGATTCAACTATGATTCAACTATACTGCACCAAGAACAAGTATGAATGCTAATATACAAGAACCAAGCACCCAAGAAAAAAAAGATATTATATAGACATTGTCAAAACTATGTAATTAGGTGAAATCACAATACTGTGTTTCACTTTTTTCCCAAGATGAACATTTACATCAATATTTTTAACTAAATCTTCATCTTCTAAGACCTATAGCAGCTAAACCATTAAGAATTTAAAGATGATGTGGACTAGTGATTTGTGACAATTTGTGTGTAGATTCTATTTTTTTTTTTTTCAATTTTTTTGAAATAAATCATGAATCTTTCAACATCTCCTTTAATAATTGGTTTTAGACAAAAAACAACATTTTTTAGAAACTAATGTTTGTGTCATATAACATAACTTTTTTTCTAGAAAGGATTAAATTCTAATTTTTAAAATATAGATTCTCAACATCAATATCTAAGGAAGGGATATTTTTCATAATCTTTTGTTGGAAATTTTCTTTTAAATTAATTTTTTAAGTCACTGTAACTATAATTTGGACATACGTGTGTGTCGTACAGCCTAACTTTTTGTGTATATATCAAAATCCAATTTTTCTTTTTTGGTTGAAACAAGGACATCAATACCTAAGGAATGGGTATTTTTCAAGTTTTTTTACAATGGTTTACTATTTTTCCACCTTTGCACAACAAAGAGCTTGATGTTAAGAGAAAAACCTATGTTTGGTAAAAATTAAAAATTAAATACATGATAAAATGAAAATATATCAAATATATACTTGTTGGAAAGCTTGTTTTGAGGGCTACAATCTTCCAAAATATAACTTTTAAATGATGTCATAGGGCGAATTTGAGTGTTAGAATACGAACAACAAATAAGAGAAAGAAAATAACACTAAAAACACTCTACACCTCAAGATTAGCCTAGTTGGATTCAATACAAAATAAAGATGACAAAATGAAACCTTTTACCTTGTCTCGAATCAATCCTTTGGTTGTCCCTTCAATCTTTGGTGTTGTATGCTCCTTGGATGGCAAGAAGATGCAAGCTATAAAGTGGAATGAGGATGGAAAATGAGTGAAAGTGGGTTGCAAATGCAAAAATGGCTAAGTATGGTTTGAGAATTTTTTTTGCAAGAGTTTGGCCACTATGAATGATCTCTCCTAAAATGAGAGAAAAGGGGGGGGGTATTTATAGAGAATTTGGAATTCTCTAGGGAAATGGATGGTCAAGATTGAGCCACCAAGATCAAGATGTAGGGCTAAGGTGAGTTGAGAACTCACAAGCCCTCACAACTTGACATGTGGCATGTGAAGTGGCTTAAAAGAGGTGATGTGTACATGAGGTGGAAGGATAGTACATGACATGGAGGTACTATATAGTACCTTGGGATTGGACAAGATCTCCTTATAAAGGATGTCCTTGTCCCCATGTGGGTGAGAGGATATGTGGGGAATTAAAAATTCCTCAAATATTCTCATGGGGATGAGAGAAGGAATTTAAAGTTCCTTTAAATGCATTGGGGGATTAAATGTGAATTAAAAATTCACATAGGGAATGGAGTGCCTTCTCCAAAAGGAAAAATCATTTAATAGGGTTGACTCAATTAAGTGATTTTGTGCAAGTACTTGATTAGACTAATTAATGACATATTAGAAGAGGGTTATATTTCACATGTGACTTGAAAGTAAATAACACTAAAAACACTCTACACCTCAAGATTAGCCTAGTTGGATTCAATACAAAATAAAGATGACAAAATGAAACCTTTTACCTTGTCTCGAATCAATCCTTTGGTTGGCCCTTTGATCTTTGGTGTTGTATGCTCCTTGGATGGAATTAAGATGCAAGCTATAAGGTGGAATGAGGATAGAAAATGAGTGAAAGTGGATTGCAAATGCAAATAACAACAAACAAAGGAAAGCAAATAACACTAAAAACACTCTACACCTCAAGATTAGCCTAGTTGGATTCAATACAAAATAAAGATGAGAAAATGAAACCTTTTACCTTGTCTCGAATTGATCCTTTGGTTGGACCTTTGATCTTTGGTGTTGTATGCTCCTTGGATGGAAAGAAGATGTAAGCTATAAGGTGGAATGAGGATGGAAAATGAGTGAAAGTGGATTGCAAATGCAAAAATGGCTAAGTATGGTTTGATAAATTTTTTTGCAAGAGTTTGGCTACTATGAATGATCTCCCCTAAAATGAGAGAAAAGGGAGGGTATTTATAGAGAATTTGTAATTCTCTAGGGAAATGGACGGTCAAGATTGAGCCACCAAGATCAAGATGTAGGGATAAGGTGAGTTGAGAACTCACAAGCCCTCACATCTTGGCATGTGGAAAGTGAAGTGGCTTAAAAGAGGTGATGTGTACATGAGGTGGAAAGATAGTACATGACATGTGTAAGGAAAACTAGATGCGGAAAACAATTTTCCTAACGTCAATACCTTAGGAAAGAATGCAGAAGTACTTTTCAATTTTCAATTACAATCAAATTGAGATGCACTATGGGACATATTACAGAAATTGAGTATTTAGACAAACACACATGAACACAAGATATATGTGGGAAAACCCTTACGGGAGAAAAACCCACCACACCAAGAGAAATCACTTTGTATTACAGTAATAAAAAATTACATACAATTTCAGACTTATCTTTCTGGTGTCATTATACATCAGCATTCATCATGTACATTCTCTAACAGAAAACTTCTAGGTTACAACCTTTACAGATATTTTAATCCTTCACTAATACAGTTTGAATTATTCACACTTCACTATTGATCGAACTACTATCCAACATCAAAACATCTGCAATTTCAAACTATATCCATGGCATTCCATGACTATTGAGCTGCCTCTTAGAACCGTCGCAATGAACAGACTCCCAACGGTTCCAATTCGGCTCTTCTGATTCGTCCACATGATGCCACATCATAAGTCATACACGGTCAACATAATTTGTATTGCATTGGCATCTTAGTGAGACACTAACTGTTTCTCGCCGATGCCACATTGAACTCGTACCGATGTCACCAAGAGTCTCTATAGTCGCTTTGACTTATCACTTTCGCTAGAAGGTCATAGCAAAACACTAAAGTTACATTGAAGTCCCCAAGCCTACCGAGCACCAAGTAGAAGTCGGCAAGACTTACTCCTATCGCCAAGAGTTCATACCAATCTTCATATGCTACTCTGAAATGTTCACCTGTCGCCAAAACATTTGTCCATCGCCAAGAGAACTTACCAATTTATATATGTTACTCTGAAATGTTCACCTATCAGCATAGCTTTCTTCTATCGCTAATACCTTTCTCTGAGTTCATTAAGATATACCGAAGATTCCAACTTAAGTCTTAGTCTCTAAGACATTTCCACTTCGGTAGGACATCTTACTGAAGTCTCTTCCTTCGGCTAAGTCTCTCTGATAAAACACTGTTGGCATAAAATTTGATTTCACGGTGACTTCTCACTGAGCCATAATAAGTTACCCCAAGGACATCAATTCATATACTGTCGGCAAGAGAACAACACTTCACTAGGAAATCTTAGCGAGAACCATAAGCTTCACTGAAGATCACAGTCACTAAGAGTTACGCCAATAAACAAATGAACGGCCTTTCGACCAAAGCTCTCCTGAGCGCTATGAGGTCACAATGAACACACCTTGCTATAGCGATAGACTCCATAGTAAACCTTTTGGCAAGACTTCTTCAGGGTCATAATGACCTGTTTAAAATTGGATAAAATAAACTGCTAGTCTGCCAGACAATCAGAATGTCACACCGACATTGCTCTAAAGGAGGTTTCAGTCTATAATATTTGAGGCACTTTTTCCAACAATCTCCCACTTGACGAAGATCATTCAGACACCTCCAGAGCTCACAAAAAAATACTTTACTGAAAAACATGGGCACTAAGGCCCATTGAACTGGCACACCACCTGAACTTGTATGTGCTCATTGGCTTCGTCAATACATCTGCAACATTCTCCAAAGTATCAACTTTTTCCAAACTGACCTTTCCATCCTCAACCATATCTCATACAAAGTGGTACTGTACATCAATATGTTTCGTCTTGGCATGGAAAGTTGGATTCTTTGCCAGATAAATGGCACTCTGATTGTCACATAAGATTGTTATTTCCCCTGCATCAAAACCAATGTTAGAACACAATTTTTTCAACCATACAACTTCTTTAAAAGCATGAGTAGCTGCCATGTATTAAGCCTCTATAGTGGACAAAGCGACTACAGCCTATTGCTTGCTTATCCAACTCACTGCACCACCATTTAGCATGGAAACGTATCCACTGGTGGATCTTCTGCTGTCAATGTCCCCTGCCCAATCAGAGTCTACATAACCACGAATGCTGAGAGTCCTTTGTGATTCAACCAAATTCCCATGGTAACACAATGCAAAATTTGAAGTTCCCTTCAAATACCTAAACACCCTCTTCACAGCATCCCAATGTACTCTTCCTGGATTAGCCATAAATCAACTAAGTACTCCCACTACTTGGGAAATTTCTGGTCTTGTACAGACCATTGCATACATGAGACTGCCTATAGCACTAGCATAGGGCACACTGGTCATGTCCTCCATCTCAGTAGGAGATTTTGGATAGTCCTCAACAGATAGTTTCATTCCCTGCATGACTGGAACAACTAGCTTTTTGCAATCATTCATAAAAAATCTCTCTAGAACAGTCTTTATATACTTACTCTGACTGAGCCAAAGCTTTCTATTCTTCCTATCCCTGGTTATCTCCATCCCCAGAATATACCTTGTTGCACCAAGATCCTTCATTTCAAACTTAGCAGACAACTGAGACTTAAGATCAGAAATCATTAACTTGCTATTTCCTATGAACAACATATCGTCAACATAAAGAGAAATAACAAGCACTTGGTCATTTTCAGCTTTATAATATACACAGTGATCAGATTTTGATCTCACAAAGCCTAAAGATAATACATAAATATCAAATTTTTGGTACCACATTCTAGGTGACTGCTTTAACCCATACAGAGACTTCTATAATTTGCATACCAATTTTTCTTTACCTTTCTCAACAAAGTGCTTAGGCTGGGACATATAGATTTCTTCTTCAAGATCACCATGAAGAAATGTTGTCTTCACATCCATCTGTTCAACCTCTAAGTCATAAGCTGCTGCAAGTGACAATAGAAATCTAATGGAGGTCAGCTTTGCTACAGGAGAAAAAAATTCCGCATTGTCAATTCCCTCTACTTGGGAATAACCCTTTGCAACTAGTCGTGCTTTGTATTTTTCTACACTGCCATACAGACCAATCTTTTTCTTAAATACCCATTTACAGCCCACAGGTTTTCTGCCTTTAGGCAAGGGCACCGGACTCCAGGTTTCATTTTTATCTAATGATGCCATTTCTTCCTTCATGGCTTCCAACCAAGAATCTGAATCAAACATTTTAATTGCCCCCTTTACAGTCCTAGGCTCATCAGTGCTAGAAATCAAGGCATAGGCACAAGTAGAATCAATTAATGAGAACCCATACCTATCTGGTTGTTTCCTTTCTTGGGATGACCTCCTCACTGGCTGAGGCTAAGGTTCATCTTCTTCAGAGCTTTCAGAACTGCTTGAGCTCTCCTTAGTTTTAATAGGTACGTTTTGAATCTTCAATTCCTCTTTCTCTGGTGTGGGAGGAATTGCTGCTACATCCTTACTATTTTTTGACTTTGTCTCTAATTGCAGATCCAGGGTGGAAGGTTTCAGCTCACGAAAGATTACACTTCTACTATATACAACCTTCTCTGTAACAGGATTCCAAAGCTTGTATCCTTTGATGTTAGCACTATAGCCAATAAAAATACACTTAACAACCTTGTTGTCCAACTTAGATCTTTTTATATCCAACACATGTGCATATGCCTCACAGCCAAAGACTCTAATATGTCTAAGAGAGGGCTTCTTACCAGACCACACTTCCAAAGTTGTCTTATCAACAAGAGCAGAGTTTGGAGGCCGATTAATTAAGTAACATGCAGTAGCAGTAGCTTCAGCCTAGAACTTCTCTTCCAAACTAGCACTACTAAGCATACTTCGTGCTCTCTCCATCATTGTCCTATTAAACCTTTCTGCAACTCCGTTCTACTGTGGAGTGTAAGGTGTAGTCTTGTGTCTTTTGATTCCATGGTCTTTATAGTATCTTTCAAATTCATAAAAATAGAATTCACCACCATTATTCATCCTTAAGCATTTTATTGTTTTACCAGTCTGATTTTCAACAAGATTTTTAAACTCCTTAAATCGACTGAACACTTCTGATTTACTTTTCAAAAAATATATAAATGCTCTTCTTAAATAATCATTAATGAACAACACATAGTATCTTGATTTAGACAAAGAAGGAACATCTACTGGACCAAACACATCTGAATTAATATAGTCTAACAAACCAGAAGTTTTATGAGGATTGTCATAAAATGAAACACGATGCTGCTTTCCATATATACAATGTTCACAGAATTCAAATTCCAGATTACAATCTTCAAGTCCCTCAACTAGGTTTTTATTCTTCAAGGTTTTTAAACCTTCTTCTCCTATGTGGCCTAACCTATGATGCCAAAGCATAGTCTTTTTTGCAGGAAGTTTTACTTCCGTAGAGTTTACATAATTAGGGACAATTCCCTCTTTACCTCCATGAGCAGCTTTTAGTGACTTCGAAGAGACACTATTACAATGAACAGCTTGTGCATGCAGCTTGTACAGGGTACCAATTCAAGCACCTCTATCCAACACCATTGAACCTCTAGTCATCTTCCAGCCACTTCTCGAGAACAAGACTTGTACTCCGATATCATTTTTCTTACTGACAGAAAGTAAATTTTGAGCCAGACCTGGTATGTGCATAACATCATTAATCCCCTTTATTCTCCCATCAGGGAATTGGATTCTGACTCTTCCACGGCCAACAATTTCCAAGGTTGAATCACTCACCAAGTACACCTTTCCACCATCGTATTCTTCATACTTTGTAAACCATTCTCTGTGAGATGTCATGTGGAACAATGCTCCAAAATCAATCAACTAGACATCATCTGATGCCTGAGTAGCCAAGGCTGCAATGAAGGCGTCACCATCACTATGAGAAGAACCATTATCAGAAGATCCTTTCTTCTTCTTTTTCTCCTCTTTACAATCCTTTCGGACATGACTAGGTTGCCCACAGTTCCAACACTTCACCTTGGACTTCTTTCCAAGAGACTTTGATCTCCCCTCTAATTTTGATTTGGACTTCTTGTCCTTCTTCTTGCCTTTCTCCTTTTACCTTCCTCTGACAGCAAGAGCCTCCTTTTCCATCTTAGAAGATTTTCTTCTCATTTCTTCTGACAGCAAAGGACCAACAATAGCTTCCATTTTGAAACTGGATGTTGTACTCCCAATAGCCATCACTAGATGATCCCATGAGTCTGGCAAAGAAAATAATAGAAGCATACAATGATCTTCCTCTTCAATCTTTACACCAACAGATGTTAATTGTGCAAGCAGCATGTTGAATGCATTCAAATGATCAGCTACAGACCCTCCTTCTTGCATTCTCAAAGAGTAAAGCTTCTTTCTCAGGAACAACTTATTCACCAAAGATTTCCCCTGATAAATAGATTCCAGTCTCTTCCACAAGAGAGAAGAAGACTTTTGTTCATGCACACTAAGAAGAACTGAGTCTACCAGACAGAGCCTTATCAGCCCCTTCTCTTTCCTATCTGCAAGGTCCCATTCTTCTTGCTTCATGCCTGTAGGTTTAGTTCTAGACACAGCAAGCCAAAGGTATCGATCTACTAAGAGATCCTCCATCTTGAGTTTCCACAATTCAAAGTTGGTGCCATTGAATTTCTCTATTTCAATCTTCCCAGATGAACTAGACATCTTAATCTATAAATAGAAATAACAGTCTCTACAAAACTCCTACTAAACAGTATTGACTCAAAAAACCCAATGTACCCCAAGGATAACACAACTGGCTAGGCTCTGATACCACTTGTACAGAAAAATAGACGCGGAAAACCATTTTCCTAACATCAATACCTTAGGAAAGAATGTAGAAATACTTTTAAATTTTCAATTACAGTCAAATTGAGATGCACTATGAGACAAATTATAGAAACAGAGCATTTAGACAAACACACATGAACACCAGATATACGTGGGAAAACCCTTACGGGAGAAAAACCCACCACACCAAGAGAAATCACTTTGTATTACAGTAATCAAAAATTACATACAATTTCAGACTTATCTTTTTGGTGTCATTATATAGCAGCATTCATCATGTACATTCTTCGAACAGAAAACTTCCAGGTTACAACCTTTACAGATTTTTTAATCCTTCACTGATACAGTTTGAATTCTTCACACTTCACTGTTGATCAAACTACTATCCAACATCAAAAAATCTACAATTTCCAACTATATCCATGGCGTTCCCTGACTGTCGAGCTGCCTCTCAGAACCGTCACAATGAACAGACTCGCAACAGTTCCAATTCGGCTCTTCTGATTCATCCACATGATGCCACATCAGAAGTCATACACGGTCAATAGAATTCGTATTGCATTGGCATCTTGGTGAAACACTAACTGTGTCTCGCCGATGCCACATTGAACTCGTACTGATGTCACCAAGAGTCTCTGTAGTCGCTTTGACTTATCACTTTCACTAGAATTTTATAGCGAAACACTAAAGTTACACCGAAGTCCCCAAGCCTACCGAGCACCAAGTAGAAGTCGGCAAGACTTACTCCTATTTCCAAGAGTTCATACCGATCTTCATATGCTACTCTGAAATGTTCACCTATCGCCAAAACATTTTTCCATCGCCGAGAGAACTTACCAATTTATATATGTTACTCTGAAATGTTCACCTGTTGGCATAGCTTTCTTCTATCGCTAATACCTTTCTCCAAGTTCATTAAGATATACCAAAGATTCCAACTTAAGTCTTAGTCGCTAAGACATTTCCACTTTGGTAGGACATCTTACCGAAGTCTCTTCCTTTGGCTACGTGTCTCCGATAAAACAGAGTCGGCATAACATTTGATTTCACGGTGACTTCTCACCGAGCCATAATAAGTTACCCCAAGGACATCAATTCATATATTGTCGACAAGAGAACAACACTTTGCTGAGACATCTTAGCAAGAACCATAAGCTTCACCGAAGATCACTGTCGCTAAGAGTTACGCTAATAAATGAATGAATGGCCTTTCGGCCTAAGCTCTCCTGAGCGCTATGAGGTCACAAGGAACACACCTTGCTACAATGATAGGCTCCACAGTAAATCTTTCGGCCAGACTTCTTCAGGGTCACAGCGACCTATTCAGAATTGGATAAAATAAACTGCTAATCTGCCAGACAATCAGAATGTCACACCGACATTGCTCTAAAGGAGGTTTCAGTCTGTAATGTTTGAGGCACTTTTTCCAACAAGATGGAGGTACTATATAGTACCTTGGGATTGGACAAGATCTCCTCATAAAGGAGGTCCTTGTCCCCATGTGGGTGAGAGGACATGTGGGGATTTAAAAATTCCTCAAATATTCTCATGGGGATGAGAGAAGGAATTTAAAATTCATTTAAATGCATTGGGGCATTAAATGTGAATTAAAAATTCACATAGGGAATGGAGTGCCTTCTCCAAAAGGAGAAATCATTTAATAGGGTTGACTCAATTAAGTGATTAAGGTTGTGCAAGTACTTGATTATACTAATTAATGACGTATTAGAAGAGGGTTAGATTTCACATGTGACTTGATGTGACAAGTCAAAGATCAGATGGAGATGAGAAAAATGAATTTAATATTCCTTGGAAGGATAAAAGGAATTAAAAATTCCTTGAGAGGTTGATTAGGCTAGTTATTAAAGGATTAAAGGACGGTTAGGTGGTTAAGAGAGATTAGAGGCCAACTTGCAAAAAGTTGGAGGATGTGACACATCCTAATCCTAATGATGAGATTATAAGATGGATTAGGATTAGATAAAAATGATGGAGGATGTGACATACGATGAATTAAATAAATGTCGTATTTATTTAATTCATTTGATGAAAATGAGGATTAAAGAGATAAGGTATTTATTTATTAATTAAATACCTTAGGGATTTGGCAGAATTAAGGATATTAATTAAATAATAGCGATATTACTTAATTAATACAAATAAGGGGATGCTTAGATGAAAGGGGATAAATTTTGATAAATTAAGTGTCCAAATTTAGGTGTCTACAGATGTTATTTAATCCTGCAAAAGGTAAAGAAAAAGTGGTTTTTTACCAACATTTTGATAGGTGTGAAGGAGACTCCATTGTGGGTATGATTTAATACTAGAGGGGTTCTATCCAAGGGGGTTTGATCTAAAGGGGTATTATCTATCCATATTTGATTAAAATGCTTTAGATGGATCCTCCTAAGACTTAAATCATTATTTTTTCTAAAAATAGTGATTTCAGGAAAAAATCAGCACGTCCCAAAAGTGAGACATGGTATCATGATTTCACCCAATCATGACTAACATTGATCAACCACCATGATCAAGAATAATAGGAACTATTTATACCAAACAAGTGACCACTAGTCAAATACCTACTATTAAAAACCATATCACTGTTCTTGAAGCACTTAATTACTGTTACACTTATCTATCATAAAGATCACACACATGTTCTTTCCAAATCTTGGGAGTGCCTTCTAAACTGACTAGAAACCTTCAAAATATCTCTAAGGAGTTGAAAAGCAATACAATAACCAACTCCCCCTTACCTAATGCTAACCTTTCATTGAACAGTTGATCCCTTTTGTGTAGTATGCACTAAACATAATTCATCCTTCTCCTGGTTTTCCTTTCTTCTCCAAACTTTCTTAGCACCTATCCTCTTCTTGTCCAAGGTATCTTCCTACTGTTGCTCGATCAAGGTATTTTCCCTTTTATTATGTCTAGGTGACTTCAATAAATTATTTCTACAAGATTGAGCTCTATGTCCAAAACAGTTACATCTATAACACATGATATTATGATATGAACCAAAAGAACAATAACTTGTTCTAGGAATTCTATAATAACTTCCATTACCATTCTTATCATTCCACCAACATTTAATTGCTACATGACCAAATTTGTGATAGGTGTAACATATAGTGTGACAATTTTGATTTGATAAACTATAAGTATTGTTTCCCTTATTCCATCCAAAATTATTTTTGGCATAACTTTCACTATCTCTAGCCCTCTGTCCATAAACATGACATGAATAGTAGTAACCATGGAATTGGAAATAATTGTACCTTATTGTTTGACACTTCCAAGTAGATGAGAAACCTGTGAATTTGTTAACAACCTTCCTTTCTGTCTCTGCAGCATGATAGTTCAAGTCTATTTTCTTCTTAGGAGTCTACCTAACCTTGAAAATTTTCCCATTGGTTGTCACCAACACAATTTCCTTTTTAGATTCATCTTTGACACCAAAACTATGTCCTTTCTCAAACCTTAAACCAAAGTGATCATTGGAATGCTTTTGCTTACTCAACATATCATCAAGAGCTTTAGTTCCTTTCTCAAATTTCTAGAATTTGATGTCTTCCAAACTTTCTTTAAATTGACAATCTCACCTTCAAGTTTTTGACACTCAGCTGCTCTAACTTCTAAATTGGTTCTAGTTACTTTTTCTATTCTTTTTCTCTCTTCACTTTCTATTTTTCAGTTTTAAAATCAGATTATTTGTATCATTAGATAGAGAATTCTCTTCTACACTCTTTTTCAAAGAAACAAGTTCTTTTTCTAACTTATTACACATTTCTTCTTTCTCTTTCAACTTGACTCCCTTTTCCTCTTCAGCCTTTTTCCTTTCTAACACTTGATTGTTTAGAAATTCAATAATTTTTTCAGATTTACCATAGTTTTGGTTTAATACCTTATCAATATCAATGCTCTTTTGAAGTTGATCCTTGAGTTCCTTATTTTCTCATTTAAGGCTTTTAAGTTCATCTAAGGAAACAAGCAATTCTCCTTCCAAATTAACCTCAAACTCATCACCTTCACATTTCTATTCACCAAATTCTTGTTCCAAGTCACTTACTAAGTGATCTCCTTCTTCTCCTTGACTACAAGATCACTTTTAGCATCAACTGGCAAGGGTATTTCTTGAGACAAAACTTCACTAGACTTGATAGGGGTTGGTTGATCAACTTTTTGTTTGACACTAGTGGTTTTCTTTTGACCTTTGTTTCTTTTTCACTTAGCCATAACAAATAATCCATGACAGGAAAAACCCTAAGTTAGTTAGAATTATGCAGGGGTATGGCTTTGATACAATTTTTTTGAGTATGGATAGACATTGAGAGGGGGGTGATTAAGTGTCTGATAGACAAACCTAAAAAATTAAACCTTTTAAACTTTGACAAAGACTTTTAGTTCAGATATACTTTCTATTGATAAAAAAGGAGAGTAATCACTTTGAGAGAATTCATGAAAAGAGGTAAACATAGATATGACAGCATTAACTCAGTTCATTTAGATAACTTATGCTAATATAACTTGTGTGAGATATCTTGTACTTGCAAAAGATGTGACTGACATTGTTTAACAATCAGAGCATGATGAAAAAACAAGAGAAACTCATAAGATTGTGTATATAAACACCAACATCATTGAATTACTTTAAGACAACCAGATTTCAATGCAACTTTATGAGACACTGGAACAACTGTGCAATTGAATGACATATGATAAGCATTGAAACAATAGAGAGCATTATTACATTATGAAAGATTGAAACATAACAATATTGAACTATGAACCAATGAAAGAACATGTGATGTGATAGACTAAATTTTTTTCATCACAACATGCAAACATTTTTGGTTAAACAAAACTTTTAAACTAGTTGGCAACATATGACTGTGAAAGTACTTGTAACAACATAATACATTGACACTGCAGAAATAAGAACTGATAATAGACATTAATGCATCTGATAACTTATGAAAATTAGATAGACATGAAAAAAAATCACACAAAGACTCATCACATAACACATTATATGTCCTGAGTGGAAAACCCTGAAGGGGAATAAAAACCACTCAAAAAAATATATTTCTTTATTCAAATAGAGCACCAACTCCACAAAGTTCAGGAGCATCAACTCCACACAATTCAGAAGCACCAACTTCCAAAGTTACAAGAGCACCAACTCCAAAGTTACAGGAGCAACAACTACACAAAATTCAATGTATATACCCAATCAATATTCTATCAATATCCTAGTAATGCAAATTAGCATTCCTAGTGTCAGAATAGAAAATTGTGAAAAATAATTTTTAATAATCACATAGGAGAATGTTATATAGGACTGATAACATCTCCATTTGATACAACAACTAGTATTACTGTAATAGATTACAAAAAATGTTCTCAATTTAAACACTATTACAAAATCACTTTTCCAGATTTTCCAGGCTAAACAATGTATCAATACATCTTAAAAATTTCTCACAAAAATTATGTCTATAATTTCCCTCTTCAAGTCCCAAGCCACTGACAAAATGCCATTTTATAATCACTGAATAGTCTTTTCAGAATATAATTTCAATAAATGTAAACCAACTCGAGTTAGGGTATTTCTGATATAGCCCTAGAAGAATCATCCAAAAACCCTAAAGGGTTTTAATCGTAATCAACAAAAGTTAAGCCTTTATCAAAAATATTTCAAAACCAAAGATTTTACTTACAAAAACCAGTACAAATTTAATTAAAACTATTTTTAACAACTCCCTTAACAAATTGTCTCAAAGCCCATAAGCATAAAGAGATTTTTTTTTTGCATTACCTGATTACGGTGGAAGAAAATTAAACACATACCATAAAGATCTATTGAAAAGTTCCATAACTACCCAGCTAAAAAAGTCAACAAATCTTCGCCCATGTGTTTGAGCTTTCTTACTTCAAGCTGCCGACAATGTTCCACCTGATTTTATCAAACATCATTGCAAACCCTGGCGATTTCTATTTGAACCTCTGCCTCTCGTGCCCTAATGTGGGCTTTGAAATAATGAAACACAAATGTCTTTCACAAAGCTTTGAAAATAAGCTTTTACCTTTAGTTTACCTGATAGCCTTGACTAAGATAAACTTTTATCACATATTTTATCATGCCCAACTTTCCAAAAGAAAACTCTTTATGTCACCTTTAGTGCCTGATACCCCAAGTGATGTAAATAAAACATACTTCTAATGTCGATGCTTAGGCCCTTAATTTAATAAAGGCTTTAAAACCTTAAAAAACAAATTTGATGCAAATGGTGAAACATTCAAGGCCTTAATACTATATGTGACGCAAGTGATAAGGTCTATAGACCTTTTAAAATTTTAACTTGAAACCTTATCACAATGTAAGTATAACCAATATCATAGAATATGTTATGCATGAGATCTTATGACAATGTAAGCCAAATGCTAGAATCACCCAAGGACTGAAATGGAGAGAACACCTTAATGATCAAACGAAGAGGCCAACATTTGTTATGTCTTAGATAATGTTCATGTTGCAGGTATTTATCAACATTTGACTTAGTTCATATCAATAGTTATCACATTATCATATAAACAATGGAGAATATACATATAACTAGCAAAACCTAAGTCTTGTAATCTGCATTTTTATATAAAGACAAGATATGTTAGCATATACCAAATATGCAGAACCATCCAATAACACATGGAGACTTCAACACACTTGCACAAACATATCACTTGAATTTTCTACCCATTTGAGAATGCACCAATGTATACAAACCATCCAATAGATGCAGGTCAACTTGACGAACCTAGGAATGCAAGCAAAGGAAATCATCTCAAATGTATTTTCTAGTATATGTATGTCACATGTGTGCCATATATCATGTATATCATTTCAATCACGAACAACCATATACTTGTGATACTAAAATACCAATACCTTGAAACCTTGCATCCATATTTGACTTCATGTAACTTCACCACACAACCTTTGACATCAATGACAAACTATACCAATACCTACACTTTTCATCCAAGTATTTTCATTAGGAAAAAGAGATCCCTTAGTGAAAGATTGAGTTTGAACCCTTAGGCACGATTCAACCTTGATGGAGATCTTGTTATTTTCCTTATGACTTAGGGGTAAAAACACAAAGTTGTGTCACAGTTTATAAAGGAAATAGCCAACACTGATCCAACTTTTAAACTTGAATCACTAAAAAGTGGCATATATGTTTTGAATTTTGAAATGATATAAAGTGATAAAATATCTATTTTTTAGTATGTTTTATGTTTGTATTTTAGAAAAAAATAAATAAAAAAATTAACTAGTTTTTAATAAATTAACACTATAATTCAGTTGTTGATAAAATGCTGAAAAATGAAGTTGCATGAGATGTCAAACTTTTTATAGTAATTTTTTTTTTCTTTCACTTTTTTTGTGTGTATTTATAACTTGATACTTTAGTGCATGGATGCATTTTTTTCCAATTTTAATAAAATTATATTTTTAAATAAATATTAAAATGTGCATGAATCAAAAAATAATTGTTTCCATTGGTCGTCAACTTTCATATTAAATATTTATCTAAAATGGAAAAAAAAATTACCATCTTGAAATAGATTCTTTTATCTACTGCATCATATTTTTTTTATTTATTTTTAATAAGTTTTAGTATTTTTCCTTGGCATGGTAATCAACCTAATATTTTGTGTTGATAACCTACTTTTAGTAATAATAAAAAATAAAATATAATTAATAATTAAACTATTGAAATAAATATATTTTTGAAAACTACACTTACGGATCTACAAAAGGGTAATTTTTTATATTTTAAACAAAAATGTTATTTACATTAGTAGGAGTTATTGAAACTTCAAGTTTTTCAACTAATTTTAAGTTTTTTTTTAAATTGAAGTCAAAGTGGCGCTCCATATATTTTTAACCAACAGTTTTAGTTAAAAAAGTTGTGGAAGTATCTAACTTAGCTCAAATGAATCTTACTAGGTCATATGTTTGAACAAAATTGATTTTTAGTTAGAAATACTTAAATTCAGTTGTGTCAACTGATAAAGTTGGCTAAAAGTGTGACACAACTGTGTGTTTTTACCCTTAGGATGGGATAAATCAGCCTAAAGTGCACTTTTAGGAGAAAAAATAAAAATAGTAAAAAATCCAATTATGCAAAGTAACACTTGAAACATCAATTCAAAACCTTAACATCGTAGAATTCATAAACTTCCGAAAGATCTGAGAAATTTATGATATTATGCACTTGTGACAAAAAGCTCCTGTTGAGTGTCCTTTTGAGACTCATTCACCCTAGGGTGAATGGGTCTTCCTAGGCCTTTCTAAAAATTCAAATTATAATTTGTAGCCTCTGATTTTCTCTTCCAACATGTACCTTTCAACCTTCACTTTCGGATCTATACCTACAAAAAAAATTGATTTTTTTGTTTATTTGTATGGAGGTTTGCCTTAGTCAAACACCAAGTTTGGTAATTAAACCTTGATAAAAAAAATATAGATTTGAAACCTGAAAGTGTGTGTAATCCCTAATCTTAAGTGCATCTAAGATTGTTAAGAGATAAAATGTAATGAAACCTTACTCAAGTATGTTAGAATAAGATCCCTAAATGAACTTGAATGATGAACACAAGACCTTATTAGGGAGAAGTCAAATCCCCTAATAGATCAAAAATCTAATTGTAGCTTGCTTTAGGTGGCTAGTAGAATGAAGATAGAAGATGTGATCACTAGGAAAGAAGTCATTAGATAAAGGGAAATGGCTAGTTGCATGTCCCAAAAACTAGAATCCATCATGATCCACCATAGGCATCAATCTTCAATCGTGAACAATGCTTGATCAATCTTCACAAAATGAGGTTGAAGACCTACAAAAACAATTAAAAATGCTACTCCAAGACTAAAATTTTTCTTTCTTGAATGCTATCCTTGACCTTGAATGCAAATATTGTGTATAACTCTTTAATCTCTTTGTCAACCTAGTGTAAAATGGTGAAAACTCCAGGCTTTATAGGCTTCCTTTCTAATTTCCCGATTATTAAATACCAAAAGTCGACATTTAAAACTTGAATTTAGGACTTTAAAATTCCACCAAAAACATGTTAAAAATTGAATTTAGGATCTTAAAGGAGATCCATTCACACAAGGGTGAATGGGTCCTAACCTAAATTACCAATATTTATGAATTTTGAGGTATTAAATTAATTAAATGCATTTATTCAATTCATGTTGTGATGTCAAAAAATGTTTATAGTAGGCCTTAGGATGCATAATAAAAGGGTTTAGGGGCCTATTTATGAAGTATAAAATGCATAAAATTGAGGTCATCAATATAGGTCCAAATTAAGTGTGAAATTGTACTATCACATAGGAGTATAATTTTCTACACTACATTTACCCCCACTTTAGCAGCCTTATGACACTATGTGCATATGCAATCTAAAGGAATTAGATCATACTATAAAAAGGATAGTCATATGGATTTTTTGCAAATGAGGAGAATGAAGACCCCATTGTAGTCATCTACAAAACCACAATGTTAGGAACCACATCTAGCAAAATCGATTTGTTAATAATCCAAAATTGAATTTCTACAAAGAATCAAATTTGAGCGTAGATGTATGCCCCCTAATTTTTCTTTCTTTATGGAGGTGGAATTAGGGTAAAAATTTGACCACATTGAATTTATTTTCTTGATGATGTGAATGCTTACAATATGGTATTGAGTCTACAACACCACATATTTAGAGACATTAAATAAGATTGGGGATAAAACCACAAATCTAATGCAATAAATGATATTGAAAACAAAGTTCTCTATCCCCCAATATGCTAATTTGAATGAAGTATACTTATAATAAAATATGCTTTCTTTAATAAAGTTTAGTTTATATGAGTGAAAATGACATTTCTATGATTTTAAAATTTAGCTTTTGAGAATTTACCTTATTGTAGAGTGAATAAAAATGTTGAGCCAAAGCCTATACCAGCCTCCTAGACTTACCATTTTGAGAGATGAGGTGACATCTAGTGTGCTTCAAGACATGGTTAGTCCATTATTATCTACTTTATCTTCACATTTTTACTTTATATAATTTTTTACACATTTTTACGAGATTTTGGGACCCCATCCAAAAATGTCGCAAAGCATCCTATTTTTTAACAAAGCGTCCCAAAATAGCTAAAGTGTCCAGGAAACCCCTCATCCAAAAATGGACCTAGCGTCCAATTTTGGCCCAAGTGTAGTAGATAACATTTATTTTATTTTTAATTGATTGATGATTATTTTTAGGCATGTTATTGATGAATTATTTCTTCTTTTCTAGGTTCCAACTTGCACACATGAGTAGTTATGAGGTAGAGTTTTTATATTTATCTAGGATTAGGTTACCCAATTGACCACAAAGGAGATAGATATTTAATGTGAGACTGGATTTTTTTGGATCTATACTATACCATTGATGAGATACCATGATGCCACACTGATGGCATTGGTGGAGAGATGGGATGCATACACCTCCACATTCTATCTACCATTTGGAGAGATGACAATGATGCTTGAGGATATTCATTGTATCTTTATACTACCCATTTAGGATGAGACCTTCCACATTAAGGACCGCTCACACACATAGATGCATTAGGATATTGATTATTGCACCAGTCAGCCCATTACTCTAGCAAAGATTGGGGAAGTCATGGAGCTTAAGTGGTTCCTGCACACACACTCACCATTGATACAACATATTATGCTTGTTACTATGGCATTAGATCTTATTCCTTATGGGTTAGGCACACACCTAGATGGTGGCCTCATTCACATTTTCTACAAGATGGAGCATCATCGGACTGTGTATTCATGGGGTTGCAGTATGCTAGCTCACCTTTACTATGATCTTGGGCAGTTTTTATATAGAGATACAGATAGCATAGTACATTGTACACTCCTATAGGTTTGGGCCTTCAAGCATATTACGTGTTGGTATGTGCAAGATCATCATGGAAAAAATAGACCCTTAAGTGGCAAAAAAATCAGAAAAATCAGTGTTAGGAAACTTGACGTAAAAATTTGAATAAGTTATCTATATTATTTTAAAAATATGTAAGAATAAAATCTATATAAAATTGAATGTATTTTCTAAACTACTAGTTTTATTTAAAAATAAATAAAATCTATTTGGTGAAAATTTGAAATTTCAATGCAATAGTACTTAAATTTCAGGGAAAAAATAAGAAGTAGGTGTCTGTCTAACCACCCTAACCATAATAAAATGATAATATTTTTTTATAAGATTTTATATATAAGTAGAGGACTCATGTCTAGATGTGATGCATATTTTTTTGTAATTTTTTTCCAAGTAAATAATTAATTATGAATTTTTTTATTACAAATTTTAAAAAATATAAAAACTCGTATGTCTAACCACCTTAACTTGGTCAAAACTTCATGAAATTTAATTTTTATTTTTTTAATCCTATAGCATGTGAAGCATAGAATGTGACACATGTTTCAGATTAAAAAAATGTGATACCGTTTGAAAGTTATAGATGTTTTTTAATAAGCCTATCAATCAGGACTTTAGTCATAATTCTAATAGAAAATAAATAATAATTATTTATTAAATTCAAATTAAAGCATAATTTATATTGGTGGAAAGATGAGAATCTCCTCTAAAAACCCTTTTCATTTCATCAATTTTAGGTTAAAAAAAAGTTGTCAGCCACATACCCTACAAATACCCATAATATTGCCACTTTTTGGCCCATCATGATCTTGCACATACCCATGTACTAGGTGTACAGGTTATCCCATAGTAGCGGCAATGGAGTACCCATGAGCTTTCATGCCAGGTTCACCAAATGAAATGGGGGAAAATGTGGGTGATGGATTTTGAATGGGGGTATGCACCTACACTTTCCTTATTTCATTAGGAAAAAGAGATCCCCTAGGGAAATATTGAATTTCAATCCTTAGGTGAGTCAACCTTGATTAAGATATTTCTATTTTCCTTATGATTTAGGATAGGGTAAATCATCTTGAAGTGTACTTTTGGGAGAAAAAATAAAAATAGTAAACAAACGTAATTATGTAATGTAAGACTTGAAACATCAATTTAAAACCTTAATCTAGCAGAATTGACAAACCTCTAATAGATCTGAGAAAGTTATGATTTTATGCACCTATGACAAAAAGATCCTCTTGTGTGTCCTTCTAAGACTCATTTTCCCTAGGGAGAATGGGTCTTACTAGGCCTTTCTAAAAATTCAAAATTCTGATCTATAGCCTTTTATCTACTCTTCCAACCTATACCTTTCAACCTTCACTTTTGGATATGTACCTACAACAAAAATTAAAAAAATTGATATGTTTGTATGGGAGTTTTCCTTAGTCAAAATCCAAATTTGGTAACCAAACCTTTATGAAAAATATAGATCTAAAACCTGAAAGTACATATAAGCCCTAATCTTAAGTGTGTCTAATATTTTTAATAGCTAACATGCAAAGAAATCCTATTTATGTATGTTAGAAGAAGATCCCTAAATGAACTTGAATGGTGAACACAAGACCTAGTTAGGGAGAAAAGAAATCCCCTAATAGATCAAAAATATGATTGTACCTTGCTTTAGGTGGCTAGTAGAATGAAGATAGAAGATGGGATCACTAGGAAACAAGTCATTAGAACAAGGGAAATGGCTAGTTGCATGTCCCAAATACTAGAATCCATCATGATCCACCATAGGAATCAATCTTCAATCATGAATAATGCTTGATCAATCTTCACAAAATGAGCTTGAAGACCTGCAAAAACAATTGAAAATGTTGCTCCAAGACTAAAAATTTACTTGATTAAATGCTCTCCTTGACCTTGAATGCAAACCTTGTGTATAACTTTTTAATATCTTTCTCAACCTAGTGTAAAATGGTGAAAAGACTAGGATTTATAGGCTTCCTTTCTAATTTCTCAATTATTAAATCCCAAAAGTCAAAATTTAAAACTTGAATTTAGAACTTTAAAATGCTGCCAAAAACATGTTTAAAATTTAAATTTGGGATATTAAAGGGGACCCATTCACAAAAGGGTGAATGGGTCTTGATCTAAATTGTCATGATTTATGAATTTTGAAGCATTAAATTAATTAAATACATTTACTCAATTCATGATGTAATGTTAGAAAATATTTAAAATATTCCTCAGGATGCAGAATAAAGGGTTTTAGGAGCCTATTTATGAAGGATAAAATGCATAAAATTGAGGTCACTAAAATAGGTCCAAATTATGTGTGAAATTGTACTATCACATAGGGGTATAATTTTCTACACTACATTTAGCCCCCACTTTAGCAACCATATGAAACTATGTGCATATGCAAGCTAAAGGAATTAGATCATACTATAAAAAGGATACTCATACATTTTTTTTGCAAATGGGGAGAATGATGCCCCTATTGTAGTCATCTGAAAAAACCACAATGTTAGGAACCGCATCCTACAAAACCAATTTTTTAGTTGAAAGGAAAGTAGAGTGCAAAAAAATCCTTCCTAATGCTAATCTTTAGGAGAGAGAAGTAAATAAACCACTTAAATATTTACAATTACAGTTCATTTAAGATGCACATATTAAAAACATGAATAGACAGTAAAACATCAACACAAGAATTTACATGGGAAAACCATTTCAAGCAAAAACCCACACACCAAAGTAGAGATCTCTTGTATTATAGTAAAATTTAAATTACATACAAGTCACAAAGCTATGCTCTTTCAGGTTTTGATTAACAGAATCAATTTGACAACAATACATTCACTCTTTCTTCAACCAATCACAAATTTTTGACCCACAGTTGAAAAACCAATCCATTACAACATTCTCTCTATCTCTCTATAAATCTATCTCCTCCTTCAGGTCGACCTAACCTCTCGATGTGTTAGTACCACCTTGTTGACTAATGAATAGTGAGATCTCACAAGAAGTTACATGGTTATCAGGGACTTCAACTAGCAGCTTCAAGTTGAAATCATTAGGCCAATGATCATGTTTATTCACAACAACAATGTGAAATCAACTAATAACTCGATTCCATGCGTCGCCATCAAAATCATCCATCTAATGTCATTGATCAACTTATATTTTATTCCACCATCATAGTATTAAGGGGACTATGTAACACCTCCCACCAATATAAGGAGATCTTGTAAATGAAGCTTTACCATTCTACTAGCTATCACTATACTACATGATACTACTACACCATAGTCATCTCCAACTAGCCTTTTCGGGATAGCTTGTACATTGTTATACCATGGGATACTTTCCTTGCACTATCATAGGTGATCACTTGGACCACCGTGAGATGATGGGATCTATTCTACACCACCACAAGTCATCTTCTTAGACTATCATGGGAAGACAGGATGAACCCCGCTCTACCACCATCCTCTTCATGGATTGTTGTGGGGAAGTAGGTTAGGAATCCTCCTGCACTACCGCATAGGCTGAAGAAAACCACTAAGAGATGGCAAGTAACACCACCAGCTCACACCCCTCATAGCTACACCTTGTGGTACTCTAGTAAAGACATAATGAACCTTTAGGAATTCTAGAGATTGAGCTAGGGTTCCAATAGTTAGTTTGAGACATACATTCTCAATATTCTCCCACTTGATGAAGAACTCACTAAACCTCTTCCAATGCTTGAAGTCACTAAATATTCTAAGCCCCAAGGCCCATCAAACTGGTGCACCATTTGAACTTATCCATGCTTACAAGCTTCATCAATGCATCAACAACATTAGCCAGATTATCAACCTTTTCTAAGTTAACCTTTCCATCTTCCACCATATCACAAATAAAATGGTATTTGTTCTAGCATGGAAGGTTGGATTTTTTTCCAAGTATATGGCACTCTATCTATCACAGTAGATAGTAATCTACCCTGAATCAAAACTAACACCAAAACACAATCTTCTAAGACAAATGGCTTCCTTGTAGGAATGAGTTGTTGTCATGTACTCACCTCAGTAGTGGATAAAGAAATTGCATCCCACCGTTTTCTCACCTAGCTAACTACACCACCAAACAATGTGAATACATATCCATTGGTGGATCTTCTACTATCAATGTTACCTACCCAATTAGAATCCACATATCCACGAATGCTAACTAAACTCTGATATCTAGTAGAGTGACCATGATAACACAAGGTGTACTAAAAAGTACCCTTCAAATACCTGAAAACTCTCTTCATAACATCACAATGTAGCCTTCCTGGATTAGCCATAAACCAACTAAGCACTCCCACTGCTTGGGAAATGTCTAGCCTGGTATAGACCATTGCATACATTAAACTACCAATTGTACTTACATAAGGAAACCAAGTCATGTCCTCCATCTTAGTAGGAGATTTTGGATAATCTTAAACATAAAGTTTCATTCCCTACAACATTTGAACAACTAACTACTTGTAATCCACCATATTAAACTTCTCTAGGACAATATTTATATACTTTCTCTGGTTAAGCCAAAGTTTTCTATTTCCCCTATCCCTTTTGATTTACATCCCCAAAATATACCTAGATGAACCTAGATCTTTCATCTCAAACTTTTTCAACGAAGTGCTCTAGCTGGGACATGTAAATCTCTTACTTCAAATAACCATGAAGAAACACTGTCCTCACATCCATTTACTCAATTTCTAAGCCATATGCCACTGCAAGTGATAACAAAAATATGGTAGATGTCAACTTATCTATAGGAGAAAAAAATCTCCATAATCAATCCCCTCCACCTAGGAATATCCTTTTGTGACCAACCTTGCTTTATGCTTCTCAACACTTCCATCAAGACCAATCTTCTTCTTGAACACCCATTTACATCCTACAAGCTTTTTTCCTTCAAGCAAAGGTACCATATCCCATGTTTCATTGTTCTTCAATTACACCATTTCTTCATTCATGGCTTCCAACCAAGAATCTAAATTAGACATACCCATAGCCTCTCTAATAGTTCTAGGCTTAGCAGTGTTACCAATCAAAGCATAGGAACAACAAAAAACTAACATGGAATATCCAAACCTTTTAGGTTACTTCTTCGTATGCATAGACCTTGTCATAGGAAGAGGCTGAGGTTCTTCTTCTTGATCAAAATTTTTTAGAGTTGCTTGAGCTCTCCTCACTAACAGGTCCACCAGGAGTACGTAATTTATCCTTATCTAGAGTAAGAGGAAAATAAACTACCTCCTTCTTTTATTCTTCTTTCACCTTTGGTTGTAGATAAATTATAGAAGGTTTAAGCTCATGATATATCACACTTCTTCTATATAGAACCTTCTTTGTAACTAGGTTCCAAAGCTTGTACCCTTTCACACCAATTCCACAATTGATGAAGATACACTTCACTACCTTGTTATCTAGTTTAGATCTCTTTTCACTAGACACATATGCATATGCCTCATATCCAAAGACTCTAATGTTTCTTAAAAAGGGCTTATTTCTAGACCACACTTCCATAGGTTTCTTGTCCACAAGTGTTGAAGTGGGAGATTTATTAATTAAATAACATATTGTAGCTACAACCTCAGCCCAAAAATTCTATTCCAGACCAACACTACTCAACATGCTTCTTTCCCTTTCCATCAACGTTCTATTCATACTTTCTGCAACTCCATTTTGTTGTGGAGTGTAAGGATTTGTTTCATCCTCTTAAATCTATGATCTTTACAAAACTTATCAAAATCTGTAGAAAAAAAAATCATTGCCATTATCCATTCTCAAACACTTTATTTTCCTACCAGTCTAATTTTCTACCAAGGTTTTAAATTCCTTAAACCAACTAAAAAGTCAGGTTTACTTCTAAAAAATTTAGTTTTAATTATGAGAAAATAAACAAATGTCCTCAAATAATCATCTATGAATGAGAAAAAAATACACAGATTTCAATAATGAAGGAACATTAACTAGACCAAACACATCACCATGAATATAATCCAAAATTCTAGAAGATTTATGAGGATAGGAATAAAATGAAACACAATGTTACTTTCCATATATGCAATGTTCATAAAAATTGAACTCATGATTCAATCATCAAGCCCATCAACTAGGATTTTATTTTTCAAGGCTTTTGAGCCTTTTTCACCAATGTGGCTGAGTCTCTAGTGCCACAACATTGTCTTCTCTGTTGGGAGATTCACCTCTAAGGAATTAACACCCACAAGAACTCTCTACATTTTCTTCTCTACACAATCAAATTTACTTGAATTTGCAAAAGCACTATTACATTGTACTACACATGCATCCATCTTATACAAAGTTCCAAATCATGCACCCTTAGCTAGCACCATAGAGCCTCTAGTCATTCTATAAACACCATTCAAGAAAGAGACTTGCATGCTACCATCATTAAGTTTATTTACATAAAGTAAATTTCAAGCCAAACCTTGTATATGCATGACATCATCAATTTCCTTTATTCTTCCATTCTAGGAAACTGAATTCTAACTCTTTAGCAGCCAATAATCTCCAAGTGAGAAGCATCACCTAGATACACTCTTCCACCAACATACTTTTCATACTTTGAGAACCAACCCCTATGAGAGGTCATGTGAAAGGACACACCTAAGTCAATAATCTAAACATCATCTAATGCTTGAGTTGCCAAGGCTTCTATGAAGGCATCTACATTGCTTTGAGAAGATTCATTTTTAGAAGAACTATTTTTCTTTTTCTTCTTCTCCTCTTTGTAGTCTTTTCGAATGTGTCCATTCTACCCACAATTTCAACATTTCACCTTGGAATTTTTACTAGGAGACTTTGATCTCCCTTCTAACTTGGATCTACACTTCTTTTCCTTCTTCTTGCCTCTCTCCTTTGATATTCCTTGAACAACAAGGGATTCCTTTTCCATCTTAGAATATTTCCTTCATATTTCCTTTGACAACAGCGAAGCAACCACATCTTCCATCTTGAAAGTGGTTTTTGTACTCCCAATAGCCATTATAAAACAAGAAAAAAAAGACAACAGGAGCATGAAATAATCCTCGCTATCTATCTTCACTCCAACAAACCCAAACTAACCAATGATCATGTTAAACACATTCAAATGATATGCAATAGACACTCCTTCCTCCATCTTCAAAGAATACAACTTCCTCAGGAATAAATTATTTACCAAATATTTCTCCTAATAAATGTCACCGAGCTTCTTCCATAAAATTTTAATTTTCTTCTCTTCATGGATGTTCGAGAGAACTGAATCGGCCAAGAACAGTCTGACCAGACCCTTGGATTTCCATTCCATTGCATCCAAGTCATCTTGCGAGGTTGTTGATGATTTGTTAAAGGATACTACAACCTATAACTCTTGATCCATGAGAAAATATTTTGTTTTGAGTTTCCACAACTCAAAATTGCCACCATTGAACTTCTCAATTTCTTATTCTTCCATATGTGCTCCCCATCTTAAACTTGCAATAAGTTTACAACCAGATTTCTCTACAAAACTCCCACTAAACAAGATCAACACAAAAAACCTATCTTACCCACAAGGACAAAAAATATGGCCAAGCTTTGATACCAACTACAAGGAAAGTAGAGTGTGATATATGCTTTCCTAATGCTAATCTTTAGGAGAGAGATGAAAATAAACCAGTTAAAACTTTCCAATTATAGTTCATTCAAGATGCACATATTAAAAACATGAATAGACAATAAAACATCAACATAGGAATTTATGTGGGAAAACCCTTTTGAGAAGAAACCTACACACCAAAGCAGAGATCTCTTGTGTTATAGTAAAATGTAAATTATATAAAAGTCAAAGAGCTATGCTCTTTCAGGTGTCAATTCACAAAATCAATTCGGTAGCAATACATTAACTCTTGCTTCAACTAATTGCAATTTTTTGAACCACGGTAAAAAAAACAATCCACTACAACATTCTCTCTATCTCTATATATATCTATCTCCTCCTTCAGGTTAGCCTAACCTCTCGATGTCTTAGTACTTCCTTTTTAACTAATGAACATTAAGATCCTGGGGGCAATTGCATGGTTATCAAGGACTTCAACTAGTAGCTTCAGGTTGAAGTCATTGGGCCAATGATCACATTGATACATAATAATGATGTGCAATCAACTAATAACTCCATGCCACATGTCACTATTGAACTCATCCATCTAATGCCATCAATCTTGAAACTTACATTTTTGTCTACCATCATAGTATCAAGGGGACTATGTAACACCTCCCACCAATATAAGGAGATCTCACTGATGAAGCTTTACCATTTTTCCAGCTACTGCCATACCGCATGATATCACTACACCATCGTCATCTTCAACTAACATTTAAGGGATAGGTTGTTCACCATTATACCGTAGGCTACTTTCCCCACACTACTCCAGGCTATCACTTGGACCATATGGGATGATGGGATCTATCCAACACCACCGCAAGTCATCTACTTAGATTGTTGTGGGTTGGAAGGATGACCCTCACTCTACTGCCAACCTCTTCATGGATGGATGCAGGGTAGTGGGTTAAGACTCCTCCTGCACTACTGCACATGCTGAAGAAGACCACCGCAGGATGACAGGTAACACTACTAGCTTGCACCCCTCTTAGTTGAACCCTGCGGTACAACAATAAAGAAAAATGAACCTTTAGGAAGTCTAGAAACTAAAATAGGGTTCCAATAGTGATTTTGTGACACATTATCAACATTATTCCAAAATGAAACTTCTACAAAGAATCGAGTTCAAGGGTAGATGTATGGCCCCTAATTTTTCTTGATTTTGTTGGATGTTGTGGTTGTGTTGTTGATATGTGGTTGTCATTGATGTCAACACTATTATCATTGATGTATTGGAAGCTGGACATGCTGAGGATATTGAGAAAATTATTAAAGAAAGAGTTGCAAGTTGCCAACTTGGAACAGTGAAGGTCATGAAGGTGTATTGCTTAGTACGTTGATGATTAGTTGTTGTGGAATAAAGAGTTTAATGTTGAGTGTATCTAGTTTATCCACTGAAAGTTTCAGAGGTCTGCGTGAAAATTTGATCGTGTTATGATCAGTTGTGTTCTGATAGTTTTTTTTGGCTTTAGTTAGTGTTCTTGATTGAAGTTGGTGTGATTTCAGTAAGTTTAGTTGTTACCAATGTTTCTCTAATGGTTTGTGACACTTTTGGATGTTTCTAGATCATACTCTATTTTTGTTGCACGTCCTCATTGATCGGTGTGCTTGTGGTCGGTGATTTTTCCATTGCATATTTTGGTTTTCATGTTCTTGGCCGACATGGTGGTTGTAACGTGTTGTGGATCCTTGAAGATTAAAATTTGAATGTTTTTCGTGCTCTAGGATATTGTTTTAGGTCTTCATTATGTATTGGACGATGGTGTTTGATTCACATTGGAAATTCATTTCTAAATTTGGGCTAACATCATGTATATGTTTTATATTTTCATATTTATTTTTGGCCAACAAAGTTGTTGATTAAATCCATGAAGCAAATATAAAAGAGCGATTGGTTGAGTGAAGTGAAGTGAACTGTGAATGAGTGCCATAGAAAGTGCTAGTGTGCACATAGTGTTCAAATCATTTCAAAGTAGAGTAGAGTGAGCAAAGTGTGAAGGAGTATTTTTGTGCATAACTAGAACTGTAGTCAGGATTTTGCAGAAGCTAATTTCTCAGTTCATACCTTGAGGATCTAATTTGAATTATTGTAAGACAATGTGTCTTCTTTGGGCAGTGAGCCCTCTTGTATTTGAGCAGTGAACTCTAGGCAGTGTGCCTAAATGCATGTGCATTCCCATTATTTCTCATTATACTTTTAATAGGGTATAATATTATGGATTGACATCCACCATGGTTTTTTCCCTAACAGGGTTTCCACATAAAAAATATTGGTGTTCTCTATGTCTCTGATGTGTTGATTTTTTATGGTTTATTGTTTATTCATCAAATCTGAGATTAAGTTAAGTTTGAAAAGTTTGAATATTTTGTGACAACTGATTCACCCCCCCTCTCAGTTGTTTGTCCTTATTTTTCCAACAATTGGTATCATAGCAAGTTCCTCTAAAGAAGTTTAAAAGCTTGATGTGATCTAAGATGGAATCATACAAGAAGGACAGTCCTAGATTCAATGGAACTAACTATTCTCTGTGGAAGAAGAGAATGGAATGTCATTTGAGATGTATTGCAGAACCCTTCTAGAAGATTAAAAATAATATATATGTTATTCCTTAGAGTGGTCCCTCCACTCCTGATGAGATTAAAGATGTTGAGACTAATATCAGGGATATTGAAGCTTTGGTGAGTGCTTTGACATTTTCATAAATGAAAAATATGATGGATCTGAAGATAGCTCATGAGATCTGGAAGAAGTTGGAGACTTTGTATGAAGGAGATGCACTTGTGAAGGTCTCTAAACTACAAATTTTTAAAGGAAAGTATGAAAATTTTAAGATGGATGAAGATGAAAATATCACTTCTTTTATGCAAAGAGTAAATGAACTTGTAATGGGTATTAGATGTGCCAATGGTACCCTAGATGAACAAGAAATTGTAGCTAAAGTGCTCAGATCATTGCCTCCCTCTTACAAATCAAAGGCTCATGCTATTGAAGATCTTAGAATAGTAACAAATGTGATAAGGGATATGTTGATTGGTAAACTTGTTGCCTTTGAGTTAAGTGAATTTGGTGATTCTACTCCTAAGATTGAATATACATTTAAGGCCTTTGTATCCGGAAGAAACAAGAAAAGATACGATTTAGGAGAGAGTTCTAGCAAGACATTCAAGTATGAGGAAGAGATGAGACATAGTAAAGAGGAAGAAAGAGAGGTGCTCGAACTGGAAGCATTGATTATGAAGAAAGAAGGTAGAGGACAAGATAAGTAGCAAGGAAAGTTTCCTATTAATGTTTCTCTTGTAGTAAAATAGGTCATTTTTCTTCAAGGTGTCCTGAAAGAGTTCCTATTGAATATGCTAATAATCATAATTTTGAGAAAGCTCTTGCAGCTCAAATTGAAGAAAAGGATGAGTGGGTTATTAATAGTGGATGATCGCATCATATGACTGGAGACAAAAGAAAAATTTTAATTCTGGAGAAATATGACGGTGGGGTAGTAAGGTTTGGAGATAACAATGTTGATGTGATTCGTGGTAGAGGATCTATTTGTCTTGGTGGTAAACATAACACTAATGATGTCCTTTATGTTGAAGGCTTGAAGCATAAGCTATTGAGTGATTGATAGATGGTGGACAAGGCTTACGATCTTTAGTTCAAAGATGGAAGATATTGCAGGATACTTGGAAGTTCCAGAAACATGATTGCATTAGGTACAAAAACAAGAGGTAACATTTTTCCCCTAAGTGCTGCTAATGAAAGTTGTTTAATTGCTCAAGTAGATGAAAGTTGGCTATGGAATAGGAGGCTGTGTGATGTGAATTTTGATAACATTGTCAAGGTAAGCTCCACACAAGAAGTAAGAGATATACCTAAGCTAGTGAAGCCTACTAACACAATATGCAAGGAATGTCAAATGGGAAAATAGACTAGAGTCTCTTTTCAAAGCAAACAACATCATTCTAATGGACTATTGGAGCTGGTACATAGTGTTCTCTACGGTCCCTCTAGAATTAGAAGTCTACAAGGTGAAAGGTACTTTATGATACTTATTGATGATTACTCAAGGATGATATGGGTTGCTTTCCTAAGAGAAAAATGTGAAGCATTAGAGAAGTTCATAATTTTCAAAGCTATGGGAAAAAACTGAGATAGGCTTGAAAATAAAATACCTAAGATCAAACAAAGGAGGTGAGTTTACTTCCTGGGAGTTTGATTCTTTCTGTGAAGAGCATGGAATTAAAAAATAGTTATTTTCTCCTCGAACCCCTCAACACAATAGAGTTGTAGAGAGAAAGAACAAAAAAATTATGTAATCTTCTAGAACAATGATGTTGGAAGGAAATGTGCCTCACATCTATTGGAGAGAAGTTGTAAGCACTGTTGTGTACACTCTAAATTGGGTAAATGTCAATAGTAATTTTGGTAAGACTCATTTTGAACTGTGGTTTGGTTATAAGCCTATTTTTAAATATTTCAAGATCTTTGGAAGCAAGTGTTATATCAAGAGAGATGAGGGAATAGGTGTTGATGTGTTTTTTATGCACTTTCTCAACACAGGCAATGCCTCTCTTGAAAGGTTATCTCCAACAATGGATTGCTAAAAACAACCCCAAGGTCTCTCGAGTGTCAGGTATTGACTTTCTTGGATCTCTCAATGGTTCTTATGTGATATTGCTAGTAATCATAGGGAAAACTTACAAGTTGGAAGGGAATTAGATCATTGGAAGAAGTTCTTGGGATGAAAATCTATTTGATTGCTGTAGGTTTGGGACAATGATCTAGAACTTCTGTTTTATCTTCAGATTTGGCTTTACAATGTACAATGAACCTTAGCTTAGGTCACTTATTAAAAAAAAAAGGAAAAAGGGAAAGGAAAGAGAGAAGTTCCTGGATATGAGACTAGCAGTGAACAGTGATCATGGAGGACTCTGCAATGGACAACCTTCTCAAAATGAAGTTCCAATTAACCAAAACTAAGTATAGTCTCATAGAACTTGTTCAATCCCCTGAGGTCTATAGATTTTCAATCTATCATTCACCATGAAATATGAAAAAGAGAAAGAATTTAGGGGAAACATTCATATAAAGTTCATACTAGCTTAACAAAATAGTTTATCAACAATAAACAATAAAAAACATGAACTAGAAGGGCATCAACACAACAAAATTATTCACAAGAAATGAACACCATCCATTAACAACTAAGACTAACTAAAACAAAAAGGAATAAAAAGGTAAATCTACTCAAATTAACTAACTATGAGAGAAGAATCATGTGCATGCATTTGAAACTCGAGAATCCACCAACAACATGAATTTCTATTAAAATTTCAGCAGCATGTTGTTACAACAACTCAACTCTCTTTGAAAATGAGAGGAGAACCCCCATTTATAGTGTTCAAAAAGTAAAATGAATGGAAAATATTGATTTGAATTATGTGGCCAAGATTTACTTTACATTAGGGTTTCACCTACCCCAAATATTTTATAATTTAAAATTACATTTTTTCTTTTTCCCTATTTTGTCCTCTTGTGGCAGCACTATAGCTCTTTGTCTTTTAGTGGTTTTCTCTTTGCTGCAACTACTCTATGAGGTGCTCTTCATCAATGATAGGGTATCCTTCCTTCTTCTTGTGGATGGAATACTCCATGAAGTTGTTGATCAATGCCCGTAGTTTATCGAGCTCTATTGCCTCAGATTGGATCACTTGAAAATTCCATCTTTTGGATCAATCTATTAGGGTATCCCAATCACTATCACACTTGGTTGTGTTATCTCTGACTTGCTCTGATTGGGTGAATGCCTGGGAAACAAATCTCATGAAGTTAGTAGTCAGGTCACCTAACATTCCCTTTTCCATCTTCCGGTATAAGTATGGCTTGATCTTCTCTATGTCGAGCTCGATGGCGGGCACATCGTAATCTGTCAAGAACTTGATGTATTCCTCACACGTCACCCTTACTTCCTTAGCCCAATCAATATCTCCCTCCACTTGTTGGAGCACCTATTCCAATACTTCATTTCTATGGTCAAAGCTGAGCCTCCACATGTCCATCAGCCAATGATCATTCTTTGGGAAGGAAAGCTACTTTTCGTATATCTTCTCTTGCATTTTGAGGATAGCTTCAATCTTAAGGTAAGTCACCCTAGATCATTTGAGAAAGTTGGTGCAGAATTTCCTCGTTCCTTCAAGGCACTTTTTTGCATCCAAAAATTTATTTGTTGTCTTGACAAAGTGGTTCAGGCCCATATTTCCAGCATAAAAAACTTGTTGGAACCAATCTTTTGTTGTTTTTACCCACTTCTTTCTCTTTTCTAACTTATCAATATGATATTTGGATAGAAGTTGGGGTAGTGCAGAGGATGTTGTGGGTGACTCCTCTATTGATGACCATTGTCATATGTAGTGGACCAATTCCTCAATTGTGCTTTCATCTCCTCTTCGGTAGATTTATCTTCACACATTTGGTGCACCACTGTGGCAATTGAATCTTTGAGATGCTCTATCTTTTGATCCCTAGTGGCTATCCCCAAGTCAAAGGTGGAGACGTTGTAGCTTATTCCTTCTTCACCAACCATGGGCATGTCTATCTAGATAGTTTTTGATCCAGAAGCATCCATTGTCAACTTGGATGTGATTTTTGGTCTTTTCTCCTTCTTTATGTTAATTTTAGGTCAAGCTAAAATAGCTTCAACTCTTGCTTTTGGGTCCCTTAGAGCCGGAGTCTTCTTCTCTAACTATTTTTCGAGCTATTTGGGCATCTGTGACTACTCCCTAGGTGATTTTTGATCACTTTCTCCTTCATCCCTTTTTATTTCTATTTTCTTATCACGAGGAGACTCTTGGTCCATCCTTGTATCTTCTTCTTCATCAGAATCTTGAATAAGTACCACACTTTTAATCGAGGAATTGGAAGGCGAGTGCTTCATAGGACCATCTTCCTTTTTATAAGTCTTTTCCTCCTCTTCAAATTTAGGCTCATGTTCCTTGGGGTGTTCTTCTTTTTCATGAGGTTCTTTCTCTGGAATTTTATCTTCCTTTCCTTGTTTGTTGGGAGAAGGAATTATTTCATCATGTGTGGGGCTCTTGTCTTGCTTTCCTATAAGAGATGTAGTGTCTTCCTCCATCTTGTCATCTTCATCCTTTTCTTCTTCAAAACACAGTTTCTCTACTTCTTCCCCAACATCCCCAAGTTGTTGGGCCAAATCTTCTTCCAAGTCTGGGTCAAAAGTCTCTAGAATGTACTTGGTTCCCTCATCCTCATTACCTTCTTTAGAAGACCCAGTCTCTTTTCCCTCATAGACTACTTCTTCTATCATCAGAGGTTGATGCTCTGGGTGCTCGTGGTAATCATCTCCTACTTCTTCCATGGCCCTAGCTACCTCCCTCTCTTAGGTTTTCCTTTCTAGCTCTTTTGATATGAACATTGTGGCCATCATCTTTGGAAGCTCGGGAAGAGGTGGATTTGGTAGGTCAACAATGGCTCAAGCTGAGGAAGCCTATACATTTGTATGTAAAAGCACATCAAAAAGTTTAGAGGGAATATTCTTCATGTGGTTGCTGAGAGACTCGAGGAGTGAAAAGATTGGCATTGTGGTGGTAGTCATTGTGAGGGATAGAAATGTTGTTGGAGACATAAAAGCAGAGGAGAGTGGAGATGTGGTGGCAGATGAGGAATAAATAGTTACAACCTACATGCTAGGTGAGGAAGTGGCAAGGTGCATTGAAATGTTCACCGCAGGTGGAGAAGTGGCAACCATCACCTGCGAAGTAGATGAAAGGGAAGCAGTGTTTGTAGCAACGATGCCAAAGGTAGTAGGTGAAGATCGGGGTTGTTAAACCTATATTTCTTCTTCTCCTTCATGGAGGGGATCCTCCTGAATGAGCGGTAATTCACCTAATTTCCTTTTCTTCTTGGAGGGTTCTCCTTCTGAAGCCTTTCTAGTATATACCTTGGGGTCAGGTTGTTGCTCTGTGGTTTCCTTTCTTTTCCTCAACTTGGTAGATGGAGGAGATTTCAACATCTGTCCTGATGGAGTAGCAGCAGTGTTGGTGGTTGTTTCCTCGCCTTGAATCTTTGTGGTTCTCTTTGTTTCTTCCTCTAAATCAGTGTAAGTTAGAGTGATCCCTTGCTGCTTTAGTTGGGTGATTTTCCCATTAGTCCACTCTTTGGTTCGGGCTTCCACCAGTTTGGTCAAAATATCAAGGTCATCGACCTCTTGTTCATCCCAGTCTATTAATGGTAGCAGTAAGTTGGTGACTGCATTGTATTAGGGATCCATGATGGTGCTCTCAGCTTCCACCACCTGATCTTGTACAGGGAACAAATTGACTCTTTTCACAAACTATGCAGTCATACACATGTATTGTCTCATCCATATTTCATTATCATCTTTGCAATTATCCCAAAAATCTTCAACGGTGTGTCCATGGGCATATTTGGCAACAACCATCTTTTGTAGCTTGTCGTAGGGGTCCATGCACAACCTAATAGTGTAGCTCTTCAAATGATATTCTGTAAGCTGCTTGTCTAAGGTATCTATGCATTGGGAAGTGTGGAACTCATATAACCCCTGGCCAAAAGAGAGGGGATAGGGAACCCATGCTAATTTTTTCTACTTAGGAGAGTGTTTGATTTCCTCAGTTGCGGAAAGAGATCTAGCAATATAATCTAGTCATTAGGATACTGGGGCAGCCTGTACAACATTTCTGAGAAGCCTTCCGCTCGGATGTATGTGAATTTGGGAAGTTATATGAATAAGAAGAGAAACTTCCAAAGGAACTTGCACCATGTGAAATTATCCTCTCAAAATCACCTCTGAGCAATCTGATGATATATGTTATAAAAACATCATTGACCCTATAGTAGTCCCTCTTGAAGTTTTTGAATTACAGCAGAGGGTAACTATCATAGACCTTCAATTCTTTACCTGGTTCCTCATCAAGTGCAAAGAACAAGCCTCGGTATTTCCCTCACTTAGCCAATGAGTATATGAGGTAGGAGGTCATGTAGAAATGGGAGGTCTTCTTTATGGCCATGAACTGCTCATGGAAGAAATCACTAATTATTTTTGTCCAATAGAACTTAATTGTTCCTTGGAGAATCTCCTCCACAAAATATACCATCCACTCCTGGAAGTAGGCCGTAGTAGAAAGAACCATGAGTCTGCTCAACATTGTTACCAAGTCATGGTACTCCTCATAGAAATCATTGTGAAATAGTTCTTGAGGTACCTTGCCTGCACTGCCCCTCTTTTCCTTGAGCCAATACTGATTGATGAGTTTCTTGCATTTGAGGGGATTTTCATCTCACATTTCCTTGCCATCTTTGATGGTGGGCACCTCCATCTCCCCAAAGGTTGGAATATGAAACATTCTCATTATTTCTTTGGGAAACATTTCTACCAGAACTATTCCATCTCTTTCTACTATTGTTGTGGTTTTATCCTAGTAAGCCTCCCTAAAGGCCATGATAAGCTCAAGAGCGATGAGGGTAGGAGGAAAGCCAACAAATTTGGGTATTCCACTACTTCTAATTTTTACTGCAGCCTCTATTGTCGGGTTAGTTCAGAATATTTTTTTAAACTCATCAATATCTACGTGTCTGATGTTTGTGTCAATGATCTCATTCCAAACTGTGGTGATTTTGGACTTGAGGGGTTCCCTGGTGCAGGAGCACCCAAGCCCTTCAAGGAACTCTTCGAGAGACGGGAGAATGTTGGGGTCATGAGGACCTATCAAACATCTTAGGACATCAATTATTACATCTTGAAGCCTATAATGGCTTTTGAAGTGGATACATGCATTAGAGGAATCAAAAGTCATGAGGGTCCTGATAAGGACCCTAGGACCAAAATACATTGTAATTGGAAAAATAGTGTCTTAGGGGTTTAAATGGGTTTTATTCATGTTAATTAAGGTTGAATAATGCCATGTAATATTTTAGAAGCTTTATAGTTCATAGGAGTTAATAAATTTCAAGTTGGAGAATTCAAAATTTTCAAAATCCAACTTTGGCGGGAAAGTGTGTTTTTGATGATTTAGCACTAATAATGTAATGAAACCAATTCTAATCCATTGGGACAGTTGGGGGAATGATTTTTAAGGTTGGAAAAGTCATTTTTATGGGTTGTTGGCTGATATTACAAGTGTTGTACGGACTGCTATAGAAAATCAATAAAAAACTTCAATCTTTTTGCATTTTCTTGAGTTTTTTTATGAATCTTTGATTCCTTTTGAAGTTATACTCATTTGGATGGTTTAGGAATTTTTTTTTACATGTTTTGAAGCCATTTGTATGTCCTAATAAGTAATATCAATCAGTTCTTTGTACATTATTGATGACTGTCCACAAAAAGTTCAGATTTCTCACTAGTTTTGAGAGTTTTTCTTGGAAGTTTGATCCATTTCATGGTAGAATGCTGTTGTTACATATGAAATGGATCATTACTAACATGTATCATACAGATATAACAAACTAATGTGCAAGAAAGAGGAGTTCCATGGTGTACACCAAGATTTGACAATGCAAAGAGCATGAAAATGGAGGCTAAAGTGTAGCAGCAGGAGATCTTCCTTAACAAGTGGTGCCTTTTTGAGTTGGAATAGTTGAAACATGTTGAGTTATTGGTGAAAAGTCCAAAAATAGGTTTTGGAAGTGTTGGGAAGGCTAGATTTCAAAAGGCCCTAGTTTTGAGGCAAGTTTTGGAGGGTTTTGTGTTTGAGCATGTTAGGGGTGTCATAGAAGCCTAAAAACATGGAATCCTTGGTTTTCAGACATTTTAAGGGACTGTTGAAAGTTTCATGGTTAGGGGATAAAGTTAGAGAGGGGTTGCTTTGTAAAACTAGGCTAATTGAGTAGCCTTGAGCAGGGTAGGTGTATTGAAAGTATATGTTGGTCCAAAATAATCACTATTGGTTTTTGGATATGTTGTGTAGGCCCTAAAAGGGTATCTCAATATATATTTTATTTGGTAAGTGTTTTGGAAAGCTTGAGTGTAAAGTGGATTAAACCAGGTTGCATATGCTACAAGGGAGGGCATGCTCATATGGTGGAATTTTGTTGAGTTCTTTGGAACCCATTTTGAAGTTGATCTGATATTCATTTGTGAGTCATTTTGAGAAGGTTTCCACCTTCCTCTACATCATTCCCCTTGGAATTTGTACTTCATTTGGCCCTTGTCTTATTTTCCATGAGGTACCTTGGCTGTTCTCTTTTCCTTTTCCTTCTCGGCAGCTGCTCTCCAGGATCCCACACATGGTTCCATATATCCTACGTGCAGAAAGAGGTGAGCATAATTGAGCATGAAAACATGGAAACATTAGTCAAATCACTGAAAAATGGTGTTATATTAGATAAATCACAATTTAAGAACCCTAACATTTTCTTTACCTTGACATTGGCACCTTGCAAGGGCGAGTTTGAACAACTCGAGCCCGAGAGGTCGAAAGTCCTTAGGATGAAGGAAGTTTTAAAGAAGCTACAAGGAAAAGGGAAATCAAGGCACGACAGCCTGCCCATCTCAACCTACCTTGATATTTGGTTGATATGAAGGCTCATTAGAGAAAACATCTTATTTCATCACATGGTTCAAAGTTGGTTTGGCAACTGGAAGCACTTTGGCTCATCTTTCAATAGGTCAGAATCATAGAGGAGCTTCATCAATTGGGTTTGCATTTGGAACAACTTTGATAGGATGACATTACAGGGATGGAGCTCTGGTGGTCGAGATCCATGAGTCTGGAGGGCGTTGTCATATCCTACTGCTTCATTTCACATTTCGGGCCAAGGAAGGAGAAAAGGTGTGGTCATTTGTCTTTCGAAATGACAAACTTCATGTGGAGTTCTAATAGGGGACACCCAGGAAGTTGGACCTGAAGGAGAGCTTAGTCAATGATTTTCTATTTGTAAATCTTACCAGCAGGTAGGAGATCGTACTCCGAGGACCGGGAGGTTGGAGGTTGAAGGCTGCAGGGAATGACAAACAATCAATGGTGGTCTGCAGATGGAGGTTCGCCAGCTGGGACCTGAGGGGCACTTAGCATATGGTCACTCAATGACCATTTGGTCAATCAAGTATCTAGTGAAGGAAAGGATGGGGCTCGAAGGTCGGACGGTTGAGCTATGATAGCTGCCCAAAATGGTGAAACACAGAAGTATCTCTACCTAGGGAAACTTGATAGTTGGGACCTGGGTGAAGTCAAGCCTTTAAGATTTCAAGTGAGATTTTCGGGGCATTTGGCAAGGTAGGATCGATCATGGTCAAAAGATCATTCGTGATTGGAAAATTAGGGGTAGTGCCCCGGGGACAGAGTCCCGCGAGTGCGGACCCAAATGGGTCAGTGACCTCTTTTTAGTTCATGAAATTACTCTAGATGACGAAGGAGAGGAGACTCACTGCGATGGCGGTCTCAAAGGATGTGAATGACGTTTGTCAAGGTTTCACCTTATTTGAAGGTTTCTAGAGGCAATGATGGGGCTCAGACCTAGAGAGCATGGATGTTCTGGCTAAAGAATGATGCGGGGGGTCAGGTTCCAAGGTCACAATGTTAGCCAGATCTTGAGGTTTATACGAATTCGATCATCTGGGTTTTTTATGCCATGGTCCTTAATGTCTAAATCATCATATTTCCCTCGTCTAAGTCTGTTCATTTTACTAAAAATTGAAGAAAAAACATGATGAGGTGCAGATGGTAAACTGAACTCGAGAACCTAATGAAAAAAGCAAAGAACTAGGCTTAGAGATATGCTGGATCATCGTAGATGGTCCTCGGACTCGGAGGTGGCACAGGGAGATGATTTTTATTCACTTTGACAGTTCTCTGCTCAGCTAAAAATTCAAATGACAACTCATTGAACCTATTTATAGAAATTTAGGCATTAAATTCCCTCATTAAATACCCCTATGCCAGCCAAAAGGTTGGTGAATTTCAAAATAGCTGCAGGAGTGCTAGGATTTGGTGATTGGAAATCCGTCAAGAGTTGGGCATTAACGGTTCAAAAGAAAGATGAATCCAAAGAGGTCAGGTTCTGGGAGTCAAAATGCCATAGGGGGAAAGCCTTTTGAATGTTTTATGGAAACTAGCAGTGAAAGGGACTCTGAAACCCAACGGGTAGAGAGTTGTCAATGAAAGGCCACTAGAAACGACAGGGGAATGATAGGGGTGGTCCTGATGCACGAGCTCAAAAAATCCCAAGTACACTAGATTTAAAACATTAAGGAAAACACCTAATGGAGACCTGTATGGAATTAAGACCTTGAAAATTTGAGGGGGAAAAAGCATGGTTGACTCAAGATGAATTCCTTGGGACTCATTGACCACTTCAAACACCAAAATAGGGGGACACAAAACAAGACGACAACAAAATGACCGAAAAAGGTGAAAGAAAGAGAGGGTCCCTGTTCAAGATGGGGCATGTGCTATATGCACAACAAATGGAAACTCTGTTGGAGAACGGTCTTGAGAATTTTAGGGATAAATATTCATTCAAAACCCAAAATATCTGGTTTTGCATACTAGGGGTTAGTTTCCAAAAGTGAACTAGGAGCTTGAAAGAGGACAAGATCCTTGGTTGAACCCAATTATAGAACATATCAAAAGTGTGTGAATGAGGTGAATTCATTCCCTTTTGTCAGAAACCACAACAACAACCACCAATCAAGCTAAGCAAGCTACATAAACCGTCTAACCCCAAAAGTAACCTGGACATTGCCCCACTACCAGTTAGGTGTCCATAGCCCCGACAAAGTTGTCACTGTGATCCCACAAAAATTTCTCTATTTCTAGCTGGGCGTCCATAGCCCTGATAGAGTTATTCGTGCACCCACACGGTTGCCTAATTTTATTTTGATTCCTTTTCTTTCTTTGTTTCTTTCTTTTAGATATCACATTTAACACTCTTTTCCTTTTACACAACTATGTAAGTAGTGAAGCTCATTGTGGGCTTGGAATCACAGTGGTCACTGGAGTAGGCCCAAGTTTTTTCACTAACCTCATTGTCATAAAAACTACTGTGTAGCCTTTCAAAAATTCTTAATGTGTGTTTTGTGTTGGATTCGAGGTGAAAGTAAGAAGGCTCAATAAAGGGTCAAGTTCTAAGTCAAATTTAAGTTCAAATGAGGAAACCTCCCTACGGAAGGGATAAGAGATTAATAGATGAGAGTGAATTTTTATCTGAAGAGCGGGCAACAAAGTGAATCATTCGTGAAATGAGCATGACCACCGCAACAAGGACAAGGACACCCTTAGAAAAATAAAACGGTTGGGAGACACACCCAAAACCAAAGGACACAAAGCAAGAAAGCAGGAAAGTAAAACAACCTAAACTAACTAATGTACAATTATTTAGAAGGAAGAAGCTTAGAAGAGCTCAAGCAAGGAAATAATGCTTCAGATGCTACCCATTGACAGGAATTGGGATATCTTCACCAGTTAATGTTTCCAAATGGAAAGCATTATCACCAAGCATTTTAGCAATCTAAAAGAGGCCAAGCCAGAGCTTGTTGAATTTGTCATGTCCCCCTTTCTTCTCATGGGCCGTGTCCCAACATAGGACCAGATCAAAAATTGTAAAGACCTTCACTTTGGCTCATCGATTGAACCATCTCTTTACTATGCCATGATGTTTGGAAAATTTTTCAATTTCATAGTCACGTACTTCTTCTAAGTATAGCAACTCAGCCAAGCGAGCTTCTCGTCGATCCCCTTCTTCATAGAAAGCATTAATAAATTAGAGGGTTGGGATCTTAAGATGCACTGGGAATACATGATCTAGGTCATAGACTAAATGGAATGGGGAATCTCCCAAGGCGGCCTTGTGGCAGGTCTGATCTACCTAAAGGGTGAACTGGAGTTGGGTATACCAGTCCTTGGGATTTTGGTCAAGCAAATTTTTAATCATAGTGATAAGGTTCTTGTAGGTTGAATTTACAAGGCTATTACTCTGTGGGTAATAGTTAGATGAAAACTTAAGGGAAATTCCATAATCGAAGGCCCAACTAGGAAACTTAAGAGAAGAGAAGGCAGGTCCGTTGTCACAAACCAAAGTATAAGGGCAACCAGAATGATTCAAAATAAAACTTTCAAAAAAATTCATAACTACCTCTATAGTACATTTCCTACATGCAATAGCTATTGTCTACCTAGTATAGTAATCGAAAGCGGCCAAAATGTACCTATTTCCTACAGAGGATGGCAAGCTTACTGGACCAATGAAATCGATACCCCATTGCGCAAACGGTTTTACCTCCAAAACTAGTTGTAGTGGGACAATAACGTTCTTCTCTCTAGTTGTGGTAGTTTGATAGACGTGGCATGTGTGTACATGATTGTGGGCATCCTTGAACACCATTGGCCAATAGTATCCTACCCACAAAATTTGGTGTGTAGTGGAGAGACTGGATCTGTGACCGGTGATGAACTTGTCATGGAACTCCTTCAACACACAATCTGCTTCTTCCTTGCCAAGGTACTTTAGGTAGATGCCTTCGCGATTCTTCTTGTAGAGGATAGCCCCTTGTAGCATGTAACTATTGCTTTTGACTCTCAACGTACACTTTTGGACACTCTAGAGATGAGATGGACACATACTATTCAACAAGTAGTAAACAATATCATTTTACCATTCCCCAGGAGATACGTCCTCAAGCTGATACTGGTTTATCGTGAGTTCAGGATCCACTTCTGTTGTTTTTTATGCTATTGTGTGGGTAAGTGCTTGTCCTCTTACTAGATTCATAGGTTGGATTTCAATGTCATACTATTGCAGTAGAGGTAACCCACTTAGCCCTTCATTCACCAAGTTCATTTTGCATCAACAACGTCTTAACTGCTAGGTCGGGGACAATTGCAAACACTTTATTTTGCAGGATGTAATGCCTAAATTTTTTAACTCCCCTAATGAGGGTGTATGCCTACTTCTCCATGTTATGGTATCAGAATTCAACATCCTTCAAAGGAGTTCTCATAAATGTGATTGGATGCTCGTTCCCTTCATCATCCTTTTGTGTCAAAATATTGGTGCATGAATGATCCGACGCAAAGGAGTAGATGTAGAAAGGCTTCAGATAGTTTGGACTTATGACCATTGGCACCTTAGTAATGGCCCTTTTGATTTCTTCAAATGAATGCTTTGCTTTAGGAGTCCATTCAACTTTTGCATCTTGCTTTAACATTTCATTAAGAGGCTTTACAATTTCAACAAAGCCTATGATGAGCTTTCGAACAAAGTTTATCTTTCTAAAGAAATAATTTAGCTCCTTCTTGCTGCTTAGCAGTTGTATCTTTAACAAGGACTAGATCCACTCGGGGTCTAAGGAGATCCCACATTTTGAAATTACATGTTTGAGTAGCTTCCCTTTTGTGACTCCAAAGATGCACTTCTTCGAATTTAGCGAAACCCAAAACTCTTTGCATCTTTGGAAAAATTTACACAAATCAGAAACGTGATCACTCTGCTTCTTGGAGAATATTTTCAAATTGTCCATATAGATTATGATGCATTTCTTGATCATATCTTTAAAGGAAATGTCCATGGCACGTTGAAAAGTAGCTCCCGCGTTGATAAGCCCAAAGGGAATTCTCCTATATGCAAAGGTTCCCCACTTAGTGGTGAATGCTATTTTGTGCCTATCTTCATATTGCACCATCACCTAATTATAGCCAAAATACTCATCTAAGAAGGACATCATTTGCAAACCATTAACAATTTGAAGAACCTCATCTAGTGAGGGCACATGCTAGTTGTCATTCTCCGAGGCCCTGTTCAAGTTGTGGAAATCTACACACAACCTGATTTCTCCATTCTTTTTCCTAACTGGGAACAAATTGGCCACCAATGTGGAGTGCCTGACTAGGAAGATGATCCTAGTGGATAGCAATTTTTTCACTTCTTTGTAAATTATAGGCTCCAGCAAGGTGTTGATAGGGCGTTGTCTTTGCCTAAACAGTCGCACATTGGGCTTGAGAGGAATGGTGTGAGTTGTGATGGAGGTGTCATAGGTCTTCAAATATTTATAACTCCATGCAATTACATCATGGTACTCCTGTAGGGAATCAACTATGCCCCTGTTCTCTTTTAAAGTGCATACTTTACATACGAACACATTTTTGACCTCTTCGACTGTTCTGAGGTTATGGATATCACACTGATTATTAATGGTGTCCTGTTTGGTCTGTTGGTCCTTATCTCATATCTAATCCAAATCAAATATTCACTCGAGTTGGACCATACCCCTTGGAATGGTATTCATTTTCAAATTGATGACCCCTTCCAAATCCAACTCTACTTCTTTAGGGTCTACTTCGTCAATTATTTGGGCTGAAAATAGGTTAGAGCTGGTAATGAAATCTAGGATATGCTTGTCATCATTGAATACCTAGAAATGAGTAATGTTTTCTGATACAAAGGGGCTTGAAGTGAGCTCAACTGTGAATTTCTTCAAGCCTGACAGTGATAGGGGCTTGAGGGTGTTGGCTGCTTGAGCCAAAGCATCAACCATATGGTTTTGGGATCGAGGAATTAGCTAGATATTAAAATCATCAAGGCCTTCTAAGAGATCCCCAACCCCATGTCTGTAGTTTTCCAACCTCCTATCGTGACAGGTGTATAGCTTCCTAACTTGTTTTTATAACCAACTCAGAATCACCAAATACTTGCAAGAATTTAACATTCTTCCTCAGGTCCATTAAGAGACCATACACCAATGCCTCATATTCAGCTACATTATCTGTGCAATAGAATTGGAGCCTATTAGTTGCAAAATATGTCTTACCTGCACGGCTAGTCAACTCGAATCCAGCTCTGGCTCCTTGCTTGGACTTCGACCTGTCAAAGCGCAAAGTCCAAAATTTGGTTGGCTCCTTGACCTTTGGGCCAATAAGGTGCATCTTTACCTATGGCTTGGTACTTGAATCAACAACTTCCAGAATAGGCATTGTCTTTGTATGGTTGACGACAGGTTGCTTCGACGGAAGCTCCTTTTGAGGCGCAACTTGGATTTCAACACATTCCATGGCTATTTGGCATAAACAACACTCAAACTCCGAGTGGGTAGCATTATGTACTTTGCACCAATTGGGCAGAAAAATTTCTTGGAAATTCATCCTTGCTCCCAGACTGAGCTGATTTTGTATGCATTTCTCCATGAAATCTTATAATCCATCAAGTAATCCTATAGTGTCCTCTTCATTTGACTCATCATCATCGGATTCCATGAGCATCTTCGTGCTCAAAGGTGTATGGGTGAGGTCAACCAAAGGGCTGCAGTGCACCAGGAGGACTTTAGTAGAATTTTCTTCTCCTTGTCCTTCAAATTCCTCTTGGTATGCGATAGGATAATAGTTCCCCAATTCAGTCTTGGCAAACAAAACCTCATTAGTATTGTTGTATTTCGTGATCATAAACTTCATGTGGGGCTCATGATCAATATGAATCTAATTTGGTAGTCCTCTCTGTGGTAGCCACATGTGGGAATGATCTATTGCAACATATCCATTGAGTGTTCTAGTGAAATCTCTCCCATGGATAATTCTATAAGTGTCAGGGATATCCGCAACTTGAATGTCTATGACCTGCTGCACTTTCGAATCTGCAGCAATCTGCATTGCAATACGATTCATTTCTCCCACTATGTTGACCTCAGTCTTGTCTAATTGAGTTACCTTCCTTCTAGAAGGAGTGGGGATTATGCCTAAAGTAGTGCAAACTGACAAAGGCATAACGTTGGTTGATGCTCTCGAGTCAAGGAGGAAATTGTGCAAATTTTTCTTGAAGATCCAGATAGTAGTGAGGAAAGGTGGTGTTTCCAACTTCCCTTGGAAGAGACCCATAGGGGTGTCCACCTAGGTGACTTGAGCCTTTTTCTTCTCACTGACCTTGTCCTTGATTTGCATGGAAGGTTGGTCTTTGGGCACCTACTTGTTGTTTTTATATGATTCCTTCGCAAACTATTTTCTTGCCTACTAATTTTGAAGCGAATCTGCCTTCTTCCCATGAATTTGTCGAATTACGGGCTCACTCGAAGGGTCTTGAAAAGAGACTCTCTTGGCTAGGATCTCCTACGTTTTCTTAGAAGAGGGAGTCCCATTAATAACCCTGAAGAAGGTGTGGCTAACCGCAAGGAATTTAAGTAGTTCAAAGGTAGACAAGTTGTTCTTTACCTTTTTCAATTCCTCAGCCACATATTCACCCATTTGTTCAATTTCATTTTCAAAGGATTTTCCTCTGGTAGAGCTAGCGGGTTGGGCTTGTGTCTGGCTCAACTAGTTTTGGGGTTGACCTTGAAGATGGCTTTGTTGTTGGTTTTGTTGCTAATTTGATGGCATGTTCCTATTGAGGTATTGGGTGGGCACATGGAGAAAAGTAGGATTGTTGCTTGCATTGGGGTCAAGCAGAGTATTGAAACTATTAGGTGGAGTTGAAGTCATGAAAGGTCCACCTGCACTCCTATTTCTAAGATAGTAAGGGGTCACCCTTTAGTTAAATGTGTGAACCTCGTCTACCTGCAGTTCCTCTTCATCTACTAGGCCATTATCTACTGAATTGAAAATTTGAGACAAGATTTCTTGATTACTTACCTCTTGGACCTCGTTGTCCTTTGGTGAAGCATCCTCACTTTCAGGTGAATTGCTCTCACTTCACGGGAAAGGTGCTAGATTTACTACAAGGTAAGAAGAGTCATAGGGCTCAGATGGGATTAAGTTGTGACAGCTAGCATTATCCACAGCATTCTGGACTTCAACTTGGAAAATTTCTATAGCTGTAAGGAACTCGGGGTAGTCCAACTTGGAGTGCATATTTATTTTGTGGATCCAACACCATCCAGATAAGACAACTTCAGCGATGTATACTTCACTAGTCGTCTTTTCTAAAGCTGCACTTGCAGGTTGATTGAGAGGAGTGGGGATGCCCCCATTTTTAGGCCTTGTATTCCATGTTCTATTCTGCCTTTGGGTCGACGTCCTCTTGAAATTTTGGTTGGAATTTTTCCCTTGCTCATAATTTTATCCCAAGGAAGGACCTACGTCATGACTATCCCTAATTTCCTTGCTCAGGTTGGCTTGAATGCTATGTTGGGAAGCCTACAGTTGGTTATTATGATTCCTCAGGTGGGTCATCTATGTGGACATCTTCTTGATCATCTCTATCAACTCATCACGTCTATCTTTCTTAATGTTGCTTGGCTGTGATGCTTGATTTTGAAGGAATATAGGTGGTGCAACTGACTAATTTTGTTGTGTTGGAGGAAATTTTGGTCTTTGCAAGTACAAAGGTGCCTGAGGCTATTGAGAATAAGCTTGATATTGTTGGGTGACTTGATAATATTCCTACTATGGCTGGGGCTATAGATATTGAGGTACAAGAGGCGTCTAGCTCATAGGTTGTCTTGGATGCGGGACTATGGGTAGCTGTGGCACCTAGTTCATAAGAGGTGTCTGATGATCAAATGCTTGGTTGAGCCCCTGAATCTACATTGGATGGGCTATCGGTCCCAAAGATGACAGTTGGCCTGAGATGTTTTGCCCCAAATTAGCACTTGCTATAACAACTTTTGAGTATGCATCTACCAGCTTGGTAAGTGGTGGGTGCATTCTCTTCACCAATGCAACAATAAGATTGTCTAGCACTGTATAATAGATGGGAAGGGAAGAAACATTGTTGAGCACATATGGAGGCTAAAGTCTCATGTAGGTACGATGGAATCAATCATTGAAGGAGCTGATAGGCTCATTGATCTCTCTGTGAATAGATGTGAATTATCGGTACAACTCTGAAGGGTTGATCGAAATCTTGTTTTTCTGCAGGAATGCATTCATCATCATGTACCATGAAGTAATGGACCCCCTTGGCAGATTGATATACCAATAAAAAGCTTCCTCTCCTAATGAATATGGAAAGAGCCGACACACCACATCTTCATGACCGATTTTCATGTCTTTGATTATTGTTTCAAAGATCCTAATGTACTCTTTTGCTATCCTTTGCAGATCCCAAGGATTGAAATTTGTGTAGAAGCTCTTCAGATTCTTGTGCATGTCATGATAAGAATTGAAGTGCAACAAAGAAGGATTTTGTTTCAGCCAGTACTTGCTATTGCGGAATAGCTACTTGGGGCTGCACAGGGGCAGCTATAGTTGGGACTGCACCTTGGACCTGCAAGGTCAGGGTGGACACGACTCCCTGGCTATGGGAAAGCTGAGCCTCGACGAAATTTTGGAGTGGCTGAGTTGAGGAGGCAGAAGGAGATGAAAGAGGCTGAGTGTGTGATGGATGGAAGGTGGAGGAAGGTGAGAATGGAAGTGAAGCAAATGAAGTGGAGGAGGAGGAAAAAGAGGAAATGTCCCTTCCTTTGGTCCTCTTGGCCTTTGTAGGGGGCTCTAACTCTTGAAATTCTACCTTATTTGGTGTTGATCTTAAAATTCTTTGAAATTGCTCGGGGGAAAGTGATCCGATTTGATCCAACTTAACTCAGTAAGGGCTCCTTCTAGTGCTAGTTTTGTTGATGCATTTTTTATGCACTTTCTCAACGTAGGCAATGCTTAAGTGCAATGCCTCTCTTGAAAGGTAATCTCCAACAATGGATTTTTGAAAATCACCCTAAGGTCTCTCGGGTGTCAGGTCATGACTTGCTTGGATCTCTTAGTGGTTCTTATGTGATATTGCTAGTAATCACATGGGAGACTTACAAGTTGGAAGGGAATTGGATCATTGGAGCAGTGGTTGCAACATTGGTGCTAGAGGTAGTAGGTGAAGACCGAGGTTGTTCAACCTCTATTTCTTCTTCTCCTTCATGAAGGGGATCCTCCTGAATGGGTGTTAATTCACCTGATTTTCTTTTCTTTCTAGAGGGTTATCCTTTTGAAGCCTTTCTAGTATATACCTTGGGGTTAGGTTGCTGCTCTACAGTTTCCTTTCTTTTCCTCGACCTGGTAGATGGAGGAGATTTCAACATCTATCTCAATGAAGTAGTAGTAGTTTCGATGGTTGTTTCATTGCCTCCACTCTTAGTGGTGCTCTTTGTTTCTTCCTCTAACTTAGTGTAAGTTAGAGTGATCCCTTGTTGCTTTAGTTGGGTGATTTTCCCATCAATCCACTCTTTGGTTTGGGCTTCCACATGTTTGGTCAAAATATCAAGGTCATCGACCTCTTGTTCATCCCATTCTATTACTGGCAGTGGTAAGTTGGCAACTACATTGTATCAAGGATCCATGATGGTGCTCTCATCTTCCACCACCTGATCTGGTATGGGGAATGAATTGACTCTTTTCACAAAATATGCAATCATATGCAAGTATTGTCTCATTCTTACTTCATTATCATCTTTGCAATTAGCCTAGAAATCTTCAACGTTGTGTCCATGGGCATATCTAGTAGCAACCAACTTTTGCAGCTTGCAGTAGGGGTCCATGCGTGGCCTAGTAGCGTAGCTCTTTAAATGATATTTTTTAAGTTCCTTGTTTGAGTTATCTGTGCATTGGGAAGTGTGGAGCTCATATAACCCCTAGCCAAAAGAGAGGGGATAGGGCACCCCTACCAAATGTTTGCTACCTAGGAGAGTGTGTGACTACCTCAGCTGCCGAGAGAGCTCTAGCAATATAATCTGGTGATTGAGATACCAAGGCAGCCTATATGACATTTCCAAGAAGCCTTTCACTTGGATGTATGTGAATTTGGGAAATTGTATGAATAAGAAGGAAAATTGTTGAAGGCACTTGCACTGTGTGAAATTCTCCTCTCAAAACCCCCTCTGAGCAATATGATGATATATGCTATGAAAGCATCATTGACCCTGCAATAGTCCCTCTTTAAGTTTCTAAATTGTAGCTAAGGGTAACTATCATAGACCTTTAATTATCTAACAGGTTCCTCATTAGGTGCTCTAAACAAGCCTCGGTAATTCCCTTGCTCAACCAATGAGTATATGAGGTAGGAGGTCATGTAGAAATGAGAAGTCTTCTTTATGGCCATGAACTGTTCATGGAAGCAATTACTGATTATTTCCAACCAATAGAACTTAACATTTCCTCAGAGAATATCCTCCACAAAATATACCATCCTCTCCTAGAAGTAGGCCATAGTAGGAAGACCCATGATTTTGCTCAGCATTGTTACCAAGTTGTGGTACTCCTCATAGAAATCACTAAAAAATAGTTCTTGAGGTACCTTGCCTGCACTACCCCTCTTTTTCTTGAGCCAATACTGATTGATGAGTTTCTTGCATTTGAGGGGATTTTCATCCCACATTTCCTTGCCATCTTTGATGGTAGGCACCTCCATCTCCCCAAAGTTTGGAATATGAAACGTTCTCATTATTGCTTTGGGAGACATGCCTATAGAACTATTCCATCTCTATCTACTATTGTTGTGGTTTTATCTTTGTAAGCCTCCCTACATGCCATCACGAGCTTGGGAGCAATGAGGGTGGGAGGAAAGCCAACAACTTTGGCTATTCCACTACTTTTTATTTTTACTACAACCTCTGTCATTGGGTTAATTCAGACTCTTTGTTTAAACTCATCAATATCTACATGTCTGATGTTCGTGTCAGTGATCTCATTCCAAACTATGGTGATTTTGGACTTGAGGTGTTCCCCTTGGAACTTGTACTTCATTTGGTCCTTGTCTTCTTTTCCACGAGGTACCTTGGTTGTTCTCTTTCCCTTGTCCTTCTTAGTGTTTACTCTCAAGGATCTCGTACGTGGTTCCATATATCCTGTGTGCAAAAAGATGTGAGCATAATCAAGAATGAAAACATGGAAACATTAGTTAAATCCCTGGAAAATGGTGTTATATTAGATAAATCACATTTTAAGAACCCTAACATTTTATTTACCTTGACATTGGCACCTTGCAAGGGGGAGTTTGAACAGCTCGGGCCCCAAAGGCCAAAAGTCCTTAGGCTAAAGGCAGTTTTAGAGAAGCTGTAGGGAAAAGGGAAATCAAGGCATGGTGGCCTGCCCATCTCAACCTGCCTTGATATTTGGGTGATATGAAAGGATCACTAGAGAAAACATCTTATTTCAGCATGTGGGTCAAAGTTGGTTTGGCAACTAGAGGCAATTTGGCTCATCTTTCGAGAGGTTAGAATCATAGAGGAGCTTCATCGTTTGGGTTTGTCATTTGGAATTGCGCTAATAGGATGACATTCTAGGGACAGAGCTTTGGTGGTTGGGACCTAAGTCTAGAGGGCGTCAACATATCCTATTGCTTCATTTCACATTTTTGGCCAAGGAAGGCAGAAAGGCATTAGTCGTTTGCCATTCGAAACAATAGAAATCATGTAGAGGTCTGATAGGGGACACCCGGGAAGTTGGACCCGAAGGAGAGCTTAGTCAATTTTATTTTAATTGTGAAGCTTTCCAGCAAGTAGGATATTAGGCTCTAAGGATCGGGAGGCTAGAGGTTGAAGGCCGTGGGGAATGACAAGCCATCAACCGTGGTCCACAGATGGAGGTCCACAAATCAGCACACAAGGGGCACTTAGCATATGGTCACTCAATGACCATTTGGTCAATGAAGTATCCGACGAAGGAAAGGGCGGGGCTCGAAGGTTGGATGGTTGGGCTATGACAGCCACACAAAATGGTGAAACACGAAAGTACCTTCACCCAGGGAAACTCAATGGTCGGGACCCAGGTGAAGTCAAGCCTTTACGATTTCAAGTGATATTTTTGGGGCATTTGTCAAGGTAGGACTTGAGTGCCAAAAGGTGTTAGTCGAAAGATCATTCATGATTGGAAAATTAGGGGCAATGCACCAGGGATGGAGACCTGTAAGCATAGACCCGAACGAGTCAATGACCTCTTTTCAGTTGATGAAATCGCTCCTAACGGTGAGGGAGAGGGGACCCTCTACAATGGCGGTCCTACAGGGCATGAATTCCATTTTTCAAGGTTTCAACTTATTTGAAGGTTTCCAGGGGCAATGATGAGGCTTGGACCTAGAGAGCATGGATGCTCTAGCCAAAGAATGACACCGGGAGAGTTAGGTTTTGAGCTTGCGATGTTAGCTAGATTTTGAGGTTTATATAGATTCAATCATCTAATTTTTGTATGCCATGGTCCCTTATACCTAAATCATCATGTTTCCCTCCTCTAAGTCTATTGGTTTTAATGAAAATTGAAGAAAACACATGATGAAGTGCGAATGGTAAACTGACCTTGAGAACCCAATGAAAAAAGTGAAGAACTGGGCTTATAGATGTGCTGGATCATCCTAGATGCTCATCAAACTTGAAGGTGGTGTAGGGAGATGATTTTGATTCCCTTTGACGGCTCTCTACTTAGCTGGCAATTGAAAATGACAACTCATTCGGCCTATTTATAGAAATTTAGGCATTAAATTCTGTCATTAAATACCCGTACAGTGGCCAAAAGGTTGGTGAATTTGAAAATAGTCGCAGGAGTGCTAGAATTTAACAATCAAAAATCCATCAAGAGTTGGACATTAACGGTTCAAAAGATGGATGGCTCCAAAGAGGTCAGGTTCTGGGAGTCGAAATGCTATATGGGGAAAGCCATTTGAAAATTTGATGGAAACCAACGATGGAAGGGACTCTAGAACTCAGCTGGCAGAGAGCCATCAATGAAAGGCTGCTAGAAACAGTGAGGGAATGATAGAAGCCTAGATGGGCGGGCCCGACAAAGCCCGAGGATGCTAGCTATAAAGCATTAAGGAAAACACCTAATGGAGACCCGTATGGACTTAAGATCTTGAATATTTAAGGGGGAAAAAGCATGGTCAACTATAGATGAATTATTTGGGACTCATTGACCACTTCAAATGCCAAAATAGGGGCGTGCAAAATGAGACAACAAAAAAATGATGCAAGAAGGTGAAAGAAAGAGAGGGTCCCCATTCAGGACGGGGCATGTGTGCTATATGCACAACAAGAGGGAATTTTGATGCAAGAAGCGATGAAGGAATCTTTCTAGGTTACTCTACTAGGAGTAAGGCTTACCGATGCTATGATAGAAGATTGAGAAAGATGGTTGAATGTGAAAATTTTAGAGTTGATGAGGACTCTACTAGATCATCTAGATACTATGGATATAACTCAGATGATGAGCAAGATAGCACAGACAAAGGGAAGAATGCTCTGACACATAATCAAGTGGAAATTGTTCTGGTAAATTAAGAGAGTCATGAAGGAGAGACAAGTTAAGTGCAGAAGAAGGAACAAAACAACTAGAAGTGCAAGAGAATCCTAAAGTTCTGAGGTATGTAAGGTTAAATCATTCTGAAAATCAAATTATAGGAGATACTAATATAGGTGTCCAAACAATAAAAAGGATTGCAGAAGAGTATTTTCTGATTTCCAAGACTTAGCCTAACAATATTAATGAAACCTACAATGATGAACACTGGATGGAAGCTATGAAGGAAGAATTGATGCAGATAGAGAAAAATGATACATGGATTCTTGTTCCTAGACCTAAAGACAAAAATGTGATTGGTACTAAATGGGTCTTTTGGAATAAGTTGAATGAACAAGGTGAAGTGGTCTAGAATAAAGCAATACTAGTATGTAAAGGGTATTAGAAAATGGAAGGTATTTATTTTGAAGAAACCTTTGCCCCTGTTTCCAGAATTGAAGCTGTAAGATTATTTCTTGCTTATGTTGCATATAAGAACTACAATGTTTATCAGATGGATGTAAAGTCAGGATTTCTAAATGGTAGATTAGAAGAAGAGGTATATGTTGAACAACGAGATGGATTTCAACTGACAGATAAGGAAGACATGGTTTGCTGATTGAAGAAAGCTCTGTATGGACTCAAGCAGGCCCCCAAAGCTTGACATGCTAGACTGGAAAATACTTGTTAAAGCTTGGATTCAATAAAGGTACTGCTGACAACAACTTGTATTTTAAGATGGATCATGATAAAGAGTTAATTATTGAAGTTTTTGTTGATGACATTATTTTTGGAGGTGATGATGATCTATGTATGAAGTTTGTTGATGAAATGAAAGGTGAATTTGAAATGAGTATGATTGGTGAGATGAAGTTCTTTTTTGGATTGCAAGTCACTCAGGTAGATAATGGGATTTTCATATCTTAGTCCAAATATGTGTGAGAGCTATTGAAAAAGTTTGGCATGAAAGACTAAAAGCCTATTGGTACCCCCATGGTAACTGGATGCAAGTTAACACAAAATGATGATTCTCTGAAGGAAAATCAAACAAGATACATGTCAATGATTGGAGGATTGCTCTACTTAACTCAAACTAGACCAGACATTATGAATTTTGTGTGCATGGTTGCTAGATATCAAGATGATCCAAAAGAATCACATGTGATTGTTGTAAAGAGAATTTTTAGATATCTAAAAGGAATGGTTGATTTTGGGCTTTGATGATGATCTTACTCAGAATGCCTATACTGATGTAGATTGGGAAGGTGATGTGGATGAAAGGAAAAGCACAAGTGGTGGTTCCTTCTTCCTAGGGAAGAAGCTAGTGTCTTGGTTGAGCAAAAAGTAGAATTCCATTTCCCTATCTACTACTGAGGCAGAGTATATTGTTGCTACAAATAATTGTACTTAAGTGCTATGCATGAAACAGATGCTGAAGGATATCAGAGTGGTATATGATGAGCTTATTGCCATATACTGTGACAACTCAAGTTCAATAAACATATGAAAGAATTTGGTGCTACACTCTAAGACCAAGCATATATCAATCAAGTTTCACTTCTTGAGGGAGAAAGTGAGTGAGAAAGAAGTCAAACTAGAGTATGTGCTTACCAAAGAGCAGATTGCAGATATTTTCACCAAGCCATTGCTGAAAGATAATTTTGAGTATCTTAGAGGAATGCTAGAGGTAATTACCCTATCAAACCTAAAAGATGCATTTGCATGCATCAATTCATGTGGATCATAGCTATATTTTGATTTGTATTGATGTTTATGTGGATACTACTCTGGGGGAGTATTCAAATGTGCAAATATGTGGTTTAGTGCTTGTATATGGAAAGATAATGCTTATATTTTCCATTTATGTCAAAGGGGGAGAAGAGCAATGTGAAAAAAAAAATAAGGAGAAGAGTCTTGTGGAAGTGAAGAGTCAAAATCTAAGGAGGAGAAAGTGCTAATTGAGAGTTGCATTGATGGTTTTTTTCACATCATGTGTTGCCATCAATGCCAAAAGGTGAGATTTTTGGATGTTATGGTTGTATTTCTAATATGTGGTTTTCATTGATGTCAATACTATTAGCATTAATGTATTGGAAGCTAGACATGTCGATGATATTGAGAAAATTGTTAAAGAAATAGTTGCAGGTTGCCAGTGGAACGGAGAAGGTCAAGAAGGTGTATTGCTTAGTACGTTGATGATCAATCATTGTGGAAAAAAGGGTTTAATGCTGAGTGTATCTAGTTTATCCATTGAAATTTTTAGAGGTCGATGTGAAGATTTGATCGTGTTATGATCAGTTGTGTTTTGACAGCTTTTTTATGGCTTCAGTTAGTGTTCCTAATTGAAGTTAATGTGATTTCAGTAAGTTTAGTTGTTGCAAATGTTTCTTTGATGGTTCGTAATTCTTGTGAATGTTTCTAGATCATGCGCTATCTTTTTTTCATGTCAACATTGATCAGTGTGCTCATGGTTGGTGATTTTTCTATTTCATATTCATGTTTTCATGTTCTTGGCCAACATGGTGGTTGTAACGTGTTGTGGATCCTTGAAGATTAAAATTTGAATGTTTGGTGCACTCGAGGATATTATTTTAGGTCTTAATTATGTATTGGCCGATGGTGTTTGATTCACATTTAAAATTGATTTGTAAATTTGGGCCAACATCATGTATATGTTTTATATTTTCATATTTCTTTTTGGCTGACAAAGTTGTTGATGTAAATCCATGAAGCAGATATATAAGAGTAATTGGTTGAGCGAAGTGAAGTCTGAATGAGTGCCAGAGAAAGTGCTAGTGTGTGCATAGTGTTCAAATCATTCGAGAGCATAGCATAGTGAGTGAAGTGTGAAGGAGTATTTATGTGCATAACTAGAACTATAATCAGGCATTTGCAGAAGATAATTTCTCAGTTCATACCCTACGGATCTAATCCAAATTTTTGTAAGATAGTATGTCTTCTTTGGGCAGTGAGGCCTCTTGAATTTGAGTAGTGAGCTCTAGGGAGTGTGCCTGAATGCATGTGCTTTCCCATTATTTCTCATTATACTTTTAAGGGGGTATAATATTGTGGAATGACATCCATTGTGGTTTTTCCCCTAACAGGGTTTCCATGTAAAAAATCTTGGTGTTCTTTGTGTATGATGTGTTAATTGTTTATGGTTAATTGTTTATTCATCAAATCTGAGATTAAGTTAAGTTAAGTTTGAAAAATTTGAATATTCTATGACAACTGATTCACCCCTCCTCTCTGTTGTCTGTCTTTATTTTTCCAAAAACTTTATGGATTTGGAATCAAGCTATACATTCAATCACATCAAATTTGATGAAGGAGCATATAGTGTGTAAGATAAATCTTGCATCACCCAAAAAATGTTGTTTCTTTTCAATAAGGGATAAATTTGGTAGGGTTACTATTTTTAGTAAGCTTGCATTTATGCAGGGTTGGGTATGAAATCTTACACAAACCTCTAGAATGGTAAATTGAAACCAATGGTGAAGAAATCACTTCAATATCATTTGTCATTAAGAGATTAAAATTGCAATTTCAAAAAATCTTGTTAAAATATTCAACATCAATTTTGAAGCCCTGAAGAAATCACTTCAATATCATTTGTTATCTAAGAGATTAAAATTGCAATTTCAAAAAATCTTGTTAAAATATTCAACATCAATTTTGAAGCCCTTAGAGGCTCTGGATGGGCCTGAAAATTAGTGGAAAATGAAAGTATTCTACCTATCAATACTACCTTTTGGGGGTGCACCTTCTCAAGATCTTTTCGAAAAGGATTTATAATAGAAAATCCAATGGTCAGATTGAAAGTTATGACCCTGCAAAGTTGTATTACCAAAATTAATAAAACTTTGAAGTATCTTCTTGAGCAAGTCACACTTTCTAGAATATTCTAGAGCTGTTACACCTTCCAAATAAAGGATGTGAATGGGTGCTATAGAGAGGGGGTAGAGTAGTGTAGATGGTGGCTCCAATTTGTAGATTTAAAGATTTATATAATCAAAAATCCCATGTGATGGCAATTATAATGTTGTAATTTCATTTTCATTTTAGTGATAATAGAAAATCCTAGTGGTGCAGGAGCACTTGGCAAAGTTCAGCTTAATTGAAGTTTTTGAAGGAAGTCTAAATTTTGTTGTGTTTTTTTGGGGTCATGTTGACCATCTAGCTTGGTGTTGTTGTTTTGAATAAAACTTGATCTATCCACGATCAATGGATTGGGAGGTGGCAATCATTTGTGGGTTTTGAAGCCCAACTCGTCATTTTTACCAATCTAGCCAAAGTGTTTGAAAACACATCAGGTTTTATATTTTTGTATTTTTAGGTCATCTTTGAGTTCGACCAAACCACCTAAATTGTTTTGGAGGAATATTTAAGGCATAAAATGACCTTTTTGGTTGGTTAGAAGTTTTTGTATGGACCGTGTTTTCCAGAAGTTGAAGAAAACAACGTTCTTGTCTTATTTTCATTTTTTCTGTTCTTGTTTGCATGACAACAACTAAATGAATTGAAAGAGGCATTTTGTAGGTTTGTTTAGAATGTAGAGAGGCCTCTAGAAGTTTTTTTTTGGCACATTTGATAGCTGTTCCATCGATTTCATCCATTCTTGTAAATTCTGTGTTTTTCCCTTATTTGTTGTCTTGACTGTAAATTGAATAAAAATGGGGTTTTTGGCTACATTCCCTCTATACCTGCAAGTATGGACTTGTTGGGAGTGTGGAAAGGCTCCATCTCTATACATATTTTAGTGGTAGGTGTTAGGTTTTCTTTGGTTGCAGGAGCTAGGAGAAAAGCCTTGCCCTAGGCGAGACAGTGAGAGCCCGGCTAAGAAAGGCTACAAGACAGCATGGATATCTTGCAGGGGAGTGAAGATTTTTGAGAAATTATTTTTGGAGAATTTAGGGGAAGGTCTTGGCCATGTATGGTGATAAGGAGGAGAGCCCAGCAATCCGTTTAGGAGGAGAAATTTTCACCAGTCCTAAAACTGGTTCTGAGCAGTTTTGAAACCCTAGCTGCTTGACCAATTTGGTGTTTGGATGGAATACAGCCTGAGCAAGACTAGAACCATAGAAATATTGAAGCTGTAGATAGGGGAAGCACAAAACCTAAGTGAAGAACCTAAGACCTTTGGTGGGTTTAGGAGGGAAAAGAAATTTACCCCTGTTCAGAGACCAAATAGGGGCTCAAGGGCTAAACCTATGGAATAGGCTTCATGCAAGTGTTGGTAAGATGGAGTCTAAGTGAAGTTTCAGGAACCCTGGGAAGTTGTTTTGGAGCTTTGGAAAACTTTCCCTCACCCCTACAAGATCCATTCATGTATTGAGGGAGAATTATTCTTTTGGATGCATAAAAGGCTAAGAAAGAAAGGAGTCATAGCACCAAGATTTGGCTTGGTAGTTGCAAACTTGACAAGATAGTGAGGTTGGTAGGAGAACCAAGGGAACTTAGAAAAGATTGAGTTCCTATAAGTTAGAGTGGAATAGAAATTTCACCAAGGAGGTCTATGCTAAGGCCTAGCGCAGGAATCTGTGATTGCTTCCTGCAACATCTATGATTGATTCCTGTAGCCTCCCTATCAGATTGGTATCAAAGCGAGAAAAAGATTTGGGAAGAAGCTTATATGTCAGAAGTTGAGTCAAGTGAAACTCTCGCCATGGTAACAAATGCATAGTTAGCCAAGATGGTTGAAGGACAAGAGGAGGATAACAGGTTGTTAAAAGAAAGAATAGAGCAACTTGAGAAAGCATTGAATGATGCAAGGTTGGAAGGAAAGGTACCAAAGGAAGAAGAGGTTACAGAGGAGGACAAGGTCCCTGCACCTGACCCAGTTTTGGAGGAGGAGCCTTTCTTGAAGGCATTGAAAGCCTTGAGTGGAAAAGGACTTGAGGGTATACCACTGTTCAATGGAAAGATGGATCCTGATTTGGTCATGGATTGGATAGAAGGAATGGAGAATCACTTCAAGTGTGATGGAGTCACTAAAGCACAGAAGGTGAAGGTTGCTAAATCAAGGTTGAGAGGATCAGCTTTGACATGGTGGAAGTTTGTTCAGACTGAGAGGGAAAAAGAAGGCAAATAGCCCATTTCAACTTGGAAAGGAATGGTTGCTAAGGTGAAGGAAGCCTACATGCTAGATGACTATGAAATCCAACTTCACAAGAAGAGGCAAAGGCTAAGGCAGAAAGACCAATATGTCAACACCTATACTGAAGAGTTTCATAAGCTTTGCTTGAGATCAAATGTAACAGAGGATGAGAGCCTAAAAGTGGCTAGGTACCTTAATGGCTTGAAGTGGAACATCCAAGAAGAGATGTCTCTTTTGAGTCCCAAAATAGTACATGAATGTTATCAGTTGGCTATAAAGATTGAGGAAAGGAACAAAATAAAGCAAGATCAGTCTTCTAAGGGCAGAGGCAAAGGCAGAGATCAAAGAGGACAGCGTGGTGGTTACCAAGGTAGAGGTAATGATCAAATGAACCAAGGAGAATATAATCTCACTAAGCATGGAGGTGAAACATCTTCAAGAGGAGGATTTAATAGAGGAAGAGGACCTCAAGGAGGTTCAAACAGAGGAAGAGGAGTAGGTAGGAGTAATTCTTACTTTGCAAACATGAAGTGTTATCATTGTAACCAACTAGGTCACCCTGCTTATAGGTGCCCGGAGAAAGCATCTTCTTCTAGCAATGAAAAGAGAGTGGCCTATGCACAAGAGGAATCCATGAGTCCTAAAGCATCTGAAATTAGTCATATAGAGTGTGAGGTAGGAGAGAATCTGATGTTTAACAGAGTTTTGATAAGGCAGCCAGTTAAAGAGGAACCTAAGCAAAGAAGAGCTCTTTTCAGAGTAAGGTGCAAGATACTTGGAAAAGTGTGAAAATTCATAGTAGACTCAGGTTCAACAGATAACATAATCTCAGAGGAGGCAGTAACAAAGCTAAAATTGGAGAAAGTAACCCACAATAACCCCTACAAGGTCACATGGCTGAATAAAGGGCAGAGTGTTTTGGTGAATGAACAAGTAACAGTGGAATTTTCAATTGGAGGCTATAAAGACAAGCTGGTTTGTGATGTATTACCCATTGATGCATGCCATCTGCTACTAGGAAGACCATGGAAATATGAAAGAAGTGTTGTTTATGATGGGAAGGAGAATACCATTTCATTAAAAAATGATGAAAGAACCTTCAAGCTACAGTCATTGATAGAGGAAGATGAGGGACAATCCAAGGTACCAAACATCATGTTGAGCAGTGGTAAAGAGTTTATCAAAAATCTACATCAAGGGAATGAAGGTTATGTGATCATGATGCAGTCCAAAGAGGAAGAAAAGGCTGAAAGGATAGTCTTACCAGAAGCAGTCCAAAGGTTACTTGATAAGTACAAGAGCATAGTGAGTGATGGTACCCCTGCAACTTTACCACCAAAGACAGCAATAAGTCATCAAGTTGACTTCATACCTAGAGCCTCATTGCCTAACAAAGTAGCATACAAGCTTACACCTAAGCAGAACCAAGAGGTGGCTAGGCAAGTGGAAGAATTGTTGAATCAAGGTCTGATTCAAAAGAGCATCAGCCCATGTGTAGTCCCAGTGGTCTTAGCAACAAAGAAAGGAGGTAAGTGGAGAATTTGTATTGATTCTAGAGAAATTAATAGGATCACCATTAGGTATAGGTTCCTAATACCTAGAATTGAAGATTTAATGGATTTCCTTGGAGGAGCACAGTATTTCACTAAGTTGGACTTCAAGAGTGGCTACCATCAGATTAGAATTAAGGATGGAGATGAGTGGAAGATAGCTTTTAAAACAAATGATGGCTTATATGAGTGGAAAGTGATGCCATTTGGCCTCTCAAATGCCCCTAGCACGTTCATGAGACTAATGAATGAGGTGCTTAAGGATTTTACAAGGATCTTTGTAGTAATCTATCTTGATGACATACTGATTTTCAGTAAGATAGCAGAAGAACATTTGAAGCATGTGGAAATGGTTCTTAAAAGGCTACAAGAAGAGAAGTTGGCAATCAACCTTGAGAAGTGTGAGTTCTTCAAACAAGAGCTTGTGTATCTAGGCTTTGTAGTATCCCAAGGAACATTGAAGATGGATCCAAGCAAGGTGGAAGCCATCCTAAACTGGCCTACACCAACCATAGCAACAGAGGTAAGGAGTTTTCAAGGTTTATCTCAATTCTATAGAAAATTCACCAAGAACTTCAGTGGCATATGTGCACCAGTCCTTGATACTATTAAAGGGGGTCTAAAAACAAAGTTTAAATGGACTCAAGAGGCTAATAAAGGGTTTGAAAAACTGAAACAAGAAGTGGCAACACAACCTATTCTATTATTGCCTAGTTTTGACAAGTTGTTCACAGTTGAGTGTGATGCAAGTGGAGTAGTAGTAGGAGGAGTACTTAGTCAAGAAGGTAGACCTGTAGCATTTTTTAGTGAAAATCTCAATGAAGCCAAGAAAAAGTACTCTACCTATGTTCTAGAATTATATGCTTTAGTGCAGTCCCTTAGGAAGTGGAGGCATTATTTGTTACCCAAGGAGTTTATGGTTTTTACTGATAACCAGGCACTCAGCTACATCAACACCCAAGAGAAGTTGTGTAATAGACATTTGAAATGGATGGAATACATCCAAGCTTTCACATTCACTATCAAGCACAAAAAGGGACAAATGAATAAGGTTACAGATGCATTAAGCAGAAGGTTGCTGACAGTGCAAGAAATACAGCTAAAGAGCATTGGAATAGAGTGTTTCAAAGACCTTTATGGTGAGGATGAAGACTTCTCAGAAGCTTACAAGGTATGCTCTGATTTTGAGAATCATATTCATAGTCAATATGCTAAGTATACATTGCAAAATGGACTTTTATTTAAGGGTAACTAGTTATGTGTTCCAAGAGGGTCAATGAGGGAAAATCTGATTCAAGAAAAGCATAATGACAGTCTTAGTGGGAATTTTGGTATTAATAAAACTTTAGAGCTAGTTCAAAGGTTCTATTACTGGCCTAAGTTAGCAAGAGATGTCAGAAAATATGTGGAACAGTGTGTTGTATGCATGAAAGCTAAGGGAGGAGCTAGCAATGTTGGTTTATATCAACCCCTACCAATTCCTAACAGACCATGGGAGTGTGTGAGCATGGATTTTGTGGTAGGTCTTCCTAAAACCAAGACTGGTTTTGACAGTGTGTATGTAGTAGTGGACAGATTTAGCAAGATGAGTCACTTCATTCCTTGCAAAACTACTCATGATGCAAGCTACATAGCTCATCTTTTCTTCAAGGAGGTTGTTAGGATCCATGGATTGCCTCTAAGAATTGTTTCTGATAGAGATGTGAAGTTCATGAGTCATTTTTGGAAGACTTTATGGAGCAGATTGGGTACAAATCTATCATTTGGATCAGCTTACCATCCTCAGACCGATGGTCAAACAGAGGTGGTTAATAGAGTGTTAGGTAATCTTTTAAGGTGTTTAACCAAGGAATATGGATAGACATGGTATATGGTGATTTCCCAAGCTGAATATTCCTATAATGACAGTGTCAATAGAACTACAGGGAGAAGTCCTTTTGAGGTTGTGTATGGGATGCACCCAAGAGGCATTTTTGAACTCAGAGATTTAGGATCCATGGAAAACAAGAGTGGACATGTAGAAGACTTCACTCAGACCATGAAGGAGATTCATGAGCAGGTTAAGAAAACAGTTACAACAGCAACTCAAAGGTTGAAGGAGAATGTTAATTTGTCAAGGAAGGATGTACAATTTGCAGTTGGGGACTATGTTATGGTCCACCTCAACAAATCTAGATTGTAGAAAGGAATGGAAACCAAGTTACAGATGAAAAGAGTGGGTCCATGCAAGGTATTGGCCAAATATGGCAAGAATGCATATAAGGTGGAATTACCATCAGATTTGGGCATCATCTCTCCAGTTTTCAATGTTACTGATTTGATCAAATATAAAGGGACAGTCAAGGATCTAGATCAGGACAGTCAAGAGGTCTTCAAGGACATCAGCAACATGTCCATACCAACTCTAGACAAGCTACAAGTAGAGAAGATCTTGGATTCAAGAGTGAAGAAGACTACAAGGCACAAGGTGTACATGGAGCATCTTGTCAAATGGAAGGATAAGCATGAATCTAAAGCTACCTGGGTAGAAGAAGTAGATTTTAAGAAGAAAGGCATTGATATGTCTCTGATCTCTCCTTCCTCTCCTTAGTTGTTTGGGCTGAGAGGGGGAGAATGGTGTAGGAGCACCTGGCAAAGTTCAGCTTAATTGAAGTTTTTGAAGGAAGTCTAGATTTTGTTGTGTTTTTTTGGGGTCATGTTGACCATCTAACTTGGTGTTTTTTTTTGGAATAAAACCTGATCTAGCCATGATCAATGGATTGGGAGGTGGCAATCATTTGTGGGTTTTGAAGCCCAACTTGTCATTTTTACCAATCTAGCCAAAAGTGTTTGAAAACACATGAGGTTTTATATTTTTGTATTTTTAGGTCATCTTTGAGTTCGACCAAACCACCTAAATTGTTTTGGAGGCATATCTAAGGCATACCATGACCTTTTTGGTTGGTTAGAAGTTTTTGTATGGACTGTGTTTTCCAGAAGTTGAAGAAAACAACATTGTTGTCTTATTTTCTTTTTTTCTATTCTTGTTTGCATGACAGCAGCTAAATGAATTAAAAGAGGAATTTTGTAGGTTTTTTTAGCATGTAGAGAGGCCTTTGGAATTATTTTTTTGGCACATTTTATAGCTATTCCATCGCTTTCATCCATTCTTGTAAATTCTATTTTTTTCCCTTATTTGTTGTCTTGACTATAAATTGAATAAAAATGGGGTTTTAGCCTGCATTCCCTTCGTACCTAGAAGTATGGACTTGTTGGGAATGTGGCCAGGCTCCATCTCTATACATATTTTAGTGGTAGGTGTTAGGTTTTCTTTGGTTGCAGGAGCTAGGAGAGAAGCTTTGCCCTAGGCGAGACAGTGAGAGCCTAGCTAGGAAAGGCTACAGGACAGTGTGGATATCTTGCAGGGGAGTGAAGTTTTTTGAGAAATTATTGTTGGAGAATTTAGGGGAAGGTCTTGGCCATGTATGGTGATAAGGAGGAGAGCCCAACAATCTGTTTAGGAGGAGAACTTTTCACTAGTCCTAAAACTGGTTCTGAGTAGTTTTGAAACCCTAGTTGCTTGACCAATTCGGTGTTTGGATGGCATACGGCCTGAGCAAGACTAGAACCCTAGAAATATTGAAGCTGTAGATAGGGGAAGCACAAAACCTCAGTGAAGAACCTAAGACCTTTGGTTGGTTTAGGAGGGAAAATAAATTTACCCTTGTTCAGAGACCAAATAGGGGCTCAAGGGCTAAACCTATGGAATAGGCTTCATGCAAGTGTTGGTAAGATGGAGTCTAAGTGAAGTTTCAGGAACCCTAGGAGGTTGTTTTGGAGCTTTAGAAAACTTTCCCTCACCCCTGCAAGATCCATTCATGTATTGAGGGAGGATTAGTCTTTTGGATGCATAAAAGGCTAAGAAAGAAAGGAGTCATAGCACCAAGATTTGGCTTGGTAGTTGCAAACTTGACAAGATAGTGAGGTTGGCAGGAGAACCAGGGGAACTTAGACAAGATTGAGTTCCTATAGGTTAGGGTGGAATGACAATTTCACTAAGGAGGTCTATGCCAAGGCCTAGCATAGGAATCTGTGATTGCTTCCTGCAGCATCTGTGATTGATTCCTGTAGCCTCCCTATCACCTAGTTTCATTCTTGCATTTTGTTTGTGCAATTCTCTTTTTTTTGTTATGGGTTTTAAATTCTAAGGGGAGTACCCTTCATCAAGTTGTATCAAAGTAGGTTTTCCTGAGTGTGTAAATGGATTGACAAACATGAGGCAGTTTGCACCTAGACTTGTGGTTGTGGGTTTGTAAGAAAAGTGATTAGAATGCCTCCCTAAAGAAACCATGGTGGTGGAAGAAATATTGTTGTACCAGAAGAGGGTTATAGAACCTTGTAGAGACAAGTTCAAGCACTACAAGAGGACCTACGTCAAGGTGTTTGAGTGAAGATGAGGAGATGAAAGTGAAGATGAAACTGAAAATGAGGAATAGTTTGAACAAGAACAAGATGTCATAGATGTAGAGAAAGTCAGATAATTTAAGGCCATCTCCAAGATTGGGAAAATTCCAAATATCAATGTTTCTATATTTTCTAGAAATCTTACATAAAAGAGTTGATTGACTGGATCAATGATATGGAACAGTGCTTTGAGTATACGGAGGTGGAAGATCCTGAGGTGGTCAAACTTGCGAAGACCAAGCTAAAGGGTCATGTAAATAGTTGGTAGAAAGAGGTACAACTAGAAAGAAATCAAAGAGAAAAAGAGAAAATAACAAAATGGGACTGGATGGTGGAAAAATTAAAAGGACAATTCATTCTTGTGGACTATGAGCTAGATTTGTTGAAGAAGATGCAAGGGTTGAAACAAGTAGGAAAATATGTCAAGGAGTATATAAAAGAGTTCTACTATGCCTTGATTAGAACAGGCCATTCTGAGGCCAACAAAGAGAAAATTTATCATTACATAAAAGGGTTGAAGTCGAGCATTCAAGAAGAGTTGAGTCTGGTAAGAATGTCTACCATTGAATATAAGTATAAGTTTTCTTTGACACCATAGAAACAAAATGAACAAAAGGTTTGAAAGCAAACAAAGAGGTGGGAGTCATGGTGGAACAACTAGCAGATAGGCATATGGAGGTTAGAATGAAGATCAAAAGAAGGGTGAAGGATCTAGTAGCAGCTAGAACTAGAAAGGAGATAAGATCTAACATCTTTTTGATCAAAATAATGGAGACCAAAGAGGAAGAGGAAGATCTGGATGAGGAATGCCAAGAGGAGGCTTTTGTGGAACCTATTTCTAGTGTAGAGAAGGAAATAGAGCATATGAGTGTCCTCAATAAATTAAGGAAGGAAAAATAAAAGACCTGAGGGTAATGCATGGGTTGCACATGTAGATGAAAATGTTGAGTCTTCACAATATAAGGATGCAAAAAGAGGAGAGGTTCTTGTTACCAGAAGAGCCTTGCTAAATGAGGAGAAAGAACCAACTCAAAGGAAGATTCTATTTCACACAAGATGTAAGTGTGAAGGTAAAGTTTGTAATGTGGTTATTGATGGAGATATACTAATAACCTTGTTTTAGAAGAGATGGTTAGTAAGTTGCAGTTGGATAGAAGAAGGCATTTGAATCCATACTGGATTGCTTGGTTATGTTACTCAATTTTGACTTCCAGCTAAAATCAGGTAACTTATTGTTTATTCTTGTGTGTTTTTATCTAAAAATTAAAAGATACATCATGTTCTGCTAAGTTCATTAATGTGCATAAAGGAGATTGTCAAAATAGATTGCATTTATTCCAGTTTTGCAATTACATATAAATAAGAGAGAGAACCAATATGTATTGAAAATGCACTATTTATCGATAATCATGAGCATATAATGTCCCTCACAAGCCAAGGGACTAGCTATTCTAATGCTTATAAGGAAAAGACTATATGCCTATAGATAACAAAAAAGAATTAGCATATAAAATGAAAAGCAATATGTCATTGCCTGGTGGAATGACGAATCCCATTGGCTTGGTCCTACATCATCTCAATCCTTCCCACTGACCTGCTCCCATTTGACACTCTCCTTGCTACTCCTAAGCTTCCTGCATTTGAAAAAAATAGTGTTGTTAGAGCAATGAAAAGTACCAGATCAAAATATGTGCAAAACATCCATAAAAATATAATCAAGTATCCATAAGCATTAAAATAGTAACATATCAGAGTGTCCATGAAAAAAAGAAAGGATTAATCAAACACACCTATGATATGCTTTGTTTATCTAATGGGTTTGTTCATTGTGCAAATTTAGGACAAGTCTTGTTATTGTTCTGAATCAACTAATTATAGCATGTGGTGTAAAATGTGGCTTCCACGAGGGTTGCACGTAGCATGCTGCCCTTTGATGTCTTAAGAGGGATAGGAAATTGAGCAACTTGATAAAATCAATGATAAACATATTCCTTATTCATTCAATCAGTATGGAATCACACTAGTTGATCAACTTTCATTATCAGATTCAAAAGATGCAACACATAGCATGACTTGTCAAGAAAATCACACTTCATCTTTTCACAATGAATCAATCAATATGTTGCCATCATGTCAAAAGGAAGGTATACTTTGCTGATATGTCTTTCAATCTTCTTAAGTGGATCCGAGATCCATTTTATTAAAAGAAGTAAATGATTTATGTGATGCATCAAGTTCAATTATGCATCTATTAAAATAATGAAGGATACATCAAGTCATGCCTATAACCATCATGAGTCATATGGGGTGGAAAGGAGGAAAAAAATTAATCATGCATTGTTGCATGAGATACGTTGTCCAATTCATCTCATTTCAACCCTATTGGACAAGCACACATCACTTATGATGGTGATATTTTAGGTCATCACCATATGTGATATATGTCTGCCCAATAGGATTAAAGCAAAAGGAATGGTAGAGTATTGATATTCGGTGAGCAATCATGAAGCAACACAAGGTGGCACTTTTTTGAAGTGAAGGTCATAGTGCAAGTGAGTATGAAAGCAACTTTTATGAGTCTACAAGGGGCAGTCCTAAGTGAGTAAATAGGACATCAACAATGCATGTTGATCTCATGAAACATGACAACAACGTGGAAAAAATTCCCAGGAAGAAGTCACATGACAAAAGTCCATGAGAAGGTGAGTACATTTAATCTATTTTGTACCTGTGAAGACAACTATGTGCATCTATATTAAAATATAGATCACTATCAAGTTACAGTGTTTGCAAGTGGTAACATGGAGTCATGATCAAAGGGGCAGCAAGCCATTGTTAGGTAACAATCATGAACAAAGTGGAGTAGTGAAAAGAATTGTTTGAGATGAGAAAGCATTTAGGATAGAAAAGGCATAGGTGAATATCAGTGTCATAGAAAGATAGAGTATCCACAATGCAGTGATGAGCTTATCTATGAATGAAGGATAGTCCCTTATGCAATGTGCATTCATCAATAGGAGAGAAGTTTCTTTATTCTTCACTACTCCATGTCTGTCATCGTGCAAAATTTTTATGTCAATAGATAGAGCTAAAAGTTGATGTCCCTATACCAATAGAAGTTTTCAATTCCATGATTAAACTTGATTCATTCTATGAGAGCTTTCAAGGAGCCAATAAAGAAGGTTCAGTGCGATCAAGGGGCTCTCAATTTTAAGAAGGTAATGGACTGTTAATAAAAAATAACAGTGAGTACCAAAAACATCATCACAAGTAATGCAATCAAAATTTAAATCACTATTGAACATAGGTAATAATAAGAGCAAGGTTTTCTTGAGTTTCCATCTAAATTGGTCAAAGAAACTGGCAAATTAGAGATGGGACAATCTATCATCTTCAAGTGTTTCATGGAGGATTTTAAGGGAAAACTACCATTTTCAGAAAAGTTGGTTATGAAGACTAAACGAGACAGTCAAAGCATAGATTCCTTAAGTCAAGCTAGGTGACAAAGGTATATTGCCATGAACCTTGAACTATGGAAGCTTCAATGTTCAATATCAAGTAGACAGTCATAAAGATAGTCGATGAAATTCTTGTCTGGAGTGGGATGTTCGTGACAATAATAAAGACAAAGTTATTCTTTGAAAAGTAATTTCTGTATCTACAACCTCAGACAACAAAGTGAGCAAAGGTGGAAGACCTCATACATGAAGAAAGAGATATTTCAGCTACCAACAAGAAGTTAACCGAATGCCAACAGACATAACTTTCATAATGAGATTCAATAAGGAATGATGAAAAAATCTCATCATGGTGCAAGGTGACTATGGTCTTAATATTACAAGCTAATGATACAATTGAAGCAATAGACATGTAAGGCTGAAAAAGCATAATGATAGAAGTCATATGATGGCATGCTTATATGTCAAAACAACCATACTCTTGCTCATAAACAAAGGAGTTTCATACGTATACTCTAGTGGTATCATTGACAAGGGTGTGAGTAACAAGTATGACAGTAACTTGCAAATAAGTCTATGAGTATAACACTCCACCAAGACAACATCATAGGACAATTTTTATGTATGAAGGTGTGTATCATTATCATTATCAAGGAAAATAGTCAAGGGTTTTTCATAATATTGAAAATTAGCATGAAAAGAAATGTTCCAAGGGAATAAATTATGTGCTTATGTATTGAGAGTTTATATGCAGAGAGATTGAAGTCATCATGAATTTACACAACTCAAAGTGATAATATCTTTCCATATGAAGTATAGAGCCAAGAAAAAGGAATAGTAAATAAAATCATGTACCACAAAATGGAGTAAACTATCTCAGCCAGAAGAACAAAGCCCTTGAGGTTCTTTGCAGACTAAGAATTTACAGTTGAAGAAGGCCATGCAGAGGCCGAGTCAAGGGATGTGAAGTATGCATAGTTTCCTTCACATTCAATGAAAATTATTGATCATGATAGCCACATTTTTTGTTTCAAAGATGCCAAGCATCATGAAATACCCAGTTTTAGAAGGTACCATGGAGTTTTTTCAAAAAAGCACAAAAATGCAAAAAACCCAAGTCAATTTCTCATTGCCATGGCCAAAAATCTGATTTTTCTTCACCAAATCAAAAAACCCACTTGGGGTTTGTGTTAAAATTGCAAATATAGAAATATTGAAAATCCTATCATGGAGATTTTTGAGGAAAAGTGACAAATGCAACAAACCCAGGTGCTTTCATAGCCACGGCCTGATAAAGGCCAATTTTGTGTACATTGACAAAACCCATCTGGGTTGGTTTCAAACTTACAACTTTAGAGGTATTAAAGGAGAGATCTCATGAAAGTGTTCAGAGCAAACAAAGTATTCAAAAAACCCCAATACATGCTTACATTCATGGCCTGAAAGTATCTTTTTCTTCACAGGATACAAAAAAATAATCTGGGTTTGTTTCAAAGTTCATACAAAGGAAGATAAACATTTTTTTTTCTACATTCTTTAATATGGAAGCTCGAGCTTGAGCTCTATTTGCTAAAAATTAGAAGGTATGGGTCTGAGTGGAGCTTACTTGAGCTAAAATTGCTCATTTTTTATTGTTATGCAAGCATTTTGTCACATGAAAGCCTCCATTCGAGCCTCAAAGAACCTCTATCATGGCAACTAAAACAAATGAATAACATAGAGAAATGTGGAATTAAACAATTGCATCAGAAAAGAACTTAGGGCACGGATTTCACTCATGAATTGATTGTTAAAAGGTAAAAAAAAGCCAAATTTCTACATCAAAAAAGAATTTACCATGTCTTCAGAGTGTTCTCTTCTCTGTTTCCAGTGGGAATCACAGGAATTTGTCAGGAAATTAGTCAAAGAAACCATTTTCCAGTACTCTCTTCAAAACCCCATGGCAGCCAATAGAGCTCTCCAGAAGGCTCAGTGGTAAAGTGAATCAATATTTTACTTTTTCCCATGTTTTCTTAGGGTTAGAAACCCTATGGAGGCTAATAGGTGAATTTTTCCCTATTTTTAAAAATTGTAACACATTTTAATGTGTTATGTGGGCTTTGAAGTGAGATTTATGACATGCATTTTTTGCCTTATATTCATTTGAGAAACCATTGTGCCTTGGTGTTTTTTCACCATATTTTCAAAATGCTAAGTCTTCCAAGACTTTACAAACATGCCTTCCAAAAACCTTGGAGTTTCTTTATATAACAAACCATTGACCCATGTTGCTTATATTTGAAAGTATGAATTGTTGACCAATGATAGCCATGTCAGTTTTGGATTTGAGATGCATAAGTGAGGGTGATGAAAATTGAGCAAATTCCTTGAAGGAGAATATTTAACTTTTTCCTAAATGCCTGAATGCTTTTACAAGCTTGTGAAATATATCATTTTTTTTGCATCTTTTATCAATTGTAAGGCATTATTTAAGTGACTTGTAAATCACTTTTATTTAATGTCATTTATAATGCAATATTGATGTAATACAAAGAGGTGTTGGTGCCTCTTTTTGCATTTTTTTTTGAGATGTAAAGTAATTTGTTTTAGTGATGTATTATAAATCACTTAATCATATTATTATTGTTTTGAATGAAAATTAGAGTCTTGTGCTTTTGCAAAAGCACTAAAAGTGTGGGTCAAGGCTTTTGAAGAAAAATGATGACTAGCATACATGAGGGATGTGTGAGATGTTGTATTTATGTAATTTTGGAGGGAAAAGGAATATTTGGAGGCATATTTGTCACATTTTTAGTGTGACTATAGTCTTGGCTTGACTTTGCTTCATGTGGAGGAAAGTTTGGAGTGTTTCTAGAAGGTTCTTTTTGGCCTTTTTTGTTGCATCCGACTAGAACCTTCTAGATGGACTTGTGTGATAGGATTGGCTAGATTTTGCTTAAGTAACTTCAATCTCTATTATTGAAAGCAGTTCTTTCTTTCTAGCAGAGTGATAGCTTGACTTTGGAGTTATCTTTTTCAGTAGGAGTAGTATTGTAACTCAGATAGACTTGTATACTAGTTGAGTACTTTAAATCAATGAAATTGAACATTTACCTTCTCATTTCATGTTTTATTGTGTTGTTAGTGATTGATCATATTATTTGTGAAATTTATCTCTTTCCTTATACTCTTATCTCATTGTTAGGTACCTATTTAGTAGAAAAATGTATTGTTGTAGGTTATAAGCTATGTTAGTAAATGTAAAGGCTATTAGTTGTGAAGTTTTCCTTCTAAGAGTCCCACTTAAAAACCTCCTTATAAATTACTTATGCAAGAATGCATGCAAAATGAGTTGTGTGAACAAGGTTTTGTGTCATTGTTTTGCATGTGAATAGGCTATTTTGTAAGTCTTAGTTAGTTTTGGTGTATCACCCTTTGAATTTTTTCAGTTAAGTTCATTTTCATGCATCTTTTTGCCCTTTTCCTTAAGAATCATTAGTTTAGGTGACATCAAAAGGGGAGCCGGCCCATAATCTAGAGGTTCGCTTTCACAATATGATACTCACAACCTGAAAGTAGTCCCATGTTAATCCAAATTTGTTGAGTTCATTCATAGCTCAGAAAAAGGGTGAAAATTTGGATAGCTAGTAGGTTGTAGGACCATAAAGCTTTGGAAAATGAATAATTTTTGGCAAAGTTCATGATTAGAAATTATCATGATGAGGTACTGTGTGATATTATTCCTATGGATGGTTGTCATATGTTGTTAGGGAGATAATGGCAGTTTGATCGATGAGCAGTACATGATGGGCATGCCAACACTTATTCTTTAACAAAGGATGGAGTTCATCATATTTTGAAGCCCTTGAAAAGGAAGAAGAAAAGGTATGCAGTAATGCTAGAATCTATTTGGTTTATGGGAGAAGAATTTTAGAAGGTATGAAGCACAAACTTATGTGTTATGCTTTGATTCCTAGAGTTGATAGAGAAGATGATAATGAGATACCTGAAGAGATTTCATACTTATTGCATGAGTTTCAAGATATTGTATGTGATAATGAACTTGAGGGTTTTCCTCCAATAAGAAATATTAGTCATCAAATGGACCTAATTCATGGAGCTAGTTTTCCAAATAAGGTTTCCCATCATGTGAATCCAAAAAAGAATGAAGAGTTGAACAAATAAGTGTAATATTTTTTGCGGAAGGGATTGATTCGAGAGAGTTTGAGTCCATGCAAGGTACCTACAGTACTATAACAAAAGAAGGATGGAGAATGGAGGATGTGTATAGACTCTTGAGCTATTAATAATATTACTATCAAGTGTAGATTTCCCTTACCAAGGATGGATGACATTATGGATTGTTTAAGTGGAGCTGAGTACTTCATGAAGATAGATTTGAAGAGTGCATACTGCTAGATCCAGATTAGGTAAGGAGATGAATGCAACATAGCCTTCAAAACCAAGGAGGGATTATATGAGTTGTTAGTCATGCCTTTTGGGCTAACCAATGCACCAAGCACATTTATGCAACTTATGAATGAGGTATTGAAAGAATTTTTAGGAATTTTTTTTTAATTTATTTGGATGATATTTTGACTTTTAGTAAGACATTGGAGGATCACCTAATGCATATCCAAAGAGGTTTTGAGAAGCTAAGAGATGCGAATTTTTTGATCAATTTGAAGAAGTGTAGTTTTGTGAAGAGAGATTTGGTGTAGCTATGATTTTTTTATCTCAATAGAAGGTCAAAGATATTGTTGAATGGCCTATACCAAGGAGTGCTATGGAGGTGAGATCTTTTCATAGTTTTACAAGTTTTTATAGAAATTTTACAAAAGGTTTAAGTAGTATTTATGCATCTCTAATTGAAACAATGTGAGGAAACATAAAAGAGTTTAAGTGGACTATAAGAGCAGAAAAAAGTTTTGATATGTTGAAGAAGAAAGTTAAAGAGAAACCCATTTTGGAACTTCCAGATTTCAACATGGTATTTCAGGTAGATTTTGATATTAATGGTAATGTCAGGGTAAGTGCAAGAACATCATGGGCCAAAAAGTGGCGATATGATGGGTATGTATAGGGTATGTGGCTGACGACTTTTTTTTACCCAAAATTGATGAAACAAAAAGGGTTTTTAAAGGAGATTCTCAGCTTTCCACCAATATAAATTATGATTTACTTTACATTTAATAAATAATAATTATCAATTTTCTATTTGAATTATGACTAAAGTCCTGATTGATAGGTTGATTGAAAAACATCTATAGCTTTCAAACGGTATGAAATATTTTGAATCTAAAACATGTGTCACATTATATGCTTTGAATACTATAGGATTAGAAAAAAAAATTGTAGACACCTAAAAATGACCTAGGCCTGCAAGCTTCATTTTTACCACTTTCGTCCTAGCATAACTATGACATTTAATTGTGTCCTTGGTCCACATTCGACTATTGATTAAATAATTCATAATTATTTAATTAATTCTTGTCCTTTTATTCTTCATGATTATTAAATAAATAAATTTTATTTATTTATTAAATACATCACTAATTGTCTAAGTCTCCCTCTAATTAAATGAATTGCTAAATTTGTTTAATTATCTTTATTCATTAATTCTTCCCGATTATTAAATAAATGAATTACATTTATTTATTTAATGTGTCACTAATTGTTATAATTAAACGAATTTATTAATTTATTTAATTATTAGTTTTATCTGCTAAATTAAATAATTAAAATTAATTATTTAATTGCCAAATTAATATTCCTCTCATTTTAAATAAATTAAATTATTTAAAATGTCATCACATTCTTAATTGTCAGCTCATTTTGGTAAATAATCTCAAAATTGATTATTTATTATTTCACTGAATTCACATTTGGAATTAATTTAATTCCAAATTGGTAATTTTCCTCCAGAAATCAGATGATCGGGCAGGTTCTTGACCCTTCCAAAATTGATATTCAGTCTGGTCTTTATCTTCTTCATTTTTGAAAATCTTTATTTTTGAATTAATTTCCTCATTTATTCTCCACCGCCGATTCAATTCTCTGAGATGGAATCTTGACCACTCGATTAATGATTTTTCCCTAACCCTAATTAGGGATTATCAAATTTAATCTAGGCCTCTCATTTTAGGTCTTACTTAGAACTTAATCTCATCCGTCTAGTCAAAATGGAATTTTCTATAAAATGCCATTTTCCTCACTTTTTGATTACACACTGACATATTACACAGAGGCATCACATATTTACGCACTTGCACACATAGACTTCTCATTGCAATTATTGTCTCTATTTGATCAAGTCTTAGCATGTTTATGCATTGGCAATCATAGTCATAGGCATAGGCATTAGATTTTCTAAAAATCCTTCAAAGCTTGGTGTAGGACATAGACATCTATTTGCAGATTGCTCATACGACGAATATGAGGGAAAAACATCAACCAACAAGCAAGAAGGTGTTACAAAAATCAATCATGGAAGGCTACACAATTTATAGGTATAATCATTCCTGGTTTTAACTTCCTTTGTGTTTTGTAATTACTTTGGGTTTTAGTCTTTATTTATTTACTGCTAACCTTGAATCAAACCTAAAAGAAATCCACAGTTACATTGGTGAACCCAACTTTGTTTTTCTTGTTATTTTCATATAGTTTTTGTGGGTTTTCTATTTTTTGTAGGTATAGGTACGGAACGACACAACTATTTTTTTTAAATTGTGACGCATCAGATGCGTCGTGACACATTCGAATACCCCAAAACCTTAATTGCTATGTCATGACGCAATCGTGCTCAGGAAAGCCACAATTGAATTATCCATACGCATTTGATACATAGAGCAACGTAATCGCTCTGTCTTGACGCATTCGTCTTGTAGAGTTTTTTGGTGATTTTCATTTGGTTTTTTTTTGGATTTTTTGTGTCCTTTCTATTCTTGTTATTTCCTGCATTCTTCCTAGAATAGGTTTTATGTTACTAATCAGGATTTGCAGCTTTTTGGCAGTTACTTTTCGAGGGTCGAAGACAAACATTAAAACTACTAACGTGTGGTCTCGCAGGTTCGATCATCAAAGACTGAACATCAAAACAATGTGCCTACATTTTTATTAGTATAATACACATTTCATTTTGGTGCATTTAAAATGAACCTATGTTTTATTATGTCTAAATGTGTTTGCAAAACAGTAGGTGAGTATGCTCTCACCTTGTGAAAACTCGATGATTAGAAAACCAGACCCGTTTTTATCTATTTTTAACCCCACGACTTAGTTTATGGGAGTATCCTCTTCCCTTGCGCTTTCGGGCGATCTTGGGTGTAAGAGAAATGGTTACTAACTCTAGAAATTGGGCCTGCTTGGGGATTTCATCACCCCAATGCGACTCAAACTAGCAACGGAGGTAAAGCCAAGCTACCCCCAACTAGTATATAAATGTGAATCTTAAGGGAAACCTAAGATTATGAGTGCGGACGTGTCATATGGACAGAGTAGTACTCCCTTAAACCCTATTGAGCTTAACCTCTTCAGGCTGGAGTGCCACCTAATTGGTGATTAATCTCTTGCTCCATGTATGACCACTCGAACGGGGGTCCCAAACTAAAAACCTTTGTGTAGTAAGCCAAAAACCTTCTATTTGCTAGCGCAGCACCGGTCGGTGTGAAGGCATCCACACTTTCACAGTTTGTAGTAGAGGTGATAAACTGCCATGGGAGTTTCATGGGAGTTGGAAGCTTGGTTGGCCTAGAAGAGAGTGCACTGTAAGGGGGAGCCCGTGTAACCAAGCTTCTGAATTCACATGCTATAGATATGTGGTTGGGGAAACCTAATGGTAATCTAGTGAATATTGTCTTAGGGGTGATCCAATAGTGGTTTATAATTTTGGCCAAACTGACATTGAAATTATTATTTTTAACTAAATCTTCACATTCGGCACCTATAGTGGCTAAACCGTGAGGAATTTGAAGATGGTGCAAAATTAGATTCCGTCATCACTTTGTAAAATATTTTTCCAAAATTTTGAATCAAATTGCACTTCTTTTCCATCTCCCATGAAAATTGATTTTTAGAAAACAACATTTTTAAAAAGTGTCTATCAATCAGATAATGCATAACTTTTTTTCCATGAAGGATAAAATTCTAATTCTTTAAAATTTAGATTTGTAACTCATATCTAGTGCTTCCACTTGGTTAGATAGTTTTATTTAATATTTTTCCTTAATCAAGTTTCAAAGTCAAACTAATACAATTCGCATAAAGCACAGATAACGCTTAACTTTTTTGTATGTCAAAATCTAATTTAATTTTTTTGTTGGATCAATGACTTCAATATCTCGGTGCACTCATATTTTTCAATTTTTTATAATCTTCTATTTTTCCACATGTGAAGAACAAATAAATTCATTTTCGATGAAAAACCTATGTTTAATAAAACTTAAAAAACAAATACATAACAAAACCAAAACATATTAAAATTATATTCATTGGATAGCTTGTTCTGAGGAATACCATAATCATTTGAAATAAATTTTAAATGAATTCATTTGATCCCCCAAAAGCTAAATCAAAGTGATTTTTATCAGATTTTGATAGGTGTAAAGGAGACGATTTATAGGTACAGTTTAAAACTAGCGAGGTTCTATCCAAGGGGGTTTGATCTAAGGTGATTTGATCAAACTCTCTTCAATTGGAATCCTTAAAATGGAACTTTTTAAGGCTTAAATCATTATATTTTCTAAAAATATGTGATTTCAGCTAAAATCAGTTCCTCTCAGGAATTGTAAACCACTATTATGACAGCACCCCTGGCCTAACCTAGGATTGTACTTGTCTGATGTGCACTTGCTTACATTCAAAACACTGTGCTTGTCAAGTGCTTTCGGGATTCATCACATTTATAGTTCCAAACAAAACATTCAATATCAGATAGATCAAATTTTCCATCAAAACGACAAGAAACTCATTTTTCATAAACTATGTCACATTTGTTAAACCGCATTCGAGTTTCTGAGTCACAATCGCTCTGTTAAACCGCATTCAAAATTTCAAACACCACATATGCATGTGTCATGACACCATTAACTATTACAGAGTCGCATCTGCTAAACCGAGTCACATTTGTTAGTTCCCGAGTCACATTCGCCAAAACTGAGTCGCATTCTCACAACCGTGATGCATTTGTAGCCTAAAACGACGCATTTGCCTGTCACAATTAAAAAATTCATACAAAATCAATCTGAAGTCTTCACCTTGTGAATCATTTGTCAAACACTGTTTCCAAGGAGACTCTGTCAGAAACCAAATTTGAAATTGCTCAAATTTTTGACTATTAGTTTGCATTTTTGACCATAGGGTTCATCCTTCATTCTTGTTAGTTGCATACATTAGGCATTAGGTTGTCCTTAGGTTTACATCTTGCATACTTTGGATTAGGAAAATCTCAGCACAATTTGCAACGTCATTGCTTTCGAAATTAGGCTCTCTTGGACTAAGTTATCAAATCCCTTTTTCAGTCATTGTCCTCGTTTGTGAGATTTTCCAACTCAAAAGTCTACTTAGGAAAACTCACTAGTCATTTAGACCTTGTCATCTTGTCATTTTCAACAAAGTCCTCTAGTAACTAAAATCGAAAAACAAAGATTGAGCTTAGAAGTGCTTAGGTACCCTTGTCTTAAATTGCATTATAAGTCTAGACATTGCATATTTTGTTCCCAAAAATCCAAAAACATTAGTCATCCTAGTCGTCATTTTGAACTTGGACCTTGAATAGTGTCATCATTGCATTTAGTTATCATTTTCATTTGAGCAATCTCATTTATGGTGGAAACTAGACTCCAAAAACAACAACGACAAATGGAAAACTTTTGACAAGACCCCACTTCCACTGTTAACAATCCCACATATGACCCAAATTGGACTTTCGACAATCCATTTGGTAATACAAACAATCAACCTCTCATGACAACACCACCCTCATCAAACAACCCATTTGAACTGGATTCTTACGAAAAGATGAATACGGTCAAATACTTGACGAAAACCTAGAGATAGTGGCACAAGATCCAGAGGCTTCTCAATTTTTCGAACAAATGGTCCTATACGACAGAGACAGATACTTAGCCATACTCTTGAGTCAAGGAGCTAAGTTACCACAAGGATTCAACATTGAGACGTTAAAACCAACATCTCTCGACCCTAATGTCCACAACGCACATAACATGTCAAATAGTGGTCAACCTCCAAACACTACGAGAAATACTTTCTTTGACACCACAACGACAGTGCATGCTACCTCCAACATCCCAAACACATCCAATACAATAAATACTACATCCATTGGAGGATCACAATTGGCCACAATTCCCACCACATCCATGATACTGTCACAATCGGCTGGAACCACTTTTGGCTCCTCGACAATGTGGGAAAATTATTCAAACCCTCTATATACCGCAACAGTAAATGCGATGGGGGCATCATCAAGTCACAATAATCCCCCCTTGACAGCTACATCTACTACCATGAGCACACCTTCGACATATCCACTCATTGGTGTTTCACAAAATCCTTTGGGAGGAGGCAAAGGACGTATCTTTATCCAAGGACAACAAAAAAACATTAACACAAAAACACAGTCACATGTCATTGCCTCCCAAGGTACAAATACAAACATTCCTCTTGTGCAAACCCAACAATTCACACAAGGTGGCCAAATAACACAACCCATGGCATCACTAACACATCATAATGTTCATGGTCATCATATCCCCCAGGTAACGACACACATGGCTAGGGGACACATCCCAACCTACTCATCCCACGTTCATACTCACCAACATACACCCAACCCTAACTTTCAATACCAACAACATGTCAATCTGCACACGTCATACATGTCACAACAATCCATACCAGCACAATACACCAATATTCACGCACATCAAACAGGAACCTATGGTGTACCAAGCAATACAACGTATGGAAACACAAATGACCTTGTTATGGATGCCTTCCAAACATGATTGATGGGTTTAGAAAAAACTATCCAAAACATATACATTTCAGGCAAGAAATCAGAAATATGATATGATCTCAATGTATACCCATTCGACATGAGCTTATACATGCCTCCATTTCCGCCAGGATATGTGTCACCCAACTTCACAAAATACAGAGGTAAGACAAACCCCATTGAACATGTTTGCGAATTTGCAACCAATTGTATGGACATAGCCTATGAACAAACATACTTGATGAGACATTTTTCTAAAAGTCTGGTGGATCCTGCCCTTGAATGGTTTTCCACTTAAAAGAATATGTAGACATGGGATGAGCTTAAACAAAAATTCATAAAAAATTACACGTACAACATTGACATGGATACCTCTATCACTAGCTTGTGCACTCTCACGCAAGAGGATGCTGGTGAGACATTTATCCCATTCTTTCAAAACTGGAGAAGCCTCGCTAGTCGATGTCACATTGACATCCCCAAAAGGGAAAAATTTGACATGTTTGTCCAAACACTTTTGGGGCCCCTAAAATATGCATTGCAAGTACATTGCTACACAAACTTCATGGACTTAGTCGAAAAAGGAGTCCAAATTGAGAAAGCCCTTATCCCAAAGGGAGAACTAAGGTACGGTCCCAAAAATGCAAATGCAAATCCTCCCGCCGACAAGAATAAATACTGGGTAAAAAATAAGCACGTTACAAATGACGGTGTTGTTGACGCCAAAATTGCAAACATTATGGGTTTTGTACTGGCCCTAAAAGGGGTCCAACAACAACACAAACCAACAACGACATCAACACCCCCTACTAATGTCCCTTCAAACAATCAGAATGGTCAAAATAACCAGGGCCAATACCATCACATGAGACAATTTCCTAAGGGTCACACATACACCTCTTTAGGTGAACCCATTGAAGAAGTCCTTAAGAAATGCCTCCAGAATGGGGTCATCACGCTCCAAGAACCAAAACCGTATGACCCAGGACAATTCAAGCCAGCATGGTGGAATGATAATGCTTTTTGTGAGTACCATTGAGCAAAAGGACATACAACCTCTAACTGTTGACAATTGAAAAACCTAATACAAGATCTTATTGAAAGTCGCGCCATTGAAGTAGGTGGATCACAATTCACCTCCAATTCAGATCATACTATTCATAAGAATCCACTGCAGGACCATGGTTCTCATAAGGCTTCCACTTTAGGTCCACAGATCAACAATAATCAAGCTAACTTCGCCCAAACCAAATACGACTATTCTAGTGGACCAATTATAAATAATATCCGAACTGATGATGAATACATCGATACCAGTACGGTCAAGAGAGCACCCTAATGTAATGCTACTATTCATAGTGGCAAGGTCACTATAGCTGGTCCACCTCCCGCTAGACAACCCAAAATCACCATACCTAGCCCATCTGCTAAATAGTCAAAACCTTTCCCAACCACAAAGCAATGGCAACCCAAAAGTCAGTTCAACCTTATCAACCAGCTAGGAAAGACTCCTGTGCAAATCTCTATACTTGAGTTGCTTCATATATCTCCCGCACACAAAGATATCCTAGATAAAAACCTGCTAGAGTCATCAGTCCCGAAGGACATTGATGTCAATCAATTTGAAACCATGGTGGGATAGCTCACTACGCCTCACCATGTCACCTTCTTGGATCAAGACTATTCATCACCTAAAACTAACCACAATGATGCATTGCACATAAAAACTTTTGTCCACAAGCACAGAGTTAGATTGGTTTTAGTAGATGACGGAGCAAGATTGAACATATGCTCCCTCAAACTGGTTAAGGCTCTAGGATTCTCTGATGCATGCATAGACCTGACAAAGAGTATAGTGACCAAAGCATATGATGATGAAGAACACTCTTCACGTGGCGTTATCTCTCTCCCTATCAGAGTGGGACCAGTCATTGTGGACACAACCTACCAAGTCCTGGATTTGGAACTACCATATAACATCTTGCTCGGCCGTCCATGGATTCATGCCTTAAAAGCCGTTCCATCCACATATCACCAATGCCTAAAGTTTCCATTTGACAGCAAAGAAATAACCATATATGGAGACCCCAACCCCTTCCAATATTGTACCAACCTAAGGGGTATTTCTGAAAACTGAGTGCCTATTAACCGAGAAGCACCTAGCTCCTCATCATCCAAATACATTGACCCATCCACACTCACATCATTTTCCATATCCACTCCATCAACGTCTTTCACCACACCACCACCTCCCACGGACCCTAACGCTGAATCCACTAAAAAAATCCAAGACCTCAGCTATGGAGAGTTCAAATTACACACAACATGCAACATAACAACAATACCCAAGTCTCCAAAGGTATATGGTTGGCCATGTTTCAGAATGGAACCCAAGGAAACTTTCAAAGTTCCACCGAAAATAGTTTTTATCAAGTGGGGAGACATTAGAAATGAAGACCTTGCTGACATCACATGATGGATCTATAATGATATTGTTGCACTACCCCCATTACTAGTTCAAAAATATGGCAAGGGTTATGACATAATGAAGGCCAAAGGCTACGATGGTACTAGTGGCCTAGGAAGAAATAAAACTGGCCGAAGGGAGCCCATAGAAACTTTTCAAATTCCAAAGTATCTTGGATTAGGGTTTGGATCGCCCGACAATGATGATCGACATACCATTGGACTTTCGAGTGAGTGAGTACATGCTTTGAAAAGTGTCGAGACCACTAAGGAAACCCTCACCGAAAATGACTCCCAAGAGTGGGAATTTGGCTCAGAACGATTCCTAAGTGACTGTTGTCTTGATTATTTGTTTGTTGAACCAGGGGAATTGACCTCTGAACAAAGATTTTGGCAAACGTTTAAAATTGAACAGGCACCAGATAGTCAAAGTCCCATTACCACTTCCCATGACATACAACACCCATCATCTAAACCCCTTTAGTCCAATCCATCTGAAGTATCAGACGATACTGACAACCATGACTCTAAGGCCTTCACCCCTTATTTTGACAACGAATATGACACTAGTGAAGGGGAATATTGGATAGAGTCTCATGTAGAGTTGGATGATGATAATCTCATCTACAACATCACCGAATCAGTTTGCATGCTTTCCACATCCTCACCTCAATTCACCAACATTGACGATGGCATTTCCTTAGTTTACCCTGAGCTAGTCGATTGGGACCAACAAGGCCCGCTAGTCCTAGACACATTTCAGAATGATGAGGCAATTGCAAAATTTATGGGATTATGTGAGGGCATACCCAATGGGGACCACAAGTCAGGATTCGCCATTGTTTTAGACTGCATGGCATACTTCGGCGAGACTACTCCGTCCTCTAGTCGCAAAAGTAAAAATAAAAATAAAATAAAAAATGAAATGTCTCTAGGTGAAAACCGAAAGGCACCTTTTGACGATAAAATAGTAAAAACAAAGGACATATCTATAGGTGAAAACCTCTCTGAGGTGCCCAAAGATGGAGGACTGGAATTTCTTCTCGTGCAACAAGAGAAGTCAGCTATGCTTATTGAAGACACAATAGAGGACAACATAGCAACTGCAGAAGATCCCAAAATGGTCCTCTTTGATGCATCATTGACTGAAGAGGAGAGATCAAAATTTCATAAATTCTTTGTAGAACGTAAAATCAACTTCGCATGGTCCTATGCTGACATGCCAGGATTGGACCCAGAACTGGTTTTGCACCATCTGCCACTACTACCTAATGCCAAACCAGTCAAGCAGAAGTTACACAAAATGCACCCTCAAGTTGCTCTATTGGTTAAGGCTGAGTTAAAGAAATTGCTAGATGCCGGATTCATATGATCTATTGACTACACTAAATGGATTTCTAGCCTGGTGCCAGTAACAAAGCCAAATGAGCTGATCCACGTTTATACAAATTTTTGAGACCTAAATAGAGTATGCCCAAAGGATGACTTTCCTTTGCCAAACATTGACATCATAGTTGACCTCACAACAGGATATGAGATGCCATCCCTCATGGATGGTTTTTCTGGCTATAATCAAATTCACATTGCTCCTAAAGACTAGCACAAAATGACATTTACTTGCCCATGGGTTACATATTGTTGGAATGTCATGCCATTCGGTCTCAAAAATGCAGGTGACACATATCAAAGGGCTATGACCACCATCTTCCATGACATGATGCATAAAATAATGGAAGATTATGTAGATGACCTATTGGCCAAATTAGTAACCAGGAAAGATCATCTAAAGGTGCTAGACACAATTTTCAAGAGACTTGAAGAGTAGAAGGTCCGGCTAAATCCTAAGAAATGTGTCTTCAGTGTCACATCGGATAAACTCTTGCGATACATAGTTTCTAGAAGACGCATTGAGGTTGATCCAACAAAATTCAAAGCCATCATAGACATGCCTCCACCCAGAGGAATTAGTGAACTCATAACGTTGCAAGGAAGGGTACAATCTATTAGGCACTTCATAGCCCAATTGGCAGATAAATGTCACCCATTCCAATATCTGTTGTACAAGGGTATCCCCTTTGTGTGGATACATAAATGTCAAGAATCCTTTTAGCAAATCAAAGATTACCTACTATCAACACTAGTCCTCATGCCTCCTATTCACAGAAAGCCATTGATCCCGTACATCTCGACAACTAGTTCAGCACTAGGGGCATTACTAGCACAGAACAACCAAGAAGAAAAAGAAAGAGCTATATATTACGTCAGTCAGACATTGGTCGGGTATGAACTAAACTTCACACCAATTGAACGAGCTTTCCTAGCCATGGTCTTTGCAGCACAAAAGCTAAGACATTATATGTTGAGTCATCAGACACAACTAGTAGCAAAGATCAACCCACTCAAATATTTGTTAAGTCAAGCAGCATTAACATGATGTCTGGCAAAATGGGTCATGATTCTGAGTGAATATGGCATTCAGTATGTCAAAAGAAAGGCTATAAAAGGACAAGCCATAGTGGACCAGCTGGAAGATGCACCTTTGCAGAGTGATCACCCGTTAGTGGCAGATTTTCCAGACGAGTCGATATTTCATACGGAACCTAAGGAACCTTGGTGACTCTACTTTGACGGATCCCACACAAATCATGGCTCAGGGGCAGGAATCCTATTCATCACCCCACAAGGATACTCCATTCCTAAGTCTCTCTGTATTGGCTTCCCATGCACAAACAATGTGGCATAATACGAGGCATTAGTTATAGGACTAAGAATGGCAATAAAATGGAAGATCAGAGCACTACAAGTCTACGGGGATTCTCAACTTGTCATCAACCAGGTTAATGATGACTATGACACAAAAGATGAGAAGTTGATGCCCTACAAACAGATGGTTGACAGTTTCCAAACATACTTTCATCTGGTAACCTTTGAACAAGTTCCAAGAGCACAGAACAAAGTGGCAGATGCTATGGCTACAATAGGCTCTCTCCTTGACATACCAAGCAATTTGCCTCAGTTGGAATTTCTAATAAAGCAATTGTTGGTTCCTGCCTATGACATTCTGGAGTCAGAGATGGTTTGTGAACTTGTTGGTCCTGACTCTCCCTGGTATCATGATATTTATGACTACCTAAAATCTCAAACCCCTCCACCGAACCTATCTAATAACCAAAGGAAGTCCTTTATCCAAAAATCTGCAAGGTATGCCATCGTCAGTGACACCCTTTACCATCGTAGCTTTGACGACACCCTCCTTAGATGTCTCGACACCAACAAAGCACGTACAACTTTACACAAAGTGCATGACAGTATATGCAGGTCTCATTCGAGTGGTCCTACTCCAGCCAAGAAAGTAACGAGACTTGGGTATTATTGGTTGACCATTGAAAAGGATGCAATAGAATATGTTAGGACTTGTCGCAAATGTTAGATTCATAGTGATTTGATCCATGCTCTAGCACAAGAACTTTGACTGATCATTTTTCCTTGGCCCTTCACTCAATGGGGACTCAACCTCATGGGTAAGATTCATCCAACCTTTTCCAATGGCCACAAATTTATCATCACCGCCACTGAGTATTTTACGAAGTGGATCGAAGCCATCCCTTTGACATACATAATCAACAAAGCAAATATCCAAGTTCATTCTTAACTACATCATTTTCCATTATGGCCTTCCGCAATCCATCATCACTGATAGTGGATGTTTGTTTAAAAATTAATATGTTTTCGAGTTATGTGAGTGATTTCACATCCAACACCATTTTTCATCTCCGTACTACCCACAAGGAAACAATCAAGCTAAGGCGTCAAATAAAACCATTGTTAAAATCCTAAAAAAGACTGTGAATGACACTAGCCATGACTGGCACATACAACTCAACCCTGCTCTGTGGGCTTACCGAATCAGCATTCATATACCTACAGGAGCCACTCCATTTTCCCTAGTCTTTGGCGCTGAGGCCATCTTGCCCATTGAGGTTGAAATTCCTTCGTTACGAGTCTCCCTGAAGGGCTTAACTAATGAAGAGGAGTACAGACAATCATGCTTGCACGAGGTGGAAATGCTAGAAGAAAGGAGGAAAAATTCACTAAACCATCTTCAAGCATATCAGAACCCTCTTTGTCGTAGCTACAATAAGAAGGTAATGCTAAGGAAATTGGACATTGGCGACCTAGTTCTCATGCAGAACCCCAAGAACCAAGCTGACAAAGAAAAGCTGGGAAAGTTTGAACCAAATTGGTTGGGTCCCTACATTATCATATCTTCTTTTGGTTCTGGAGCTTATTAGCTGGCCATGCCAGATGGAGAACAACTGATAGATCCCATCAACAGTTTACATCTCTGAAGGTTCTACACATAGAATTAGGGTATTGAGCTGAAAACTATAAAATACAAAATAAAAAAAAATGAAAAATGAAAAAAAATAGTTGCCTTGATGAAAACCTGGCAAATAGGAACTTTGGACAAGTACCATGCTGGAAACTTGGCAAACAGGTGCCATGCGTAATCAATTATTGCTCTTCCATCTATTGTCACTTTGTCTGCTTTGGCCTAGGATGAAGGACATTTCACGCCATTATCATGCCAATCGACATGACATTATACCCTTCCTTTCATGGTTGATAAACGATTGACATCAAGTCTTGACAACTATCCATCTCGTAAACCAGCATCATCCCGTCCATGTTCCTTAAAGTTGGCTAAGTCTTGGACCTGACTGGGGGAATTTTTTTTATCATGCAACTATAGTGGATGTCACACATGGTTTTGGCAATTGGCAAAAAGTCTTGAAAAAAGACAAAAACATGGAAAAAAAGTCCTAAAAAAGACAAAAACATGGCAAAAAGTCCTGAAAAAAGAAAAAAAATGGCAAAAAGTCTTGAAAAAAGACAAAAACATCACAAAAGTCCTTAAAAAAAAAACAAAAACATCACAAAAAGTCTTGAAGAAAGACTAAAAATATCATAAAATGTCCTGAAGAAAGACCTAAAAATCATAAAACATCCTGAAGAAAACCACAACAAAACATCAGACTACTTGAAGAACACAAACACAACGTCATCTCTTGTCAAAGTCAGTCATGTCAATCAGTTTTTGTCATATGTCCAAACTACGTTGTCTCTGCGCATTTGCTACGTAGGAAAGACTCACATTTGAGTCCCTAAGACATTAGGTTAGTCCATTTAGGTTTGTCAAAATAAAATCATGGCACAATCTTTGGTCATTGATACAAAGTCATTATTCGTGTGGAACTACGAGGTCTCTGAGTGTATGACGTAGGCAAGGCCATCTGTCGATGAGCCCCTAAGGCCACACTAGGTCAGTCCATTAGGGTTCATGACACTACACTGGCACACACATCAAAATATCTTCAAGACAAAGCGAATCACTCCCAAAGGGGTAAACTCCTACAAACAAATCATGGCAATCAGTTATTTCAATATGACAATCTCATCAACAGGTCAATCATATCATCATGACAATATCGGCATATAGTCAAACATAAGTCAAACTCGGTCAAAGAAAATCAAATCATCATAACTTGTCAAACTGTCAAATCTTGGTTAACCTTCAGATGTATCCTTCTGAAAGATAACCTCTTTCATTCATTCCTTAGGATGTTTCCTTCCTAGGCATTGTCACTGTCATTCGATATTTCAAGGGATCCTCTTGGCATCTAAGGATCACTCCTCTTGACATTAGTATCAAATCATCATAACCTGTCAAACTATCAAATCTTGGTTAACCTTCATTTGTGTCCTTCTGAAAGATAACCTCTATCATTCATGCCTTAGGATGTGTCCTTCCTAAGCATCGTCACTGTCATTCGACATTTTGAGGGATCCTCTTGGCATCTAAGGATCACTCCTCTTGACATCAATATTCTTCAGATGTGTCCTTCTAAAGAACCAACTGTGTCATTTATGCCTTAGGATGTGTCCTTCCTAGGAATCATCATCATCACTGTCACATGGAATTTTGAGGGATTCCTTTTGACATTTACGGATCAATCCTCTTGACATTAACATTATTCAAGATGTGTCCTTCCCGAATTTGGCAATTATGGACATTTTTCATCTTAGCATCATCAAAGCTTTGACACTCTAGCATCTCATCATCATCAAACCTAACATCTTGACATCTTGACATTAGAACAATGGATATCCAGATGCACTTGGCAAACACTTGACACTTGTCCTTTTTTTGGCTTTTATCATGTTATTAGTTTTTCAGCAAGATCCCAATAACAGGATTTAGAGAAGCAGCGATGTATCATGATGACTAACACACATGACTACTAGTTTCTCAGCGAGGTCCTGATTTTGGGGTTTAGAAAAACAACGATGTATCATGATAAGGGCTCTATTTTTGCATGAAAATCATGTTGCTTGTTTCTCAAGGATGTCCTGGGAATAGGATTTAGAGAAGCAACGACGTCTCATGAATTGTCTTTGTCTTTTTTCTGCTTGTGGTTGATTATGACAAAAAGACTGGGGAATCACGCTCTTAGTATGAGTCATGATCATCCTTGTCTGTGACTACTTATCTTACATGATGGTACAGCCTTGCACACCTTGATCTATGTCATATCATGGTGTTTGTTGGCCATTACAATAGTCTACCCAATGATGATTAAGAGCAATAAATATTAAATTCCTACTGTAAAGCTTTGAAGGATTTGATCAAATTCTAGGAATTAACATGCATCTCCTTCGGTCTGGTCATCTTCTCTTGTCCATCTCACGATGATATCCTGTGACATCCAAAAACATAAGTGCATACATGATCATATAAACATTGCATTAGGTTCATACATACATCATCCATACCATTAAATCATATGCATAATCATCAACATGTCATCCATTTACTAAATACATTATGCACATCATTATCATCATCATCTCCTATAAGTAAGCATTGCATCATCATGGCATCAAAATCATAAATAAGCATCATAGGACATACATGATACCTCATAAATCAACATCATACATCACATATATCATAATGCATTAAATCAAAGAACATCACATAACACACATGTAGGCCGCATCAAAACTGCATCATCATATAATATCATCTAAAAAATGTACAATGTCACAGAATAAAGTCAAGAAATATCTCAAAAATGGAGCTCACAGGCCCAATAATGTATACATAGTGTGTCATAATAACAAAAATTCCCCTAGAGTAGACTCTCATCATCCCCTCATGGCGAAGAATGTGGCGGCTGCAACTCTGAGGTTGGCACTGAAATGATAGGCGGACCTGTGGCAACCTCTGCCTGTGCAACCACTGGAATTGACAATGCCAACATCACCTGTGACGTCACTATGGCCTGACTCTGAGAAGTAGATGGATCAACCACTGGTGGCTATCTCTGTATGGACCTCTTCACTGAACCAGTTGATCCATGACTATGGCTTGAATGGTGACTCAAGGTGTGCCTGCATGAATGGTGTGACCGGTGCCCTGATGTGTGCCCTGTCAAGGTAGACCCTCTAGCACTCATATGACTCCTGCTGCCACTGGCACTGCCTGTCCTTGTATGTGACCATGACAAGGTAGGATCCCGTCGCTCAAGTGGCACTGCCTACTCATATAAGGTCATGTACTGACCTAGCCTCATGCTCACCCTGGCTAGCTCATGAGCCATATCTCCAGAAGGCCCTGTACATAATATTGCAAACTGTGTACACCACTGAGCCGAGTCCCGCTAGCGGATCACTGCCTGATCCCACTCTACCCAAGCTACCTCTAGCTCTAACCACAATGATCTGACTTGGGCCATGTTCTCATCTAGTCTCTGCTATAAATTGGCCACCCTCTAGTCTGTCGTGGAATCCTGGGGCAATCCCAAGGAGGACGATATCTCCTCCTCTCCCTCCACCATCTGCCATCGAAGTAGTCTCTCTACCTCATCCATGGCATTGTCCTCATCATCATCATCATCGGCCACATCCTCTACCACTGTCACATCCTCCTCATGTCTCTCCTCCTCTGCCACATCCCCCTCCTATTTCTCCACATCCGCCTCCTCCTCCTGTCTCTCCACATCTGCCTCCTCCTCTTGTCTCCCCACCTCCACCCCCTCCTCTCGTCTCTCCTCACCCTCTCCCTCCTATCTGGGCTGCTCCTCTCTCTCCCCCTCCTTGCCAACCTTAGGGATAGCATCTAATGCTACCATCGCCACATGTGGGTGCACCCTCAGGGCCTATCTATGACCATCTCACCGTCGCCTCTAGCCATCTCTACCATCATCTCCACCCCTACCTCAGTCTCTGCCTCCATCTTCACCCCTCCCTCTGTCCCCATCCTGGCCTCCATCCCTACCTCCATCCTTGCCTCCATCCCTCCCACCTCTGCCTCCCCGTCTGGCCCTCGGCACATGAGGTATCACTGACCACCTGTCCACAGGTGTTGGCCCATCAGGATTTGTCAACGACACTGGTCTGTGTTCCTGTCACCATAAATCATAGTCTGTTGTGGTCTTAGGATCGGTTATCCCACCTCTCCATCCCCATGCTTGGGCTCCTAACCCATCAATCTGCTGCTCTGTGAAATCCACTAGAATGGATGGTCCCCAAGCATACTCTCTAGACAACCGGGCACACTTGGTTGTCCCTGTAGGTACACCCTGCTGCTCTCCGAACTACCTAAGAACACGCTGCGGAAAATACATCTCGATAATCAGTGAGGTCTGCATGGTCCTCCCAATCAAATATCTTTACTATCTGCAAAGGCTCAGGTGGTCGTCCTCATCATTCCACTGCTCGTAGTCTCTGTACGGTCTCTAGATAAAAGACACCATCATGTCAATCCTGTGTCACCACCAACCGGTCTCACCCATCTGGGTCTGCTGTAAAGCACCTACATAGTAATAGGCATAGGGCATTCCCTCAGCCAACTGTGGTTTGTCAATGAGTGGAAGAAATACGGCTATGTGCTCCCAAGCCCAAATCATCATCATAGTAGTCCCGCAGGAGATACTCTCTGATGCAGAGGGTCTGGGACTTTGAAACAAACAAAAAGATTTCAAGGAACTTAATGATGCAATCTCAACCCTTCTTCAGGCACCCTGGTGGAGACAAACCTCAATAATGCACCAAATGACTTATTTTCCTTCCTTATGGACCCAAACCCTAGGAACACTCTTAAGAGACTCAAACCAACTTATCTTGAAATATTTCAAATACCAACCCTTTGACTTAGACACAAAACCAATTTTTCACCTTAACTAGGCTTCTAGCCCAACTAGGCCTCTAGTGAAGGATTTTTGACTTTTCTCTCAAATCTTCCAAAGGAACCTCCAATCTAATGACTATTTCAGATGTGGTTTGTAATGAAAAACAACATATCCAAACCTTGACATCACTTTCTTTAGACAAACCCTTCCAAAATCTGTTGTCTCCTCAAAAACTAGGCCTAATTAGCCCTCTTTTCCAAAGAAACCCCTCTCTAAACTCAACGCCTAACCATGAAACTTTCAACAATCCCTTAAAATGACTCAAAACCAAGTATTCCAAGTTTTTAGGCTTCTATGACACCCCTAACATGCTCAAACACAAAACCCTCCTTAACTTGCCTTAAAACTAGGGCTTCTTGAAAACTAACCTTCCAATCACTTCCAGAACTTGCTCATTGACTCTACACCATTAGGAAAACATAGTTAGTCTATCCTAACTCAAAAACACACCCCTCATTAAGGTAGATCTTCTGCTGCTATACCCTTGCCTCCATCTTCAAGCACTTTTCATTATCAAATCTTGGTGTACACCGTTTGATTCTTCTTTCCTGCACTTTATCTTGTTAGATTGGTATGATACAAGTTAAATAGGATCCATTTCACAAGTTTTAGTCACAAAATCTCATGAAATGGATCATTACTTCATGATGACTCTCAAAATCAATGAAAAAAATAGAGTTTTCCTGAGGACTGTCAATATATTATGCAAAGAAATTAATTATTACTGCTTTTAGAGCCTTCAATGGTGTTGAAACATGTAAACTCAAATCCCTAAAGCTTCCTACTAGACATAGATTCAATAGAGATCAAGTATTCAAGAAAAGAATACCATAAAGATGCAAGAAAACTGTATTTTTCACTATTTCCATAAAACAGTCCGTACAGTCACCTCTCCACACACCCAACCTCTGTACAAATGATTATTTTGGCTTTGTATATCCTTTCCCCAACTTCTCAAACCGTTTGGGATTGATTAAGTTGCATAAAAGTGTTTAAAACTCATAAAGACTAGTTACCCGCCCAACTTGGAATTCAAAAATTTGAATTTCCAATCTTGAAATTTATTGAACTCCCCAAACTAAAACCTATTGGATCATCAATATCCAACCTTATTTGACCTAACTAAAGAATTATATTACTAATTAAACCCCTAGAACATGACAATTCCATTTACATAGTATTTTGGTCCTAGGGTCCTTATCAGGACCCTTAGGATAGTTGACTCTCTTAACACATTTATCCTTTCCAAATGCCATTATAGGGTTTAAAAGGTCATAGTTGATGTTTTGATATGATGGATAGGTCCTCCTGATCCCTGCACTTTCCTGGCTCTTGAACTAACTCCTAATGAGATTGGGTGCTCCTGCACCATTCTCCCCAAGAAGGAAAAATTTCTTGTCCCAAGAAGTATCCCATGTGTTGCCACCAAAAGACCCCTTGCTCTCATATGTTTTCATCTTCCAATGAGAGGGTATGTAATCTCCCAAAGTCAATGTCTTCCTCTTCTACCAATCTGCACTCTTGTTAGAATCAAAACTTTGATGAGACTGACCTCTTGGCTGTTTGATCTCAACCTACCCTTGTACCCTGTTCTTTCCCTTACTCCACTGACTCCTTGGTGAAAGAACTCCACAATTATCACCCTCAACTATAGGGCATTCAATGCCTCAAACCCTGATACTATCTAAATCCCACAAAGTCTGATTTGAAGGACTGTCCACCTCATAACCCTACTACAACTTGTCTTTTTTCATCCTACCAATGTCTTCCCCTGTCTTCCCCTACTCATTTACCAAAAAATTCTTCTCAAAACAAATCAAAAAGTTCTCATTAGATTGCTCCAAAGGAAAAGGAACCAACTGATATCTAGCATCTCCTTTATGCACCAAATATGTATTATGGAATCCATCATGCAATGTCCTTCTAGCATGCTGCCATGGTCTCCCCAAGATGATATGACCACAAGTCATTGGAATGACATCAAAAAGTACCCTATCATGATATGATCCAATTGAGAAATCCACAAAATATCTCTTACCAATCTCTACATGATGTCCTTGAGTTACCCAAGTGGCCTTGTAGGGAGTAGGATGATCAAATGTTTCAATCCCTAGCTTGGTTATCATATCAAGTGAAACTAAATTGCTATGTGACCCTGAATCTATGAGCAATCTGCAGATCTTACCATGACTGAGACAATTAGTCTTAAAGATAGTTACCTTTGGATCTTGATGAAGGCTTTCTCCTTGCTTGACCATAAGAAACACACCATCAGTCACAAGGTCTGCCATGAATGTTTTTGATTCCTCCTTCTTGTCTTCTTCTTGTACCAAGTTAGCTATCCTATCTCTACCCCTATCAGCTTGTTCCCATTTAGGACACTTAAAGGAAGGATGCCTTGGTTCATTGCAATTGAAACACCTACCTGTGAATGGTCCTCTACCTTGTCCAAATCTGCCTCCTCCTCTAGGAGTGTATCCACCTCTTGGATCAGAAAACACCTCTTTTCCTTTGTCATTGCTGCTCTTGTCATTGATGCCTTGTCCTTGCTCTCTATTACCTCTGCCCCTATTTGAACTACCTCCTCTTTCACCATTGCTTGATCTTTCTTGCTTCCTTTTCACCTTTCCTTAGCTCTAATGGCCAACTGAAAACATTCTCCTAATGTCCTTGGCAATTGAAAACCACTCTCATCTTGTAGATTGTACCTCAAGCCATTGATATACCTAGCTACTTTCTCATCTTCTTCCTCATAACCTCCTCTAATACTAAGCTTGTGAAATTGCTCAGTATAGGAAATCACATCCATGTCCTTTTGTCTTAAATTTTGCCTCATCCTCTTCACATGAATTGTGTAATCAGATGGTAGGAATTGTTCCTTGACCAAACTCTTCATCCTTGCCCATGTAGAGACTTTTGCCAATCCCCTAGCCATCCTATCATTCTGAAAACTAGTCCACCATGTTAATGTTGTGCCTCTCAACTTAGCTTTGGAAAACTTAACCTTCCTCTCTTCACCCATCTCTTCAAACTCAAAATATTTTTCTAAGGCATCAAGCCATCCCAACACCTCTTCACTATCCATCTTCCCTTGATAGATAGGAAAATCTATGTGACTCTTTCCTCCATGACCTTGTACTGCCTTCAACAATATCAGTAACCTCCTTTCCTCAGGGTCCTCTATCTCATCTGCTTGTTATTCCTGATTTACCCTCACATGCTCTTCATCTTCATCATTGTCTTCTTGGTCTTCTTTCTCTTCTCTCCTCCTACTCTTCTCAAGATTATTTATCCTTGCTTGCATGGTCTGTCTCTCCCTTCTCCATTGCCTTTCTTCCCTTACTCTAGCCTGCTCTCTTGCTGCTTCTTGTTCTCTTCTTTCCCTTCTCTCCCTTTCCAAGATTTCCTTTAACTCCTCCAACTCTCTTGCTAATTGATTTTTTGGTGCCATTGTTTTTTCTTCAATCCCTAAAGGACCTACTCACTACTCTGATACCACTCTGATGCAAAGGGTCTAGGAATTTGAAACAAACACAAATATTTCAAGGAACTTAATGATGCAATCTGAACCCTTCTTTAGGCACCCTAGTGGAGACAAACCTCAATAATGCACCAAATGACTTATTTGCCTTCCTTATGGACCCAAACCCTAGGAACACTCTTAAGAGACTCAAACAAACTTGTTTTGAATTATTTCAAAGCCCAACCCTTTGACCTAGACACAAAACCAATTTTTCACCTTAACTAGGCTTCTAGCCCAACTAGGCCTCTAGTGAAGGATTTTTGACTTTTCTCTCAAATCTTCCAAAGAAACCTCCAATATAATGACTATTTTAGATGTGGTTTGTGATGACAAACAACATATCAAAACTTTGACATCACTTGCTTCAAACAAACCCTTCCAAAATCTGTTGTCTCCTAAAAAACTAGGCCTAATTAGCCCTCTTTTCCAAAGCAATCCCTCTCTAAACTCAACCCCTGACCATGAAACTTTCAACAATCCCTTAAAATGACTCAAAATCAAGGATTCCAAGTTTTTAGGCTTCTATGACACCCCTAACATGCTCAAACACAATACCCTCCTTAACTTGCCTCAAAACTAGGGCTTCTTGAAAACTAACCTTCCAATCACTTCCAGAACTTTCTCATTGACTCTAAACCATTAGGAAAACATATTTAGTCTATCCCAACTCAAAAACACACCCCTCATTAAGGCAGATCTTCTGCTGCTATACCCCAGCCTCCATCTTCAAGCACTTTTCATTATCAAATCTTGGTGTACACTATTTGATTCTTCTTTCCTGCACTTTATCTTGTTAGATTGGTATGATACAAGTTAAATAGGATCCATTTCACAAGTTTCAGTCACAAACTCTCATGAAATGGATCATTACTTCATGATGACTCTCAAAATCAATGAAAAAAATAAAGTTTTCCTGAGGACGGTCAATATATTATGCAAACAAATTAATTATTGCTACTTTCAGAGCCTTCAATGGTGTTGAAACATGTAAACTCAAATCTCTAAAGCTTCCTACTAGACATAGATTCAACAGAGATCAAGTATTCAACAAAAGAACACCATAAAAATGCAAGAAAACTGTATTTTTCACTATTTCCAAAAAATAGTCCGTACAGTCACCTCTCCACACGCCCAACCTCTGTACAAATGATTATTTTGGCTTTGTATATCCTTTCCTCAACTTCTCAAACTGTTTGGGATTGATTAAGTTTCATAAAAGTGATTAAAAATCATAAAGACTAGTTACCCGCCCAAATTGGAATTCAAAAATTTGAATTTCCAATCTTGAAATTTATTGAACTCCCCAAACTAAAACCTATTGGATCATCAATATCCAACCTTATTTGACCTAACTAAAGCATTATATTACTAACTAAACCCCTAGAACATGACAATTCCATTTACATAGCATTTTGGTCCTAGGGTCCTTATCAGGACCCTTAGGACAGTTGACTCTCTTAACACATTTATCCATTCCAAATGCCATTATAGGGTTTAAAAGGTCATAGTTGATGTTTTGATATGATGGATAGGTCCTCCTGACCCCTTCACTCTCCTGGCTCTTGAACTGACTCCTAATGAGCTTGGGTTCTCCCGCACCACTCTCTGCCCTCCAGTAAACAACATCGTGCAACTGATGATAGAGTGTCCCTAGTAAACATAGGCCCTAGGCATAAACTATCCTATCATGTCTCATTCCAGCCAAGACATCTCCCCAGCCAATAGGGAATCTGTGTCCCCGATGGTTAGGAATCAAAATACCTCCAATCAAGGTCGCAAGGAAGGCATCAAAGCGAGCATAGTACTCCACCGTGAACTCCCATCTAATGTCATATGCTTGGATGCCTAGTCTTGCACCCTGATCTCGGTAGTACGCTTGAAAATTTTTCTCACCATTGGGAGGGTCGTAGATGATCCGATCCCCTTGGATCGACACTCGCAAAATCCAGTAGACATCCTCCAAGGTAATAGTGGCCTCACTTGTCGGCAGGTGGAAGGAGCAAGTCTCTGAATGCCACTGCTCACACAGCGCAGTCAGTAGTCCCCTATTCGCCCGAATGGCGGGCATATAAGAAACATAGAAAAAACCCAGTCACATCAACTGGTGCTGTTCTCGCGAGCTCAACCGGTCAACAAACCGAAATGTCATCGGTCTACTCTCTCGTGTGTAAATCAGGGCAAGCTACCTCTGCAAAAAGCCAAACAACGTGTCAGTACCTTTCGCACAAACTGTCAGTATTATTAAAAGCATTTAAGGTTTCACAAACATCAAAATCAACCCTAGTCACAACTAAAGTCAAATGTGTAGCACTGAGGCAATTGTGTCTCAACGAATCGAATGTGTCACTTCATGCCTCACATGCTTCTCAATATCACAATTGCATTATTTGGATGATCAAATGCGTTGCATCAGGGAGTTTGGGTCTCGAAATTTAGCACTTGCATTGTTTTGCACAAATGTGTTGCTTAAATAGTCAATTGTGTTGCAAAATGACAAATGCGGTGTTCCAGACTTCAAATGCGACTTAGAAAGGCAATTGCGTCGTGATTTTTGGCAAATGCAGCACAAAACCTCGATCTCCTCTAGATTTTTGTTGCACTTGCGTCGCGACGCATCGAATACACCAAACGCGAAGATAGATACGTCGAATGGGAATGCATATGCATCACGGCGCATTCGTTATCTCCCTAGAAACCTACTTATGACACACAAAATGAAAAAATTACAAAAGAAGATAAGGATACATACCGCTGGCTCTGAGCCCTCTAGCCGCTAGAATGTTCGCATGATCTCCCTGTGATGCTCTGTGACTGGAATCACCATCCTCGTTGCTATCCTTTTCTCTCTGACCTCTCGAAATTCGCAAAGTAAATAGTGGAAATGAATTAACTTTTACCCCTTTGTTAACCTATTTATAAAGTCAAAATGCAATTTGTCAACTGGGTTATTACTGGAGCCTCATTTGACCAACATTGACCACCCCGTTCGCTGCCTTGAACATGTCAGAATCCAAAACCAACTGTGCCATTGTTTTCCTAGTTATCGAATTGACTTATCGGGACCCTTTACAAATTTTTCTGCCGCCGACCCAAAATTTGAAAAATTTCCCGAGGGGGCATTGATACTCCATACCTTCACTAGGGCATGAATTTGACTTATTTTCTTTGTCACAATACGACATGCTACATTATGACAAAGAGGGGCAAAATGTAGACACCTAAAACTGACCTAGGCCTGCAAGCTTCATTTTTACCACTTTCGTCCTAGCATAATTATGACATTTAATTATGTCCTTGGTCCACATTCGACTATTGATTAAATAATTCATAATTATTTAATTAATTCATGTCTTGTTATTCTTCATGATTATTAAAAATAAATAAATTTTATTTATTTATTAAATATGTCACTAATTGTCTAAGTCTCCCTCTAATTAAATGAATTTCTAAATTTGTTTAATTATCTTTATTCATTAATTCTTCCTGATTATTAAATAAATGAATTACATTTATTTATTTAATATGTCACTAATTGTTATAATTAAATGAATTTATTAATGTATTTAATTATTAGTCTTATCTGCTAAATTAAATAATTAAAATTAATTATTTAATTGCCAAATTAATATTCCTCTCATTTTAAATAAATTAAATTAGTTAAAATGTCATCACATTCTTAACTGTCGGCTCATTTTGGTAAATAATCTCAAAATTGATTATTTATTATTTCACTGCATTCACATTTGGAATTAATTTAATTCCAAATTGGTAACTTTCCTCCAGAAATCAAATGATTGGGCAGGTTCTTGACCCTTCCAAAACTGATCTTCAGTCTGGTCTTTATCTTCTTCATTTTTCAAAAATATTTATTTTCGAATTAATTTCCTCATTTATTCTCCACCACCGATTCGATTCTCTGAGATGGCATCTTGACCGCTCGATTAATGATTTTTCCCTAACCCTAATTAGGGATTATCAAATTTAATCTGGGCCTTTCATTTTAGGTCTTAGTCAGAAGTTAATCTCATCCGTCTAGTCAAAATGGCATTTTTTATAAAATGCCATTTTCCTCTCACTTTTCAATTACACGTCGACATATTACACAGAGGCATCACATATTTACGCACTTGCACACTTAGACTGCTCATTACAATTATTGTCTTTATTTGATCAAGTCTTAGCATGTTTAGGCATTGGCAATCATAGTCATAGGCATAGGCATTAGATTTTCTAAAAAACCTTCAAAGCTTGGTGTAGGACATAGACATCTATTTGCAGATTTCTCGCACGACGAATCTGAGGGAAAAACATCAACCAACAAGCAAGGTGTTACAAAAATCAATCATGGAAGGCTACACAGTTTACAGGTATAATTGTTCCTAGTTTTAACTTCCTTTGTGTTTGGTAATTACTTTGGGTTTTAGTATTTATTGATTTACTGCTAACCTTGAATCAAACCTAAAAGAAATCCACAGTTACAATAATAATTTCATGAAGTTTTGACCAAGTTAAGGTGGTCAGACATACGAGTTTTTATATTTTTTAAAAGTTATAATAAGAAATTAATAATTAATTATTTACTTGGAAAAAAAATTACAAAAAAATATGCATCACATTGGCACATGAGTCCTCTACTTATATTTAAAATCTTATAAAAAAATATTATCATTTTATTGTGGTTAGGGTGGTCAGACAAACGCCTACTTCTTATTTTTTCCTTGAAATTTAAGTACTACTGCATTGAAATTTCAAATTTTTAGCAAATAGATTTTTTTTAAAATAAACCTAGTAGTTTAGAAAACACATTCAATTTGCTACAGATTCTATTCTTACATATTTTTGAAATAATATAGATAACTTATTCAAATTTTTATGTCAAGTTGCCTAACTCTGATTTTTCTAAATTTTTCACCACTTAAGGGCTTGTTTTTTCCATTATGATCTTGCACATACCTACCATTGGAGTTGTTTTGATTCAGGAAGGTAAACCCATTGCTTAATTTATTGAAAATTTGAATGATACAAATAAGTATTCTATTTATGATCAAGAGTTTTATGCTATAGTTCAGGTTTTGAAGAAATGGAGGAACTATCTATTGCCAAAAGAGTTTGTTTTATTTATTGACCATTTTGAATATTAAAGGGAATTTAAATCAAATACATTTGAAATGGGTTGAATTTTTGAAAAGTTATTCATTTTTTTTGAAGCATAGGAGTGGAAGATCTAACAGAGTTGTAGATTCCTTAAGTAGGAGGAAAAATTTGTTAACATAAATGTAGATTGAAGTTGTTAGATTCAATTAACTCATGGGCTGTATCTTGAGGATCTTGATTTTGTAGAGGCTTGGAGAGCTTTCAAGTAGCCTATCACTTTGGATAGGATGAGATGGTTGGATTTTACAATCCAAGATGGTATGTTATTTGAAGGGAATAAATTTTGCATTCTAAGGAGTTCCATGAGAGAAAACCTAATCAAGGAGAAATATAGTGGAGGATTAGTTGGCCACTTTGGTTGAGATAAGACCATTGCTATTATTGGTGAGTGTTAATATTTTCCACAATTGGAGCAAGATGTGATGAAGTTTGTACAGAGTTGTAGAGTATGTCAAATAGTGAAAGGAACAAGTCAAATATTGGATTGTATCAACCATTACCTATACCTGAGAGGCCATGGGAAGTCATTGGTATGGATTTTTTCCTTGGTTTCCTAAGGACACAGAGATGGCATGATTTCATATTTGTGGTGGTGTATTGATTTTTTAATATGGCCAATTTTGTTGTACATGTTCTAGAGTTATTTTTTAGAGAGGTGGTGAGACTACATGGTCTACCCAAGAGCATAGTTTCATATCGAGATACCAAGTTTATTGGGTATTTCTAGAGGAAACTATGGAAAAAATTGAAGACTAGTTTGAAGTTTAGTTCTTCACACCATCCATAGACTAATGGAAAAGTAGAGGTGGTGAATAGAAGTTTGGGTAACCTTCTAAGATGCTTAGTAGGCAAACCTAAGGTATGGGATTTGATTTTACCAGAAGAAGAATTTTCTTACAACAATTTTGTCAACATGAGCATTGGTAAATCACCATTCCAAATTGTGTATGGGAGTAGTCTATGAACTGCTTTTGAATTGAGAAAGATGGATAAGGGGGAGAAGAGTAGTGCCGAAGCTGAAGATTTTTCTAAGCACCTAAAGCATTTCCATGAAGAGGTGAAGACACATATCAATAAGATGAACTCGTAGTATAAGGCTAAGGCAGATCATAAATGGAGGTATAAGGAGTTTCAGGTAGGAGATGAAGTGATGGTTCATTTGTGAAAGGAGAGGTTTCCAGTTGGTACAAACAACAAGTTAAAGATGAAGAAGTTTGGACCATGTAGAATCCTAAAGAAACATGATTCAGGAAATGCAAATGAGGTAGAGTTTTCTAATGAAATTCATATTTCACTTGTGTTTAACATTTTAGATTTAACAAAATATCATGAATGAGGAATTGATGAAGAAATAACATAAACATAGTGGAATATTCCATAACCTACTTCAAAAAATGAGGAGATAGAAGAAATTTTGGATAGTCATGTGGGTAGAAGCACAAAAAATAGGCAATATGAAGAGTACTTGGTGAAATGGAGAGGAAGGTCTACTAAAGATTCATCATGGTTATTTGAGGTTGAGGTTAACCATCTTGGTTTCCCTCTAACTCCTAAGAAGTGATAGCATCACTTTTCAAATTACCTCAGGTGTCTAATGTAGGAGCATCCAGGGTGTAAGAGAATCTTGCATCACCAAAAAAAATGTTGTTTCTTTTCAATAAGGGATAAATTTGGCAGGGCTACTATTTTTAGTAAGTTTGTGTGTATGCAGAGTTGGGCACAAAATATTACACAGACCTCTAGAATGGTAAATTGAAGCCAATGACAAAGAAATAACTTCAATATCATTTTTCATTTGAGAGATATTAAAATTTCAAGTTTTGAAAATCTTGTTAAAATATTCAAAGTCAATTTTGAAGCCCTTAGAGGCTTTGAATGGGCCTAAAAATTAGTAGAAAATGAAATTATTCTACCTATCAATAGTACTTTTTAGGTTGTTCCTTCTCGAGAGCTTTGTAAAAAGGTATTATAATAGAAAATCCAACTATCAGATCGAAAGTTACGACCCCACAAAACTTACTACCAAAATTAATATAATTTTGAAGTATCTTCTTGAGGAAATTACACTTTCTAGAAAATTCTAGGGAGGTTACACCTTCCAAATAAAGGATGTGAATGGGGGTTACAGAGAGGGGACAAAGTAGTGTAGATGGTGGATCCAATTTGCAGATTTGGAGATTTATGTTATCAAAAAGCCAATGTGATGGCATTTGTACTGTTGGAATTTAATTTTCATTTCAGTGATAATTGAAAATATTTGTTTCCTTCTTGTATTTTGTTTGTGTAATTCTGATGCAAGAGCATCCCCAGTTCTTGGCAATTTTGCATCAACCAAAATATATTTTCTTTTCATTTTTGTTCTTGTTTCTGCTATTGCTCGGTTCATGGTTGGTAGATTCATCATATTTTCTCACCAGAACTTGTGGATCTCAGTGTACCTCATGAAGATGATCTTATTCCTTATCCCAAGATTTGAGTTTGATTGGATATTTTTCCAACAAGTTATCACTTTTAGAATAACTGGTAATTTTCTAAACTGCCACCAGAATAGTTTTCAAGCCTAATGGCCATTTTTTCATTCGTGGATCATTCCCATGACTTGCGGATCTCAATGGAACAATTTTTATTTCTCCTTGGACTATTTTCAACCTACAGTTTAGGTCCACACTTCATTCCTTTGCACCCATTGATGAATAATTCAAATTGAAAGCTGACTTATTCATGTTTCTGTTACATTTTCCTTTTTGGAGATTGTAATATTTTCTTGGGCAACATGGATGTGGTATAAAGCTTGTAATAGATAGTGAGATAGGGGAGGTGAATCATATAGAACATAATAGAAGAATATCAGGTTGATTTCACTTGCAAGTTTGAGCATATTAGAATGTTGTATTTTTGAATATTTTTTAAGAGGCCTGTGAGCCTGAATCTCGAAGCTTGGATGTTGCCAGCTGAATGTAACTGAGTTTAATATTAATAAGAATATTTTCATTTGCATTTTCCTCCATATTCCATGTTGTTTCTGTTGTGTTACTCTTGTTGCATGGTTCAGATTGTTCTCTTTGAGGACCCTCTTTACTGTGGTTGCACCAGTTGGTATTAGAGCAAGATTTGATCCATGTGAGGTCGTCGAAGTTTGCGAAGTCCTATTGAAGATTTGTTTTGGGGTGGTGGATTGAGGATCCGGCCTATAGCTATAGAGGACTTGTATAAAGATGGTTGGAAGAAGAAATGGTAGAGGAAATGGAGTGCGCAGAAATGCAGATGAAGCAATAATGGATATGTTCTGAGGGATTACTGCTAGATTAGATGCAGAGAAAATGACCCAAAGAAGAGGTTGACTAGTCGATGATGTGAGTGATGAAGAAGTAGAAGTACCTGACGAAAGAGGAGGAAATCAGCCTAGTATTAATCGAGAAGAGGAGAGGTTCATAAGAGCCCTAACTAGGGTGAATATCATACCACATTTCAATCCACCCGATTATAATGGTAAGTTGGACTCTGAAGAATTGATTGATTAGATTACTGAGATGGAAAAACATTTTGAATTTGAAGGTATCACTGAGGATAAGAAGTTGAAGTTTTCTTATAAAAAGTTGAAAGGACATTCATCCCTTTGGTGGGAACATTTGTAGACAAATAGGCAAAGAAGAGGAAAAGAGAAGATAAAGTCATGGGATCGAATAGTGAATAAGTTTAAGACAAAGTTCATGCCTGCAGACTATTAGATTAGTTTGTTTTGGAAGTTGCAAAATTTGAAGCAGAGGGAGTCTAGTGTAACAGTGTATACTGAAGAATTTTATAAGTTCAATATTAGACCTAGAAATTCAAAGGATGAGATTGAACAAGTACCTAGATATGTGAATGGTTTGAGGTCATCTATACAAGATGAGATTAGTTTGATAAAGTTGTAGAATATGGAAGAGGCATATCAATGTTCCCTGAAAGAAGAGGAGAAGTTGAATAAAAGACATGAGCAAAGATAGAGAGGAAGAGGTGGAAAATTTTAGAGAAGAATAAATTTTACTAGAGGCGGAAGAGGATCTTTCCTAGATCTGAATAAGGATAAGGAGGTCAGTAAAAATGATAATACATACCCTAGAGGTGGTGGAAAATCTTACAGAAGAAGTGAACATGGTTGTTACTGGAATAATGGATATAGAGGAGAGGATAGAGGACAAGAGAAAAGGACATTTAAGGGAACTTGTTTTAAATGTGGAGGTGAAGGACATAGAGCATTTGAATGTAATTGGGAGGAGACAAGTAGGAAGATAAAAAATAGTAAGAGAATGACCCTTGTTGAAAAGGATCATGCTGAGTCATCTAACAGACTGAAAGATGGAGAAGTGTTGGTGAACATAAGAGCATTATGTCAAAGCGAGATGGAGAAAGAACCATTGCAGAGGAAGAATTTGTTCCATACTAGATGCAATGTAGTTGGAAAATGTTGCAAGGTGATTATTGACAGTGGAAGCTCTAAGAACCTAGTTTCTGAAGAGATGGTGACTAAGTTAAAGCTAGAGAGACTGAAACACCCAAAGCCCTATTAGATAGCTTGGATTCAAGATGAACATAAGATTTTTGGTAAGTGAACAATGTTTGGTAAAATTGAAGATAGGAAACTACCATGATGAAGTTTTGTGTGATATTATGCCTATGGATGTATGCCATATTTTTTTTAGAAGAGCTTGGTAGTACGATAGATAGGCTATTCATGATGGAAGAAGCAATGTATATACTATTGTTGCTAATGGGATGGAGCAAATTTTGTTGCCTTTGGAAGATGTTCCTAAAGTTGAAGTTTGTATGAATGCTAGAATTATTTTGGTTGATGGGAGGAGATTCCTTGATGGATTGAGACATGAGAATGTGTGTTATGCCTTAGTTCCCAAGAAGGATAAAGATCTAAAGCATGTAGAAGAACACCTGGAAGAGATAAAGGAGTTGTTGATAGAGTTTGAGGAGATCATTTCAGATAATGTACTTGATGGATTATCACCTGTGAGGAGTATTAGTCATTGTATGGATTTTATTCCTAGAGCTAGTTTTCCTAATAAAGCAGTACACTGGATGACACCAGTAAAAAATGAGAATTGAATAGACAAGTGCAAGAATTTCTAAAGAAAGGTTTTATCAGAGAAAGCATAAGCCCTTGTGCAGTACCTGTTGTGTTAGCACCTAAGAAGGATGGAGAATGGAGGATGTGTATAGACTCTAGAGCAATAAACAATATTACAGTGAAATATAGATTTCCTTTGCCCTAGATGGATGACATTATCGATTGTTTGAGTGGAACCAGATAATTTAATAAGGTAGACTTGAAAAGTGGATATCATCAGATTAGAATCAGAGAAGGAGATGAGTGGAAGAAAATGTTCAAGACAAATGAAGGATTGTATGAGTGGTTGGTGATGCTCTTTGGACTGAAAAATGCACTCAGTAATTTTATGAGGTTGATGAATGAGGTATTGAAGAGGTTCTTAGGTAAATTTGTGATTTTGTATTTGGATGACATCTTGATTTTCAGTAAGAGTAGAGAAGAACATTTGTTGCATATCAGACAAGGTTTGCAAAGGCTAAAAGAAGAGCAGTTGCTGATAAACATTAAGAAGTGTAGTTTCATGAAGGAGGAACTAGTGTATCTAGGATCTGTGATATCTTTGGATGGATTGAAGATGGATCTTGAGAAGGTAAGAGTGATTTTTGAGTGGCCTACACTAAAGAGCCTTGGAGAGGTGAGATCATTTCATGGATTGGCTAGTTTCTACAGAAATTTCGTTAGGAATTTGAATTCTATTTGTGGCCCTATGAAAAATAAAATGAGGGGAGATAGGAAGGACTTTAGATGGATATCTGGAGCATACAGAAGTTTTGATTTGTTGAAGCAGAAAGTGACAGAGAAACTAGTATTAGCGTTAATGGATTTCAATAAGGTATTTCAAGTGGACTGTGATGCAAGTGGAAGTGCAATTGGAGCAGTGTTGAGTCAAGAAGGGAGACCTATAGCTTATTTCAGTGAGAAGTTAAATGATGCTAGGAGAAGATATTCAGTATATAATTAGGAATTGTACACTATAGTTCAAGCCTTGAATAAATGGAGACATTACTTGTTACCTAAGGAGTTTGTGTTATATACAGATCATCAGGCTTTATAGTATTTGAACAGTCAGGCTAAGTTGAATTAGAGACACATGAGGTGGGTAGAATTCTTGTAGAGCTATACTTTTGTTCTAAAACATAGGAGTGGAAGGTCAATTAAAGTTGTTGATGCATTGAGATGAGGATAGAAGTATTAGATTTCGATGAATTAAAGAACTTGTATGAGAAAGACCCAAATTTTGCTGAACCTTGGCCAACTTGCAAAGAACCTGTTTTGGAGGATAGGAGTCAATGGCTAGATTATTTCATATAGGAGGATATGTTGTTCAGAGGAAATCAGTTATGTATACCTCAAATTCAATGAGAGAGAATCTAATAAGAGAAAAGCATAGTGGAGGGTTGTCAGGACACTTTGGAGTTAATAAGACAATGGCATTGGTGAGTGAGAACTATTTTTGGTCGTAGATTCATAAGGATGTTCAAAAATTTGTGCAAAGTTGCATAGTTTGTCAAGTTGCAAAAGGGAATAGTCAGAATGTTGGATTGTATAAACCTTTGACAATTCCAGAGAGACCTTGGGAAGACATAAGCATGGATTTCATACTTGGATTACCTAAGACACAAAGAGGAATGATTCTGTATTTGTGGTGGTAGATAGATTTTCTAAAATGGCACATTTCATACCTTGTAAGAAGACAACAGATGCAGTACATGTAGTAGATTTGTTTTCCAAGGAAGTGGTAAGATTGCATGGGTTACCTAGGAGTATTGTTTCAGACAGAGATGTGAAGTTTGTTGGTTACTTTTGGAGGACACTTTGGAAGAAGTTGAAGATGGATTTGAAGTTCAGTTCTACTTTTCACCCACAAAGTGATGGACAAACTGAGGTAGTGAATAGGAGTTTGGGGAATTTGCTGAGATGTTTGGTTGGAGATAAAATAGGAAGTTGGGATTTGTTCCTCGCACAAGCAGAGTTTTCCTACAATAATTTAGTAAACAGGAGTACTAGGAAGACACCAAGTTTTGAGATTGTTACTGGAGTTCATCCTAGAGGTATAATAGAGTTGAGAGACATCAGTATGGAAGAAAAGAGGAGTGCAAAAGCATAAGACTTTGTAGAATAGATGAAGAAAATGCATACTTAGGTGAAGCAACAATTGGAAGATATGAACCAGAGGTATAAGGAGAAGGCAGATGAAAAGAGGAGACATAAGGAATTTGAAGTTGGAGATGAAGTGATGGTATATTTGAGGAAAGAGATATTTCCATTTGGGACATACAATAAGCTGAAGATGAGGAAGTTTGGTCCTTGTAAGATCTTGACGAAGTCTGATTTAGGAAATGCATATGAAGTGGAGTTACCAGATGGCATGGGTATGTCGCCTATATTCAACATTGCAGATCTATATTAGTATCATGAAGCATAATTTAGTGAAGAAAATAAAGTAGAGTTGGATAGTCAATTTTCAAAGCAGCGGTTGGAGGAGATTGAAGAGATTTTGGATAGCAGAGATGGAAGGTAGTACAAAGAATATCTTGTGAAGTGGAAGGGTAGACTAGTTGAGGATTCTTCTTGGATTTCTTAGGCTAAGGTGGTCTGTCTTGGTTTTCCTTTAGCCCCTAAAAAGTGAGGGACTCACTTTTATTTATCCTTGAATGTCTTATGTAGGAGCATCCTCGGTTCTTGGCAATCTTGCATCAACCAAAATATATTTTACTTTTAGTTTTGTTCTTGTTTCTACTATTGCTTAGTTTGTGGTTGGTAGATTCATCATATTTTCTCACCATACCCTATAGATCTTAGTGTACCTCATGGAGATAATCTTATTCCCTATCCCAAGATTTGAGTTTGATTGGATCTTTTTCTGCCAGGTTATCGCTTCCAGAATAAGTGGCAATTTTCTAAACCAACACCGAAATAGTTTTCAAGCCTAATGGCCATCTAATCATTTCCATGACTTGCGGATCTCAATGGTGCAATTTCTATTTCTCGTTGGAGTGTTTCCGACCTACACTTTAGGTCCACACTTTATTTCTTTGCACCTATTGATGAAGAATTCAAATTGAAGGCTGGCCTATTCATGTTTTTGTTACATTTTCTTTTTTGGAGATTGTAATATTTTCTTGGCTGATGTAGATGTTTCTTGACCCATGGATGTGGTATAAAGCTTGTAATAGATAGCAAGATAGGGGAGGTGAATCATATAGAACATAATAGAAGAATATTAGGTTGATTTTTCTTGCAAGTTTGAGCATATTAGAATGTTGTATTTCTAAATATTTTTGTAAGAGGCCTATGAGCCCAAATTTTGAAGTCGGATGTTGCTGGCTAAATATAACTAAGTTTATTGTTAATAAGAATATTTGCATCTACATTTTCCTCCATATTATGTGTTGTTTCCATTGTGTTACTCTTTTTGCACGGTTCAAATTGTTCTCTTTGAGGACCCTCTTTACCGTGGCTGCACCAAATTCTCTATTGTTGTTGTGAGTTTTAGATTGTAAGGGGAGTACCCTTCATTAGAATTTATTTTCTTGATGATGTGAATGCTTAATGTAATAGGGTATTGATTCTACAACACCACATATTAATAGACATTGAATAAGATTAGGGACACAACCACAAATCCATTACAATAACGACATAAAAAATTGAGTTCTCTAGCCCCCAATATGTTGATTTGAATGAAATGTAGTTAAAGTAAAATATGATTTCTTTAATAAAGTTTAGTATATATGGGTGAAAGTAACATTCCTTTCTATCATTTTTACATTTTCCTTTTGAGAATTTACCTTGTTGTAGATTGATTAAAAATTCTGAGCCGACACCCATACCAGCCTCCTAGAGTGACCGTTTAGAGAGACGAGGTGGCATACGGTGTGCTTTGAGACATGATTAGTCCATTTTTCTCTACTTTAACTTTAGATTGTTAGTTTTATATAATTTTTTATGCATTGTTTGGAGGTTCTGGGACCCCCTCCAAAAATATCGCAAAGCATCCCAAAATGGCTAAAGTGTCTAGGAACCCCCTCGTCCAAAAATGGACCAAGTGTCCTAGATCAACTTTAATTTATTTTTAATTGATTGATGATTATTTTTATGCATTTATTGATGAATTATTTCTTCTTTTCCACCATCCACCTCATCCACATTAGCAGTTAGGAGGTAGATAGTTTACATTTCTCTAAAAAAAGGTTACTTTACTGGCCACGAAGGAGATATATATTTTATATGAGACATGATTTTTTTGAATCTATACTATACCACTGCTGAGATAGCATGATGCCATGTTGATGGCATTGGTTGAGAGATGAGATGCAGACACCTCCACATTCCATCTACTGTCCAGAGAGATGATGGTGACACTTGAAGATATTCATTGTATCTCTAGACTACCCATCTAGGATTAGACCATCCACATTGAGGAGGATTGATCACATGCATAGATGCATCAAGATATTGAGTACTATATCGGTCAACCCATTATGCCAACAAAGATTGGGGCACACACAAAGCTTAGGTGGCTGCTACATGCACACTCACCATTGATGTAGTTGATTATTGTTGTTACTATGGTATTAGCTCTTGTTCCTGATGGGAAAGGTGCACACCTAGATGGTGGCCTCATTCAAAGTTTTTGTGAGATAGAGAATCATCAAACTGTGTATGCATGGGGTCATAGTATGCTAGCTCAACTTTACTATGATCTCTGGCGGTTTGTATACAGAGAGTTGGATATAATAGTATAGTGTACACTCCTATAGGTGTGGGCCTTCAAGCACATAATATGTACTAGGCGTACAAGTTATCCTATAGTAGCACCTATGCTTTCCTTCTTGATTTCATTATAAATGTGGGTGATGAATTTTGAATGGGGGTATGCACCTACACATTCCTTCATTATTTCATTAGGAAAAAGAGATCCCCTAGGGGAAGATTGGATTTCAACCCTTAGGTGAGTCCACCTTGATGGAGATCTTATTTTTTTCTTTATGACTTAGGATGAGGCAAATCAGCCTGAAGTGCAATTTTGGGAGAAAAACTACAAATAGTAAACAAACCCAATTATGCAATGTAACACATGAAACATCAATTTAAAACTGTAATCTGGCATAATCTAGAAACTTTTCGTAGATCTAAAAAATTTATGATTTTATGCACCTGTGACAAAAAGCTCTTGTTGAGTGTCCTTGTGAGACTCATTTACCCTAGGGTGAATGGATCTTGCTAGGCCTTTTTGAAAATTCAAAATTGTGATTTGTAGCCTTTGATATGCTCTTCTAGCCTATACCTTTCAACCTTCACTTTTAGATCTGTACCTGCAATAAAAATTGAAAACTTTAGTTTTTTGTATGGGGGTTTGCCTCAGTCACACCCCAAGTTTGGTAATTAAACCTTGATGAAAAATATAGATCTACAAACTAAAATTTGTATAAGCCCTAATCTTAAGTGTGTCTTAGATTGTTAAGAGCTAACATGCAAAGAAACCCTACTCAAGTGTGTTAGAATAAGATCCCTAAATGAATTTGAATGATGAACATAGGACCTAGTTAGGGAGAAGTGAAATCCCCTAATAGATCAAAAATTTGAGTATACCTTGCTTTAGGTGGCTAGTAGAATGAAGATAGAAGATGGGATCACTAGAAAAAAATTCATTAGATCAAGGGAAATGGCTAGTTGCATGTCCCAAAACCTATAATCCATCATGATCCACCATAGGCATTAATCTTCAATCATGAACAATGCTTGATCAATCTTCACAAAATGAGCTTGAATACATACAAAAACAATTAAAAAAATTTCTCCAAGACTTCAAATTTTCTTTCTTGAATGCTCTCCTTGACATTGAATGCAAATATTGTGTATAACTCTTTAATATCTTTCTCAACCTAGTGTAAAATGGTGAAAAGTTCAGGCTTTATAGGCTTCCTTTCTAATTTCCTGATTATTAAATCCCAAAAGCCGACATTTAAAACTTGAATTTAGGACTTTAAAATGCCACCAAAAACATGTTTAAAATTTAAATTTGGGATCTTAAAAGGGGACCCATTCACCCAAGGGAAAATGGGTTCTGACCGAAATTGCCATGATTTATGAATTTTGGGGCATTAAATTAATTAAATGCATTTATTCAATATATGTTGTATTGTCAAAAAATGTTTAAAATAGGCCTTGGGATGCATTATAAAAGGGTTTAGGGTCCTATTTATGAAGGATAAAATGTATAAAATTAAGGTCACTAAAATAGGTCCAAATTAAGTGTGAAATTGTACTATCACATAGGAGTACAATTTTTTGCACTATAGTTAGTAAATCTTAGGTTGATGGGGCAACAAGAATAAGAAACCTAAAAGCTCATAACTTGGAACTAGGTGCCAAAATAATATGGAAAATGTACTAGAATCCAACAATACTATGATGCAAAATAATACAACGAAAGGACCTAGATAGTATGGACCCAAAGATAATTCTAATAGATGCAAACCCCCAAGGTGGTTCACATTTATGGAACATCATGCCGAATTGAAAACACATAATAGCAACCCACCTAACGTGGAAAATAAATGATGGAAAGAAAGTAGAATTTTTGAAAGACTCATGGGGGTAGGTATAACCCATTGGTAGACTATCTAGAGTTAAAGGATCATATACCATCCCTTAGTAGCAGGATTGGAAAGTATGTCATGGATTTTATAAAATTGGATGAGAAAAGAATATGTAGTTGGAAGGACTTCCAATATATTCCAATGGAATAAAAATCTATAGATTGGCTTAGAGAAAATCATGAAAGAGAGACAAATATGTCTAAATAACGAAAATGATTGAATAATTTAATACGAGGAAAAATCAAGGAGATACTTTGTAAATCTTGGATAGCAAATCCTAATGATAGAAGGTGACAAAACATGGCCACAAAAATGTTGTTGGGGTTGAAATATACTACCGAAGGAAGGTTCTTTCACATGGACAACACTACATGGAAGGATACTAGTAGGGGACATACTGAAGTCAATCGAAATGGAAGGTCCTAGCTAGTGTGTCTTGTGTAAAGAAAGTGATGAAAATGTAGATCACTAACTATTAAACTGTCCCTATGTAGGGTAATGTTGGGACTGACTCTTAGAAAATCTAAATTGGGCCACACTGAGAAGCAACAAATTATGGGACTTTTCATGAGTTGGCAAAAAATTAAGAAGGAAGCATTATAGGGGTAGATATGGGTGATTGTACCATCAATAATGATGTGGAACAGATGGAAAGAAAGGAACAGATGTATATTTAAAAATAAATTAAAAAAAACAAGTGAACTAACATCAAACATAGAAATAAATATCTCAGAATTTATGAATACACACATAAAATTGTAGAGGAAAGTAAAATTCATAGTTTGGGATGGTGAGCTAATGAAGAATTGGAACTTGTTGAAGGTTCCCCCTTTCCTTCAGTTTGCACTAGATTCCAAGATGAAAAGGGAAAAGATAAAGTGGAATCTGCCACCAAAGAGAAGGTTGAAGCTTAATACTAATGGGGCCTCGAGAGGAAACCCAAGGGAATAAGGGATTGGTTGTATAATAAGAAATGAGAAGGTCCAAATAGTAGAAGCCTTATCAGCAAAAATCCCAATGGAAAAAAATAACACATCAGAAAAGAAAGGATTCTAAGAGGTCTTCAATTATGCAAAGAAAGAGGCATGTAAAACATAGAAGTGGAAAGTGATTCAAATGTTAGCATAAATGTCATCATAAGTGGGTAGATTGGTGATGGCAATATCCAATCAAAATTATTCAAAATAAAGGAGTTAATGCAAGAAGTGCAGGTCTAATCAATCAACCATATCTATAGAGAAGCTAATAAAGCAATGGATTTTCTAGCAAATCAAGTAATAGACCAAACTATGGAGATCAAGCTAGGTTGTCAAGCATAAAACTACTAGGATTTTGGCACAATAATCTCAACAAAAATATGTGAGAATGAAGTAGACCAATTCTAAGAATTCCATCTAAGTACTAGCAAGGTAAGTGCTCTTAAACTGATCCTCACATTAGATAATTTTAATTTGTTAATTGAAAAGTAAAATGGAACATTGGTTAAACCAAAACTAGAACCTAACTGGAAATTAAAATTTAATAATGAAAATTAGGGATCTAGAAAGCCACAAAAATAAAAAGCTTTATTGGGGTTATCAAGGTGGTGGCAGGAAATAAAAGTTGGCTAGAAATAAGCAATTTAAACCTATATCACAGTTGCCCTTGAGTGGGGATAAAATACTAAATACATTCACTCATAAGACTGAGACTCATACAATACATTCAGGTAATTAACACCTAACATAAGCCATCACCCTTCAAAGGTGGAAAATAGATTAATAAAATACAACTATTTCCTGTTGAAATTGGCCTCTTGAATGGTACTGGAATTAAACATTCACTTTACATCTACCATTCCCTTAGGAGTTTTAACAAAATTTTATAAATATTGGCAATGCCTATATTTGTTCTAAAACCAAAGAATATCTTACTTTAAGATATTCACCACACATATGCTATGAACATTATACATTTCCATTACAAATATAAATCTAGAGTGTCACTATAAAAAGTATTATTTATAATACATGATATGATTCTTATCAGTAAAGGAAATTAGGTTTTTTATCAAAAATGAAATTTTGAATGTGATCATTTAAATTTTACTATCATTACAGTTGAGCTCTACAAGGGACAAATCATTAATAAAAAATCATTAAGCTAAAATGTGCAATCCATTTTGTCCTCTAATTCGTTAAACAAATAACGATATATTTAAAACCCTCATTCGAACAAACTAAAATTTAACTCCAAGATAATGGTGCAAAAGTACATATAATGGAAAATAGTACTAGAAATAAGTTCACTTTCATCTTTCCATGTGGAGAGAACATACAATTAACTAAGAAATATAGACAATATTAACATTAATATTCATTATAAAACCAGAGTTTAACATTAAACAAGCATTTAAGATAAAGTCTTTGTACATAGAGGTTTTTTATCATCTATGCGAATCCTAGGAAATTTACATTTCTAAACCCTAGTGTATAACAAAACTATCAACATTATCCAAATGGGATTATACATATTTTATGGTGCCTGCATTTCCATGTAAAAAATTAGGGCTTTATGGAAATAAATCAAAAACAAAAATGAAAGCCTAAATTTTTCCCGGGTGTAGATTCTCATCTTTGGGGGCTCATCCTCTAGTTCATATTTCACATGTTTATAGCTAAAAAGTGGTATAAAACCAAGTACTAAATCCCCGCATAGGTGATAAATTCATCTACCTAGTCAAAATCTTCAATAGGCTCGAGAAGTTAGAGCCTCTTCGGGAATTTGTAACTTTCTAGAACTTGGGGATGATGGTTCAACAACTCTGCTCCACTAATATCCAATAAAAATGTGAGATATTTGGCACCCATGGGGGGACTTATTTATTGGGGGAATGGTATACCAACCCTAAGGCATGCAGCCTCCAAAACATCCTCAATTCCTCCTACCAAGTGGGGACTGAATACGGCTTTAGTGAGCATGACAACCTCATCCTTTGGAATAAATAGATCCAACAAAGAAGCCACAAAATTGGCTGAAATATTTGTATTTACGCGATAGCATTCTTTAGACTTCAAAAATCTATCTCCCAACTCAAGCTTCACTGCCTCCATTATAAGGAAGCCATTCTCCTTCAATACAAAGCTTAAGGCGTTGATTTGTAATTTGGCCCAAGAAACATAACTGGCTCCTATCGCTGGTCAATAGTATAGGAGTCTCCATGAGTAAAGTGTATTTCACTCTCTTCATAATATGACAGAGGTAAAACCCTAAAATAACTTCAAGGATGCCATAATGAATACTAGGTAAGATCGATGAAAGCTTACACATGATTTGTAGGGTTGAATTTGATAATAATGTCATCATAAGAGGAAGAGATTCACATGCACAAGATTGCAATCGACTACATTGCAAAATAATAGGAAGTAACACATATAACACTAATCGCTAGTTATCCTTCATGACAAAGTAAGCCCATAACAAGCTAAAGCACGCATGTAACAATAAGGCATAATTAATAAACAAGAAAGGGGCTAATCAAAGAATTAAAATAATGACAATCCTTGGTCTAGAAGACATCAATAAAGTCACATGTAAAGAAATTATAATTATAAACTTTTCCACATGGTAAGACTTACCAATAAAAAAATTGAAAAAAATAAATAAATACAAAAATAGAAGATGATAATTGAAGAAAATGTTAGAGAAAAACTATCCAATAGCTTTGTGAATGTAAGAAATTTGATCATTTTTTCTCCACATTAAATCTTCAACATAGTTTTTACATTTTTGGACTTAAAATTTTACCATTATATTAAAACATTTTAGATATAAAAATGAAAAGGCTCACATAATTATGTAATTACTTTAGTATGGATAACTTTAGATTGCTACTGTATTATTCAATAACATTGAAAAAGAAGAACGTGATTATTTAGGGAAAAAAATTGACACTTGTTGATGAGTATTTTAGCACTACACAACATGATAGGTTGTCATTAGGTCCTATCTCTTTAGTTGAAAAATGCATCAAATGAATCGATCAGGTAGTGTTCAGAAGCTATATGCAATAGGAATCGTCTCAACTAACTCTCTCAGGATTTTTAGATGTTTGGAACATTTATAAATGAAACTTAACTAAAGGCTATTAAACTAGAAAGGATGGAAATTTTTTAAACTAGAAAGCAGGAAATTATTAAGCTAGAAAGCATAAATGAGTAAACTAGAAAGCACATATATGATTATACTAGAAAGCACAAATGATTAAGCTAGAAAGCATGTAAAGTACTTGAAAAGGAAATGCTTGTAATGAAACTATAACAACTATTAACTGATATCTAATTGTCAACCAATAACAGACTTAACAACCTACAACTAATGACTAGAGTAGATGTTACAAAACTTCAGTTAACAAAAAAAAAGTCTATGAACTCAAACTTCAACCTATAGGAACAACTTAACAGAGCTCAACATGCATAAACAACATCTTTAAACAACAAACAAAGGGGTTTTAATGGAGATGGAAAATAGATTTTCATCTAGGAATTCATCCTCCATAGGAGCACAATTACCATCATCTTGTTTGATTTGAGATAAGAAATCTACAACTACATTGAATTTTCTAGGCTTTTCAATAATGGTTACATTGAATTCCTGTAGAAGCAGTAACCATCTAATTATCCTTCCATTCACTATCGGTTTGTTCATAAGGTATTTAATGGCGAAGTGGTCTATATACAAAGTGACTTTATACCCTGTAATGTAATGTCAAAATTTATTAATTGCATGCACTACAACTAGAAATTCCTTCTCTATGGTAATGTGATTCCATTCAGTGGGAGTCAAGTTTTTCTTATGAAATAGATGGCATATTTTCCCCCATTCTCATCCTCCTTTCCTAAAACTGTGCCAATGGCATCATCGAAAGCATCATCATAGATATGGAATGAGAGGTTCCAATTAGGTACATGTAGGCAAGGAGCAGAGATGAGTTTCTCCTTAATGACTTCAAATGATGACTGACACTCAAGTGTCCAGATGAACTCTACATTCTTCTGAAGGAGAGAAGGCATAGGGGCTACAATATTGCTAAAGTTTTTTATGGATCTATGATAGTATCCAACATACCCTAAGAAGCTTCTAACTGTTGGGAATTATCGTTGTGTTGTTGATATGTGGTTTTCATTGATGTCAACACTATTAGCATTGAGATGTTAAAGGTTGTATACGCCGAGGATATTGAGAAAATTGTAAAAGAAATAGTTACAGGAAGTTTGTGGATCAGTCAAGGTCATGAAGGTGTTTGTTTCTGTACGTAGAAGATCAGTTGTCATGGACTAAAGGGTTTACTATTGAGTGTTTCTAGTCCATCCACTAGAAGTTTCTGAGGTCTACATGGATATTTGTCTATGTTACAAAGATCTATGTTCTAACGGTGTTTCTATGGTCTCTGTCAGTGTTACTAATTAAAGTCTATGTGATTTTGGTAATTATACCTGTTGCGGATGTTTCTCTGTTGTTTCTTGGTGCTCATGGATTCTTCTAGAATGAAAATTCTCTATCATTATTGCATGTCTGCATTGATCGGTGTGCTCATGGTCAAATATTTTCTTGTGCCTGTTTAGTTTTTCTTGTTCTTGGCTGACATGATGGTGATAACGTGTTGCAGATCCTTGGAGTTCAAAATTCGAATGTTTGGCGCACTCGAGGATATTGTTTTAGGTCTTATCTTAATCTTGGATGGCGGTGTTTGATCCACATTGAATTCTTTTTTGTAAAGTTGGGCCAACGTTGCCAAGATTGTAATTATGTTTTGTATTCTCTAGCTAACTAGGTTGTTGATGTAATTCTTTGATGCAAATATATAAGAGTGGTTGTGTGAGCAAAGAAAGAAGTATGTGTGTCAATATTGTTCAAATCATTCGAAGGCATATCAGAGTGTGAAGAGTAAGAGCGAAGTGTGAAGAGAGTTTTTATGTGCTTAACTAGAACTGTAATCTAGCTTTTGCAGAAGCTATTCTATTCGTTCAAATCCCTATGGATCTAATCCATTATTTGTTGGGCAGTGAGCCCCTTTTGTATTTGAGTAGTGAGCCTGAATGCATGTACATTTCCTTTTTATTTATCATTATACTTCTAATAGGGTATAATATTGTGGACTGACATCCATTGTGGTTTTTCCCCTAATAGGGTTTCCATGAAAAAAATCTTGGTGTTCTCTGTGTTTCTGTTGTTCTAAATGTTTGTGATTAATTGCTTGTTCATTAGATCAGAGATTAAGTTAATCTAAGTGTGAAAATTTTAATATTCTATTGCAACTGATTCACTCCCCCTCTCAGTTTTCTACCCTTTTTTTTCCAACACTAACATCGCTTTTGGTCTTTGGGGTCACAAGTTGTATCACCTCAATTTTCTTAGGATCGACGTTTATCCCTTTAGTTGAAATGTTGTGTCCCAACACTATTAATTGTTCAACCATTATCAGACATTTTTCATGGCTTATGGATAAATATTTTCCTCACATCTCTTCAATGCTTTGTCTAGACTTTGAAGGGCTTCATCAAAAGTTGATCCATACATAGTGAAGTCATCCATGTAGACTTCCACACAATCATTCACCAATTCAACAAATATTTCCAGGATAGCTCTTTAGAAGGTTGCAAGAGCATTATGTAGCCCAAAAGGAAGAACTAGATATGCGAATGTTCCCCAAGGGCATGTAAAAGTTGTCTTATCCTAGTCCTCTACTGCTACCTGTATTTGGTTGTATCCACTGAATCCATCCAAAAATGAGAAATAATTTCTCCCAGCCAGATTATCCAAGAATTAGTTTACAAATGGTAGGGGAAAGTAATCTCTATAGGTTTCTTTGTTAAGTTTCATATATTCAATGCACACTCTCACTTCCCATTTTTCTTTGGAACCATAGCCATAGGTGAAACCCATTTGTTGTCAAAAATGGGATAGATAAATCCTACTTGTAGGATTTTCTCAACTTCAATTTTAACAATGTATTTCAAGGCAGGATTAAGTCTATGTTGTGGCTAGCGAATAGGTTGAACATCCTCTGTGTAGATGTGATGAGTAAAAAAACTTGGGTGTATGCCCCTCATGTCTGTGTAGTCCAAAGCAAAAGCTTTATATCTATTCACCAAGATATCAAACAATTTATGCTCTTCAAGTTCTATTAGCCAACTATTAATATTCAAAGTTTTCCCTAGCAACAACATGATGGTTTTGACACTTGGATGGTTGGAGGTGATAGTATACATTGGTCTTGTTAAATTGTTAAGAGGACAACTATGTGGTATGGGTCTATGAAATTTGGTAATATCTTCAAAGAAATGATCTAATTTTAGAATGATATTAGCTAGAGGACAAGGTAATCCCATGAAGTTGGTGTTGTTGAATTTAGTGTGGTCTACATTGATTGGTTGTCCTAAAATTTCTTTTACATCCAACATCTCTTCATGTCTTGAATACATGGTAAGATTTTCCATATTGTTTTCCAGTTCGTCATCTAGCTCTTCACCATGTTGTTTGATGACTACCATAGAAAGTGAAGCTATATTTTCCAATATGTTGGGACCTTCTCATTCATCAACCCATACTTTACTATATTCAATTGGCTTGGCAGGAGGATACAAGAATAGATGCTTGATGTTAGGACTATGTGAAATGGTCATTCCTCCCTCTTTGTAGTCAATCTTGGCTACAACAATGGCTAGCCATGGTCTTTTGAGGATTATTGGATAATTGTCTTTTGGTGTGAGTGATTGAATTATTTGAAATTCTACTAGATACTCCCAACCATCAACCTTAACAAGAACATTTTCTATGAAACCCTTGGGAATAGCTATGGATTGATTTTCCATTTGCCACACTATAGTTGTGGGATGTAAATCAGTGAGTCCCAACTTTTCCATCACATCAATAGTCATTACGTTAATGGACGCTCCTAAATCCACAAGAGCATTAGGTATTTCTACCTCATTGATTTTTACTACTATAAGTGGGTTGCCTGGGTCATCATATTTTAGAGTTGTGGTATTTCCAGCCAAAAAGTCAGCTAGGTAACCATTTATGTGAATAATATTTATTCATTTTTTGTTTTCTTCCTGGGGTTTTAATACAAAACTATTTGATCTGTTGGTTTAACTTAGGAATCTCTTTAATAGCTTATAATAAAGGGACCTCAATTTTCAATTGTTTGATTTCTTGTATCAGTATAGTTTTGATAGACAAGGACATTTTTAGAGGACTTTTGAAAGTGGTTGGTTTCGAATGATCCAAAAAAGGCACTTGAGTTTTCTCTTTAGGAGTAGAGTCCTTTAAAGGATCAGTTGGAGACTAACCACCCTCCTCCTTAGGTGTTTTGGAAGTTCCACCTGGAGTTGGCATAAAAGTCTTGTCTTGGGTGCTAACTAGGTTTTTCTCTAAAGGTGTGGAAGATGTTTTAGTTGGGTAAGTGCACCAAGATGGTTCCCAAAAATGGGGCTTAAGTGGCCACTTTTTTTTTGAAATTAGGAAATACTGACCTTGGACATGAAA
>VDFB02373365.1:187373850-187465322 GCA_007258455.2 Sequoia sempervirens | reverse complement strand
GAGAGGGTGGGAGAGTGTGGGAGAGAGTGGAAGAGAGTCAGAGAGTGCAAGAGATGGTGGGAGAGAGTTGGAGAGAGTTGGAGAGAGTGGGAGAGAGTGGGAGAGAGTGGGAGAGAGTGGTTGAGTGGGAGATATGGTTGGAGAGGGTGAAATAGTGTGGGAGATAGGGTGGGAGTGGGTTGGAGTGGGTCTACCCTATTAATCTTAAAAAAAACTAACTTTATTATAATGTGAGTGCATTATGAATAAGTAGAGACATGGCCGTTTAGGAATAAATAACACGCCTGCATTATAACGCGAGTTCATTTTGTATTGCACTAAAAATGGTTAAAAAATACAATATACTCATGATGTCAGCCCACATTCTACATATTCTCCTGGTTCTGTGTGTGCTCCGACAAAAAGTAGCTTTTCGGTGGTTGAGTGAAGTGTGCATGCATGATTTTTAGATTCCACCACCTTTTCATGATATTTCCATCACCTTTGCATGAAATAGCTGAGTTTTCACATTGAAAGGTGTATAATATCAATTCAAGTTTGAATTACAGTGATAATTGATATACAATTGAAGTTTGGAGGGGAACAAGCTTTTGAAAAAGTCAAATTTTTGAGTTTGAGGAAAGAAGAATCAAAGGCTACATAATTGGGTAGAACTCCTCCATTTGAAACTTTGGTTTTTTAGGTATGTGAAGTATTTGTGCATTTTATTTCATTCTATTATGGCTTGCTTTCATTTTTGTTGTTTTGCTTATTCCATGTTGATCAAATTGTTTGTTTGTCATGTTACAACCTTAGGTTGTCAATGGATATTTTAAATTACACAATTCTATACACTTTCCTATTGCATTTTTAAACCACATATCTTTGAGGAATTTTCTTAAATTTAACAACTGACTTTCTTTGTGTATGCTTCCAAAGATTTCATTGAGCTATTTTGTCAAATAATTATACAAACTAGCTGATTGCCTTGTCTATGCTACCAAATTTTCCATACATGTCTCACAAAAGATGGAATATACTCCTAATGGATTAGGGGGAGGCCTGCAACACACAAACACACAACTCCAATCTACAAAAAAAAATTCAATTTTCAATTTCATCATGACCTCTTCTTTCAACAAATTCACATTGTTTAGGTTGTAGCATATCAAAGTCACTCAATCAGGTATAGTTCCCCATACAACCTTCTCACTTCTCAGCAGACCCCCAAATCCAAAAATGGTATTTACTTAGGTCTCAAAAAAAATTATTTTCTTGGTTTTAGGACCTTGCATGCTCAAATATGTTTCCAATACAAAAACCCTCAATTTTCTCATAAATATCTAGGATTTTCTATATTTCACAACTCCAAGGCCTTCCAAGCCTCACCAAAGCATCAAACAAGTTTTTCAGGGTCTCAAAAAAAAAAAAAACCTTCACTAGGCCTTTAGCCTCATTAGATATCAAAAAAACCACTTTGGTTCCTCCTTTTCATGCCAAAAACTCACATTCTTAGCCTAAGACAACATCACCAACCCTATAGACACCTTACCACTATTAAAAGAAACATGAAACTTGAAAACAACATATTACAGGCCTTTCCTCCGAATCATAGATCACCACAGTAGGAGGAAAGGCTCCATCTTTAAATTAAAGTAAAACTCATAACCTGCTGGTCTATACAGTCTGATCATGAAGAATGGAGTTTTTTGTCCACCGAAACAACCAAAGGAGTCTCAAAATAGATTAAAGTCCAAGTTAAGACCTGCCATCATAGTGATTTGTTGTTCTATAGACCTAGGACCATTTAGACACCTTTATTTTACCCATTATAGAGCCTTTCAACATATCCAACAATCACCAATGCTTGTTTTGTACCAAACTGCACAAATTATTAAGTTTTCTACACTTTTAAGGGCCCAAATTAGCCCACTTTTACAAAGGGACCACCTTCAAAACGTGTCCAAATCTCCTGAAACCTTGGGGAAACACTTTATATCTATCAAAACTTCAAATTATAGCATTAGATTGTAGAGATTCAATCATTTACCACCCAAACCATAAAACCCTCTTACTAGGCTTAGAAACCGTATGTTTTATTGAAAGTAGCACTTGCCAAACACTACAAAACTTGGAAAATATTGAAACAATCCTAATATACCTTTTTCATGCTCAATCTAACATAAAATAATGCTTCCCAACTCAGAAACTCAATTTCAGTCACCAAAAGCTCAATTTTGATAAGGAAAACTCAACATTTCCTCATTTGGTTTGACGCCCAATCGAAGATCATCCTCTGTTCAAGTTTATCATGGACTTTTATAATGTTTCCCTCTTAAAAAAAACCACTTCAACTTCAAAAAATAACATTTGAAAGAGGTGACCATTGGTCTCCTTCTTTAATAGAATTTTACAACCTTTCACTATTAGTTAATTTGACTTGACTTAGCACTTTTTGCATAGGTGAAATTATTCATCATGCCGAAGAAACAAACTATTAAAAGGAAAAAGGTAACAAATGATCAACTCCAAGCCTTCAAAGGTAAAGAGAAAAAATGGATGAGGGAATATCGTGAAAAGAAAAAAATGGAAACGATTGACGAAAACAAGCCAGTTGAAGAGGAACCTCAACCATCAAAAATAGAAAATAAATTGGTAGCACAAAGGGCACAAATGTGAAAGAGTCGTGCTAGGGGAGATGCAGATACCATAGTTGGAGACACACCCTCTACCGCAAGTGAATACGAAGGGACACCATTAAGCACAAGTGAATATTGAGGGACACCATCTACCACAAGTGAGTATGGTTAGACACCATCCACCACATCTGAAGTTGAGAGTACATCATCACTCGGATTTGACAAACAAGGTATGCCATCATCCACACGTGAACCTCAAGGTATGTATTCTATTCCACTCTCAGTCGAAAGTACACAATCTAGCCCACCTCAATTAAATATTGATGAAATTGCTAATGTTGAGATGTATGTACCTAAGAGAACACCACCTAGAATTTCGCATAGAAATCCAAAGTTTTTGATTAATATTGATGAGGATATTTTGCAGCACATGGAAGGTAAGATTCCATAATGCACTTGTAGAAGATATACTAATAAGATTTGGAGAATTTTCTTTGAAAGGCTAAATGAGACCGGAAGATGTCAATATTTGTTCAAATGATGCGGGGTTTAAAGTACAGAAACATCATGAAGACTCTTGGGTTGAGAACATCGAATGCATCAAGTGAAAACACTATTGTGAAGAATCTAATGGATTCTTATGAGACTGTGGGTAAGACCTCACACTCAAATGATAGTAAAGTCACTCGATGTGTCATTACATCGACCTTGGTATGCTATCAAACAAAGAGACCGTGTCTCATTAAAAAGACAAGTGAACAAATGGGAATTAGTAAAAAAATTTTATCAAAAGCCATTCAAAGGAAAAAAATAATTGAGGGCGCCGATTCAAATGAATTATGGGCATTCTCAGAAAGACTACCACATAAAGATAAAAAGTTGTTGAAGCATTGAGAACACTAATTGAAGATTATTGGAAGAATAATACAAGGGCATCTCTGAAACAAAGGGATGTCGTAAGAAGGAGAATTGGTAGTCGGAACCATAAATATATTTTAATGGTGTCCCCTTGCAGAAAATGAAGATTTATGAGCCATCTAAGAGAATCTCAGGAATAAAAGAAATGCAACATCCCTATTTTGATTATGAAGCCAAATCTCAATTATAATTTTCAGCCATTACAAAAGTGTGTGGTGAGGAAATTTCAAGTTATTCATTTGAAGTTAACCTTATCATGAGCACCTATGGTGTAGACATTATAGGAGCATCTCAAATTTCAAGATATTCTAGATTCATGAGAGGTGTTGTGTGCAATAGGTATATTGGAACTCGCAGTGAAGATGTTTGAGCAAGAGTGACTAAGTTGAGAGACTTCCATGCCTATCTATAAATTCCTTCCATCTATTTTCATTTCATTTCCATTTTGGACATGAGATGTTTCTTTTTATTCTTTTAATTTTCCTATTTGTAACTAAACTAGTAAAAATTGGTTGGTCTCTCCTTGTAGAAAATGCTGATTTTAGAGCCATCAAAGAGAATCTCAGCCAAAAAGCAATGCAACATCCTTATTTTGATGATCTTGAAAAATCTCAATTTTGATTTCAAGCCATTATAAAAGAGTGTGTGAAGCTTTGTGAGGGAATCTCAAGTTTCTCATTTGAAGTTAACCTCTAAATGAGAACCTATGATGTAGACATTATAAGAGAATTTGAATGTATGACTGACATTGTAAAATATCTGTGAGAACAGAGTACCTAAGGCATTGCAATGAGATTTACTTGTAATGACATTTACTGAAATAATGAAATTTGGTGTAGGGGCACCAAGGTTATTGAGCAAATTTGGTCCACAAAAATATTTTAGGTTAGTTTTGTATTTTGAGTTTTGTCAATTGAATAAGGTCATAACACATCCACAATTGATTTATAATGTAATAGGTCATGTTAGTTACAAAAATAATAGTTAGGAATGATTGGAAAGATGTAGAATCATTTGTAAAGGTTATTTAAAGCCTCTTGAAGGCTATTTAAGTCAATATTTGAATTTGTAGCCTTTTGAAGGAAAATCTTTGAATATGGTTGTAAATGTATTATTAGTGAGATTGAGATTGTTAACCTTCAAAGAGTAGCAATAATTATGTTGATGAAATTTACTTTAGATGCAAGGATTCAAAGCACATCAACCATGTGCTACAAAGATTAAATCCTAGAGATGATCTGTAGCAATGAAAGAGTATGAAAAGACAGAGAAAAATACACTGGTGACTCATGAGAAACTTTAGTGATGTAGAGTCAAGGTGGAGAAGACTCCAAAAAATCAGATTTTAGTAAATCAACAACCTTTGTTATTTCATTTGGCCATCTTGGAACAACTACCAATGAAAAGGATTCGAAACTCAACAATTTGGCTTAAATTTTAGAGAATGCCTCTCAAGGACCATCTCATCATCAATATAGCATCTACTAAAACCCCCAACACCATTCCCAAGCCAGACATACAAGGTTTCTTTGCAATTTCTTGGAGATCCTTCAAATTGCCCTGCAAAAAGGCTACAAAATTAGCCTTGTTTTACAAACAAAATACTCTTTAAACTTATTCTAATCCCACAAGCTCTTGGAAAGTCATCAAATAGGTAACAAAACTCCCAATTCCATAGGTTTTAGAAAATCACTCAATCTCTAAGCCATAATTGATTCAAACCCTCAATTTTCCAACAAATAAGTAGGGTTTTTAGCATCTCACAACTCCAAGGCCTTCCAAACCTCACCAAAGAATCAATTTTTGTTTTAGGGTCTACACACACATAATAAACCTTCACCTAGCCTTTAGACTCATAGATCTCAAAAACATCACTTTGGTTCCTCCATTTCAAGCCAAAATCTCACATTCTCAACCTAAAACAACATCACCAGCCCTATAAATGCCTTACCATTATTAAAAGAGTTAAGGAAACTTGAAAACAACACATTGTAAACCTTTCCTCTGAGTCACAATTCACCAAATTAGGAGGAAGGGCTACATCACAAAAATTAAAGTAAACTCAGACCCTGTTGGTCTATATAGGCTGAATAAAGAAAAATGGATTTTCCTTTCACTAAAACAACCAAAGGTGTATCAAAAAAGATTGAAATTTAGGTTAAGACCTACCACCACAATGTTTCATGAATTTATTTTCATAAGAGGCCTATACTAGGCCGTACACAAAGAAAAGAAATTGAAAACTTAGAAAAATGTTAAAATTCCATAGTTTTAGGCATTGTGCACCAATCTTCAAAAAAAATATTGATTGAACCCCCATTCAGGCTTGAATGATGTTTTTAATATATTTCAAATGAGAATCATCTCCCTTCAATTCCCATAACTACCTTTGAACCACCAAACCCTTATTAAGCCTACAAATACTAGTATTTATTATTTAAGAATGGTTTTGCTTACTAAGCTTTATCATGCAAATTTAATATTCTAAAGGCCTAGGAACACTTAGACACCCTTATAACATGACTTTTAGACTCTTTCTCTGCACTCCCACCTACTTTTACATAATTTTCCTTTATGGAAATACCAACAATTATTTAATTCAAGAGTGCTTTTGCACATTTGTCCACCCTAACCTACTAATTCCCAAAGTAAATAAAAGATTGGTCTATTAGACCTTATTCAAGACAAAAAGACCTCAACATACTAACATTTACCAAATTTCCTCCCAATTTACCATCAAAAAATCACAAATTGAGGGTGAGGTGTGGGTGCTCCTGCACCATTCAACTTTCAAAAACAAAGTCAATTAGGCTGGTAGATGTCTAGATTGGGCTAGCATTTGGTGGAAGAGGAAGAAAGATGATTGGAACTCTAGAGGCCCACCATACTAGATTTTGGTATTGAACCATGAGAGTAGAAGACAGATTTGATATCATGTGTCAAAACATTAAGCATGCATTCTTCCAACCAATGGAGAAGAATATGATTACTTTGCTTCATTTTCATTTACATAAGCATATCAAGGCATGGGAACCAAGAAGACCAAGGATGTCTATTTTTATATGGAGGTAATGGATGTGGTCCAAACTTTAGGAGGGTCAAGAAGGTCAATGTATGATCTTGATGAAATTGAGGAAGAACAACAAGAGAGGGACAGGAAAAATAAAATCAATTGAGAGTTTCAAGGTTTTGTCAAGCAAGTAAGAGGGCTATGGGAGTAGCCTCATCTAAAATATTTTGAACTAGACTTTGATATGTACCATTTAGAGAGCTTGGTTTTCATGGAGTTCCTTTAAAAGCCTCTACTTTTATTATTCTTATGGTAAACTATTTGGTAGAGTTGGGGGAATTACCTTTCTTAGTAGTAATCGCTATTAGTGAGATTGAGATTGTTAACCTTGAGAGAGTAGGACCTTCGTAAAAGGAATTTGATATGGCTATTGATTTCAAAGAATTCAAGCGGGATGTACTACGCATTGACGCCATTCCTCAATCTTCACTTGATGGTATCAAGGAATGGTTGAACTCCATGGTTATAAAGTATTATGAAAGCATAATGAACTTGTACTAGCAGCCAATTTTGAAGACTATTACTGATGATTTAGAGCACATCAACCATGTGGTATAGATTATTATATCCCAAAGACAATTTGTAGCAATGAAAGAGTTTGAAAAGGTAGAGAGAGTTACATTGGTGACTCAGGAGAAAATTTAGCTTTCAAAAAACAAATCCAAATAGGCTTGAAAATGTGTGGATAAGGCCAACATTTGGTGGAAGAGGAAGAAAGATGTCTGGAACTCTGGAGGCCCACCTTACTGGATTTCAATATTCAACCATGAGAGCAGAAGAGAGAGTTGATATCATGCATCAAAACATTAAGCATGCATTCTTCTAGCCAATGAAGAAGGAGGTGATTATTTTCATTTGCATAACCATATCAAGGCATGGGAACCAAGAAGACCAAGGATGTCGAGTTTTATGTGGAGGTAATGGATGTGGTCCAAAATTTAAGATGGGAAAGAAGGTCAATGTATGATTTTTAACCTTGAGAGAGTATTTATGTTGAGGAAATTTCCTTTAGATCCAAGGATTCAAAGAACATCAACCACATGTGGTACAAATGATTAAATCCCAGAGACGATCTATAGTAATGAAAGAGTCTGAAAAGGAAGATAGAGCAACACTGGTGACTCAGGAGAAACTTTAGCTTTCAAAAACAAAGATAATTAGGTTGGTAGATGTGTGGATCGGGCCAACATTTGGTGGAAGAGGAAGAAAGATGACTAGAACTTTGGAGGCCCACCATACTAGATTTTGATATTCAACCATGAGAGTAGAAGAGAGAGTTGATGTCATGTATCAAAACATTAAGCATGCATTCTTCTAGCCAGCAAAGGAGGTGATTACTTTGCTTCATTTTCATTTGCATAAGCATATCAAGGTGTGGGAACCAAGAAGACCAAGGATGTTGAGTTTTATGTGGAGGTAATGGATGTGGTCCAAAATTTAAGATGGGAAAGAAGGTCAATGTATGATTGTTAACCTTGAGAGAGTATTTATGTTAAGGAAATTTCCTTTAGATGCAAGGATTCAAAGCACATCAACCACATGTGGTACAAATGATTAAATCCTAGAGACGATCTGTAGCAATGAAAGAGTCTGAAAAGGTAGAAAAAGCAACATTGGTGACTCAGGAGAAACTTCAACTTAAAAAAAAAACTCATTTGGGCTAGAAGACGTGTGGATCGGGCCAATGTATGATTGGTGCAGGAGCACCATTCAGTAGGTTTTGTTCATCGAGGAAAATAAGGAGTAGAATATCATCAATTTACTAAAATTGGCCCGAACTTGTACATTTGAAGATTTTGAGTCAATAAAAATGGATTTTTGAACAATTACTCTTTCTGTAGCCTCTATAACTTAAGAAATGGTTTTTCACTAAAATTATTAAGGTGTGGGAATGATGTGTTAGTGTTGGGGAGGTCTGAAAGTGAGATGGGTGTGAAACCCATGTGTGTAAAAGTGAGTTTTCTTTAAGAAAAATGGCGGTTTTGAAGAGTTAAATTGTGTTTTTGTGTAGGGCAGAATTATTTTATGATTGTTTGAGCTTGTGTAGGGTATCAAAAAAAAAATTGAGTAATTTTTAGGTTGTGGTTATCTTTGGAAGTATCATTTTCAATAAACCCCTAAGGTTTAGGCTACAATGGAGGGTTTTCTGGTTTACCCATTGTATGGTGGTATAACTGAGATCTGATTGTGGATTTTGAAGTTTTGACACCTTATAATTTCTACCTCAAGATTTGGTAAGGTTTGGATAAGTTTAGAGTATAGACGCTTTGTTCAACCGGATCGATCCCTTAAGGGTCCAAAGGGGAAAATGGCTGAAAAATTCAGCATGAGGTTACTCAGACACTGTGATGCTTAGAACCTTCTCGTCTAATCTAATGGAATCATGTTGGGCCCCTCTAAAATAACCTCTCTCAGTTTTCATTATATCAGAATGGTTTTTCCACAGTGTCTAGTTTTTCGTTGATGAAAAAAGTGTCAAATGGAAGCAGTGGAAAATTGCAAAGTGGTGTAACTTTCGTTCTGCAACTCGTGTGACCAAATAGACTGTTCCAACGCATCCAAATAGACATTTTTACACTAGGAATGGTCCTCTTTCACACCCAACCACGCAGAATTGCTCTGAGCTACGTTCAACCAGATCAATCCCTTAAGGGTCTAAAGGGAAAAATGACTGCAAACTTTAGCATGAGGTCACTCAGACATTGTGATGCTTAGAAACTTCTCATCTAATCTGATGGGATCAAAATGGGCCCCTCTACAATAACCTCTCCCAGTTTTCATTATTTTAGAGTGGTTTTCTCGTGGTGTCCAGTTTTTAGTTGATGAAAAAAGTGTCAAATGGAAGCAGTGGAAAGTTGCAAAGTGGTGCAACTTTTGTTTTGCAACTCGTGTGACCAAACGGACTATTCCAATGCGTCCGAATAAGCATGTTTACACTAGATATGGTTCTCTTTCATACCCAAACACGCAGAATCGCTCCGAGCTACCTTCAACCAAATTGATCTTTTAAGGGTCCAAAGCAAAAAATGGCTACAAAATTCAGCATGAGGTTACTTGGACACCATGATGCTTAGAAACTTATCATCTGATATGATGGGATCTTGTTGGGCCCATCTACAATAACCTCTCTTGGTTTTCATTATTTTGGAGTGGTTTTCCCATGGTGTCCAATTTTCAGTTGATGAAAAAAGTGTCAAATGGAAGCAGTGGAAAGTTGCAAAGTGGTGCGACTTTTTTTTTGCAACTCATGCGACCAAACGGACTATTCCAACACATCTGAATAGGAAATTTTATGCTAGGAATAGTCCTCTTTCATATCCAAGCACGTGGAATCGCTCTGAGCTACGTTCAACCAGATCGATCCCTTAAGGGTCCAAAGGGAAAAATGGTTGCAAACTTTAGCATGAGGTTACTCAGACATCATGATGCTTAGAAAATTCTCATCTAATCTGATGGGATAATGTTGGGCCCCTCTACAATAACCTCTATCTGTTTTTGTTATCTCAGAGTGGTTTTTCCATGGTGTCCAATTGTCAATTGATAAAAAAAGTGTCAAATGGAAGCAGTGGAAAGTTGCAAAGTGGTGCAACTTTCATTCTGCAACTCGTGTGAAAAAATAGACTATTCCAATGTGTCTGAATATGAATTTTTATGTTAGAAATGGTCCTCTTTTGCACCCAAACATGTGGAATCACTCTGAACTACATTCAACTAGATCGATCCCTTAAGGGTGCAAAGGGGAGAATGGTTGCAAACTTCAACATGAGGTTAATCGGACACCATGACACTTAGAAACTTCTTGTCTATTCCCATGGTATCACATTGGGCCCTCTACAATAACCTCTCTCAGTTTTCATTATCTCATAGTGGTTTTCCCGTGGTGTCCAAGTTTCAGTTGATGAAAAAAGTGTCAAATGGAAGTAGTGGAAAGTTGCAAAGTGGTGTAACTTTCATTCTACAACTTGTGTGACCAAACGAAGTGTTCCAACATGTCCGAATAGGCATGTGCTACACTAGGCGTGGTCCTATTTCATACCCAAACATGCAGAATCCCTCTGAGCTACGTTGAACTAGATCGATCCCTTAAGGGTCCAAAGGGAAAAATGGCTGAAAACTTCAGCATGAGGTTACTCAGACACCGTGACACTTTGAAACTTCTCATCTGATCCCATGGGATTGTGTTGGGACCCTATACAATAACCTCTCTCAGTTTTCATTATCTCAGAGTGTTTTTCCCATGTTGTCTAGATTTTAGTTGATGGAAAAAGTGTCAAATGGAAGTAGTGGAAAGTTGCAAAGTGGTTAAATTTTCATTCTAAAATTTGTGTGACCAAACAGACTATTCCAACATGTCTGAATAGGCATGTTCATGCTAGGCATGGTCCTCTTTCTCACCTAAACACATGGAATCACTCTGAGCTACGCTCAACCGGATCGATCCCTTAAGGGTTTGAGTGTAGTATGTTGAAATAGGCCATTCCACCTATTGTTCAGTCTGTGTCTTAGTGATATGGGCCTAATTTAAGTAGGATAGGGAGTATGAATAAGAAAATAGCATTAGTAAGGGAATTGGAAGAGATTACTAATGCTACCCCTGTTGAAAATTCAAAATTTAGGCCCCTTAAAAGTAAGGCTAGAAGAGGTGAAAAGAAGAAATTGCTTGAAAATAAGTTAGAATAGGTTAGAAATAGGGTGAGATTGTGGAGTTTGATGTGTTCAAAATGTTTGCAAGGACAGGGGAGGTAAAAAGTATGTTATGGCATGACAAGCCCTAGTTGGGAAAATAGGGGTTTTGAATGAAAAAGAGAGGTCTGAGGGAGTAAACGTGGGTAAAGTCAAGGGGCAACATAATTTGGTGGTCAATTAAGTTTTTGTAGGAAAAATGAAGAGTGTTGGAATAGGTTTTGAGGTTCAGGTTCGGGGGTTCAGTTCACCAGTTTGGCCAAAAAATTTTGGAGGGGGGTTTAGTTCGTTTTGGGTTCATTGGTACAAAAAACATGTAAAAACAAAATATATATCTATGCAACCTAGAAGCATGAATTAGGATTAGAATATCACATATCATCATATAAACAACAAAACCATCATAAACTTGAATGTCATTTAAAACAACAAAATTTGCAAAAAAAAAAGTGTTTATAACCTACAAAAAATGTGAATAAAATCACACTGATTTTCGCGTGAAAAAAACCATGAGACCATAGCTTGTTTCTTACTATGATGATTTATTAGATTTTTTCCAAGCATCCATAGCTTGTTTGAAAGTAATTTTTTAGGCTTTTAGCCATAGCAGCAAGGCAGTGAATTGTTTGATTAAATACTTTGGTAGACATACGTATGAAAAATGTGGTAGCAGAGACAAGGTAGTGAACTATTTGAAAAAATGCCTCAAAGAAATGTGGTTTCATGGTGATGGAATGGTATGATGAATGCCATGACAAGAAAATTGCTATGGATTGTCATGGCATTCCACCACAATTGAGACCACATTTCTTTGAAGCTTTTTTTCAAATAGTTCACTTCCTTGTCTATGCTATTGCTTATTATTATGCTTTGATAGATTTTTTCCAAGCATCCATAGCTTGTTTGGAAGCACCTATTTTAGGATTTTAGCCATAGCAGCAAGGAGGTGAACGTTTAATAAAATCCTTTGGTAAACATGTATGAAAAATGTGGTAGCATAGACAAGGAAGTGAACTATTTGAAAAAAATGCCTCAAAAGAAATGTGGTCTCATGGTGATGGAATGGAATGATGAATGCCATGGCAAACAAATTGCTATGGATTTTCATGGCATTCCACCACCATTGAGACATTTCTTTGAGGCTTTTATTCAAATAGTTCATTTCCTTGTCTATGCTATTGCTTATTATTATGCTTTGATAGATTCTTTCCAAGCATCCATAGCTTTTTTGGAAGCACCTATTTTAGGCTTTTAGCCATAGCAACAAGGAGGTGAACTATTTGATAAAATGCTTTGGTAAACATGTATGAAAAATATGGTAGCATAGACAAGGTAGTGAACTATTTGAAAAAATGTCTCAAAGAAATGTGGTATCATGGTGATGGAATTCCATGACAATCCATAACTTGTTTGAAAGCACCTATTTTAGGATTTTAGCCATAGTAGGCAAGGCAATGAACTGTTTGATAAAATGCTTTGATAGACATGTATGAAAAATGTGTTAGCATAGACAAGCAGTGAACTCTTTGAAAAAATGCCTCAAAGAAATGAGGTCTCATGGTGATGGAATGCCATGACAGCAAAAACATTTGATTGTCATGAATTCCATCTCCCTGAGACAATTTCAAGGGGATTCATGCTGTCCTATGATATTGTTTATGCATTTGACCTCACCAGCATCCATATTGTTCGAAGAAGAACTTGTTTTAGGCTTTCAGCCATAGCAACAAGCAGTGAACTATTTGACAAAATGCTTTGGTAGACATATCAAAAATGTGGTAGTATAGACAAGGCAATGAATTGTTTGAAAAAATGCCTCAAAGAAATTTGATCTCATAGAGATTCCATGACAAGAAAATGCAATTGGGAGCTCCTCCTATTTATTAGTTATGCAATGTGAAGTAATTGCATAGCTGATTGACTTCGTAAAAACTATATTGTAATTGAAATTTTGTCATCCTATCAACATCTAGTTATTAGTTATGCAATGTGAAGAGCAATGCTTTGAGTTTGAAATATGTGCAATGTAATCAACGATATGAATATAAACTACAAAAATCTATTTCTTACAATATTAGTTAAAATTTATTTTATTTGCTCTCTATATCTCTATGGTATGGAAATGCCTTTAATTTTTTTTAAAAAATTATTTGTTGTTCTACTCTTTTTTACCTTTTTTTTTAAATTTGATTTTTTCCCATTTTTTCTAGACTTTTTCCTGATTTTTTCAAAAAATATTATACTTTTGGTTTACTGATTTTTCCCCAAAAGATTTTTGTTGCTATGGTATAAACACATATCTTTTTGTAGTATCAAGGATACTTTTTGAAACTTCCATGCATTGCTAATCTAAAAGGAAAAGTCTTTTGCCTAATCTGTATGCAACCATGCTTTTGACATTGTCAAAAAGAGAAAATATGGACACCATCGATAAAAGAGATTTGCATTAACCAAATAGCCATGTACACATACATCAATATATGTTGATATAAGTATAAAATATAGTTACAAAATAGCCATATAGCTTTATGAGAATGCCATATAGGCATACAATGTCAAATATATCCAATACAAGATATGTACAAAATTTCCATGTCTAGGCATACAACAAAGGGCTTTGGAATAAATATTCATTTCTCTCCATGCTTTGGAAATAAATTATTTCCCTTTGTTTGGCAATCCGATTGCGATAATTCCATCACTCATTTTTGTTGTGCTTGAGGAGTGCTCCTACTGCTCCTCCTATGGTTTAGCTCTTGGTGAAGTTTTAACTATTACAATAAGAAGTAAAGACATTAATATATAGAAATTACATTATATAAAATGATATATTTAACAAAATAATCACTTACAGCCATCTCATGATCACTCTCCACGATGGAAATATTTGCATGTCGATCCTCAGGCATGCTCAAGCCTTGTATAAACTATCCAAATAGGAATTAAACTGTGAATCAATAATGGTTTGATTTTTCACTAGAATTAACATCTATAATAATGAATGCAAATTGAAATTTACTAATTTGCCTCATACCTCCTCTATCAAAGCCATCGAGGATTGTATAGTGGATGAAACGCCGATATTCATTTCCCTTGTAGCATTTGGAGGTGTTTCCACAACCAACATTTGAAAATAAAACAACAAATTATTCAATCACAAAAAAGTTACAATAGCGATCCACATCATGACTTATAATGTATGAGATCTAATGAAAAAAATTTTGAGTACAAGTATTAAACTATATATTTTTGGTAGGCCTTGGTAGTTTGATAGGAAGACCAAGCATGATGGGGAGAAGAACACATAATCCATTGTGAAGGATGGAAAGACTTACAACCTTTCACCTCTCCTAGAAGAAGACAAGGAAAAGCATGAAGGGCCTAGTGTTTTGATGGTGGGTGAGAAGGAGTTCATTAAGACCTTGAAGGAAGGAGGAGGAAGAGGATTCTTTCTGATTATGAAGCCAAAAAGTGAAGCAGATCTTCCCACAAAGAAGAAGATGCACTAAAGGAAGTCCAAGAGTTGTTGGAAAGGTACAAGCACATAACGGTGAATGAATTACCTAGTTCCCTACCTACCATTAGGGATATAAGCCACCATATTGATCTAATTCCAGGGGATACATTGCCCAATAAGGCTGCATACAAGATGACACCTGCTCAAAATGAGGAGATTGCAAGACAAGTGCAAGAGTTGATTGATAAAGGGCTAGTGAGGAAGATTTTGAGCCCATGTGTTGTTCCTACTATCCTAGCTCCAAGGAAGGATGGGAATTGGAGGCTTTGCACTGATTCAAGAGCCATTAATAGGATCACAATAAAATATAGCTTCCCGATGCCAAGAATGGAGGAACTCATGGATTGTCTATCAGGAACATCTTATGTTTCCAAGATTGATCTAAAGAGCGGGTACCATCAGATAAGGATCAGAGAGGGGTATGAATGGAAGAAAACTTTTAATACTAATGAAGGGATCTGAGTGGTTGGTGATGCCCTTTGGGTTATCAAATGCCCCTAGTACATTTATGCACCTTATGAATGAGGTATTGAGACCTTTCATCGGAAATTTTGTTGTAGTTTATTTAGATGACATCCTTATGTTTAGTAGGTATAAAGAAGAACATTTGAAGCACCTTGGCATGGTACTAAGGAGGTTACAAGAGGAGAAGCTGCTAATCAACATGGAAAAGTGTGAAATCATGAAGGAAGAACTAGTCTACCTTGGTTTTTTCATCTCCAAGGGAGGTTTGAAGATGGATCCTTCAAACCAAAATCCATGGGAGATGTGAGAATATTCCATGGAATTGCAAGCTTTTATAGAAATTTCATCAAGAACTTTAGCCAAATTTGTGCACAAATCTTGGACACCATCAAAGGAGGTAACAAAGGTAAGTTTTATTGGACCAATGAGGCTGATAAAGGGTTTGAATATCTGAAAATGAGAGTAGCACAACAACCTATACTTGTGCTCCCTGATTTTGATAAAGTTTTTACCATTGAGTGTGATGCTAGCAATCAAGCAATAGGGGCTATTTTGAGCCAAGAAGGTAGACCGGTTGCATTTTTCAGTGAGAGGCTAAATGAAGAAAAGAGGAAGTATTCTTCCTATGATTTGGAATTGTATGTCATGGTCCAAGCCCTCAAAAAGTGGAGGCGCTACTTGTTACCTAAAAAAATTGTTGTTTATATTGATAATCATGCCTTGAGTTTTTTGAATGCACAAGACAAACTCAGTCATAGGCACATGAAGTGGGTAGAGTCTTTGCAAGCATATACTTTCACAATAAATCATAAGAAGGGCCAAGAAAATAAGGTGGTAGATGCTCTCAATAGAAGGGCACTTGTAGTGCAAGAGATCCAACTCTAAATCATGGGGGTTGAAGCATTGAAGGATATGTATAATCAAGATTCAGATTTCAAGGAGGTATACAATGTTTGTGAGCAGCATTTGAATCCTTTTCATGGTGAATTCTCTAAATTTTTATTGCAGAATGGTTTTCTCTTCAAAGGAAGCCAATTGTGTGTGCGTAAATTCTCAATGAGGGAGAATATCATAAAGGAGAAACACAGTGGGAGTCTTGGAGGTCACTTTGGCCTTGAAAAGACTTTGGAACAAGTTAGGAGATTTTACTATTGGCCAAAGTTGTAGGTGGATGCGAAAAGGTATGTGGAAGGCTGCATAATATGTCAAAGAGAAAAGGGAACTTCATCAAATGCAAGACTCTATCAACCACTACCCATTCCCAATAGGCCAAGGGAGTGTGTAAGTATGAACTTTGTCTTGGGGTTTCCTAGAACCCAAAGAGGTTTTGATAGTATCTTTGTGGTAGTTGATAGATTTAGTAAGATGGCACATTTTCTTCCTTGTAAATGCACCAATGATGCATCTCATATAGCAGGTCTCTTCTTTAAGGAGGTTGTTAGGATACATGGACTACCTTTAAGCATTGTTTCTGATAGGGATTCTAAATTCATTGGTCACTTTTGGAGGACCTTGTGGAAGAAACTCAAGGAATTTTCTTTTTCCTTTAGTTTAGCATACCATCCACAAACAGATGGAAAAACTAAAGTGGTGAATAGATCATTGGGAAATCTCTTAAGATTGCTTACCAAGGAGCATGGATAAGCTTGGAATCTGATTTTACCTCAGGCTGAATTTTCATACAATGAATCCATGAATAAGAGCATTGGTAGAAACCCTTTTGAAGTAGTCTATGGCATGCACCCTAGAGGGGTCTATGAACTAAGATATCTACAAGGAATTGATAACAGAAGTGCTCAAGGTGAGGACTTTGCTATTACAATCAGGGATATTCATCAATAAGTGAAGGAAACCCTTCAAAACAATGTTGAGAAGTGTAAGGAAAAGGCAGATTTAAAGAAGAGGAATGTCCAATTCAAGGTTGGAGACTTGGTGATGGCAGACTTGAAGAAGGAGAGTTTTCCAAAAGGAAAGTATACAAAACTCATGATGAAGAAGATAGGACCTTACAAGGTGGTCCAAAAGTTTGGCCATAATGCTTATGAAACAGAGCTACCTCCTAGGGTGGCAATCTCTCCTATCTTCAACATTTCTGACTTGTATCCTTTCAAAGCTTCTATGAATTTAGGTGATGGAGTAGGTAGAATAGCAATAGAGGATGAATATTGGGTGAAGGAACTACCCCCCAGCCAACCTATGACTCTTGAATGCATCCTAGACACCAAGGAGAAAAAGAAGACTAGAATGAATGTTTACAAGGAATACCTGGTCAAATGGAAAGGTCTACCTGAAGATGATGCAACATGGATGTCAAAAAATGATATTAAACAACATGGAACTATTGTAGAAGACCTAATCTCAAAGAGGACTTAAGATCTTTTTCTTGCTTGGGAGTATGGTGCAAGAGCACTCATGGGTCTAAGGGACCTAGAATAATTTGTTATGTTTTTTTTCTTGGTTTATGGATGGAATAAGGTCTTATGGACCATTTCAATGCTTTTTAGTAGGTCTTCTAGGTTTTTGGTCTTGGTGACCAACTTCTTTGTACAACAAGGTCTCCATCCTCCTTTGTAAGTCTAGTGCATCTTGGAAAAATAAGGAAAAATGATGCCTTGATGTATCTAGACACCTGAGGGGAGTCACCTTACTTTTTGACAAGGTTTTAAATTCCTTCAACACATTTTGGAAGGCTCTTTGTGGTGGAGTTAGTAGAAGTTGCTCACATTGCCTTAACTAGGCAATTAGAAGTCAAAGCATGAGATTAGTTGTTTTCCAACATCTCTCTTTTCAAAAGATAGTTGCAAGAAGTTGGAGGGAGTTTTAAGACTTCAAATATGCCTCTCTTGGTCTAGGAAAGGTTGATGTTGATGTTTTGAAGAAGTTTCAATAAGAAGTTTGTTGTTTTTCCTGTGTTTTTCTGAAGAATTTGTTGATCCCATACTTGGTACATATTGTATGTTCACTTTCATGCTCCAAGCCCATAATGGTTGGATAGGTAATTGAATAATATTTCCTTTGGAATTGGAGTGGTGATATTTCATTGAGTATCAAGGGAGATATTCCAATTTCTCTATCGGGTGGGCTGAAAACCCTTAAAATCAGGGTTTTGGGTGAAAAATGTATATTTCTTCCATTCCCATGTTGTAAAATTGCTAAATCTCAGTGGGATGGAAGATATAAGGATATACTATCATTTCCTCAATGTTTTGGAGAACGACAAGATCATTGTTGGAAGTTGTGCATTAATTTTGGCTTGACATCTCTATGTGGCAAGCATAATTGACAAGCAAAAAAAATGAGTTTTTGCTTGATTTTGAAGAATCTATTTAAGAGGCACTTAAGAATGGTGGAAACAGGTTTGGAGAACCTATAGGAGTCTAAATTTTGGCTTTGGGCAGAAGGGGAGAGCCTAGATAGTCAAGACCTAGGTGTAGGTCTGTGAATTAGGCCTTTTGGAGCAGCGGTAGAAAGGGCCATTGTGAGTGATGTTTTGATAGTCAAGAGGAAGGGTTTTGGAATCTTGTAGGGGTCCATCTTAGGGTTCTAAATCCATAGGTTTGGTTTCTTAACAGTTTTCCTTGTGTTTTTTATTATGACTATCCTACCGGGCAAGGGCTGCAAGCCTTTAGAGAGAGTGAGGTCGAAGTCACCATAGCGATGGGTGTTTGTTGTAACCTAAATGCTAGAGGGTTGTTAAACCTTGTTTTGACTTAATGATACATGATCCAAATGTTTTCAAGCTTTGTGATTTGTTTGAGTTGTGAACCCTAGGTGTGTGGGATTGATCTCTTAAAGAATAGTGGAGTTTAGGACTCCTCATAAGAGTATTTGAGAGAAGCATTCAGTGGAGTGACTTTTCCATTTGTGATTGTGAGTTTTCCTTCCCTAAAACTCTACATCATTTCTAAAGCTTATGCAAAATATTTCCATGGTGTTCATGGTGGTGGCAGGAGTATTTAAGGTTTGTAAGTACCTTATGAAATAAACCCTTCTTTGTAGGGCTTTATTTGTGCATAGAATAAGCTTAGTCAATAAACATGATGTGAGTAATGTCTTGGAAGTCAGATGAAATGATTGAGGTGTAAAGGGTTGATTGTAGTATCTTGGTCTTGAGGAACTAGTTGGTAAAAGTGAAAATTTGGTGAGTTGTTTAAGGAATTGAAAGATTCAAAACTCTTTATCAAGTTTTTGCTTTGAATTCAGATAAATTGATGATGACAAAGGTGTGTTAGGATCTGATGGATATAGGTTGTAACATGAAAGATTGGTTTTTGGTTATTTTTTCTAGGTAAAGAAAATTGAGTGGAAGGGTTCCTTGGTGAATGATGAAAGAGTGTATTATTTAGTGACTCTAATTAGGTTTCTTGTGCACGAATCAATCATTTTTGCTGATAAATAAGATGTTTGAAGCTTGAGGATGATAAGAAGTATTGAAATGAGTTGTCTTGTTGTTGCCTTGTGGTTTGCAAATGAAACAATGTCATTTTTTATGAAAAGAGAAAGAAATTTTAGTTTCTTATTCAATTTGATCTTCTCCCGATTCAATTGGGTCAGATGTTAGTGCAGGAGCACCTAGGTCATCAAATACTTTTCAATTTTGCAAAAGGGATGAGTGTTCATATTTGTATTGAGTCAATCACAAAAGCTCATGGAAAAATGATGTAAAGCATTTTCAAGGTCATATGAGGTATTATTTGAATGTATTTAAGGTTATGGGTAAGTTCTAGGTGGTCAAAGTGGGAAAATGCAAACAATGCAATAATGTAATATTGTTAAAAGTTGTTAAATTGAAAAAAACAAGGAAATTAGGAATATTAAGGGTTAAAAGGGGTAGTTTCAACTGATGGAAAGATAGTTATGTAAAAGGAAATATCTTTAAAAGGAATGTCAAGGTGAGAAAAAGCAGAAGTTTGTGTTCTTGTAATTAGATTTTGAAATAAAAATTCCCTATTTCTGAGTTTGCAACATTACTCCATTGTTTTGTTTTCTTGTGTTGGTAATTTAGGAACACCCAAAGTTAAATCATAGTGTGAATACATGTAAAGAGGAGTTAGTTTCCAATTTCAAGACTTGGACTTGGTTAGTTTTAGGAAACAAAGAATAAGAGGTAGTTTTCAGTGCCTAATAGAGTCCTTTTAGAAGCAAGTTTGAGAGTCCAATAGGGTTTTTCATCATTAATCCACCAATGTAGATCAAGTAAATTGGTGGAGTAGGTTAATGTTAGGATGTTTTGCATGTTTTGATGATTGTAAGTGTAGAGAAAAGCAAGAATACCATGGTGGAGTTGCTGCTACACTGGAAAATAGAGGATTTTCCTACACAAAGTGATGCTATAGTCATTGGTCATGAATAAATAAAGCTTGCAGAGGCTTGGAAATGATGTATAAGGTATTGGAAGACATAAAAAATCATGTTCCAGGTGGTGGCCAAAGAAATAGATGTTTGCAAGAGTATTTTTCACAAAACCATCCTTGATTTGTGCTTTTACACCCTATAAACGAGGGTTTATTGGATTAGAAAATTTTCATGGTTTTCAATCCCTATAAATGGTGAAATATTGAGTTATAAGACATGCTTGAAGACTGTTTTGAGATTTTGAGTGATTTTAATGGTTTTGAAGGGGTCTCCTTTGTAAAGAAGGCCTAATCTACTAGCCTTTCTTCAGAGGATAGTATGAAATTTGATGATTTTCTTTATGTCAAATGTCTAAGAACTTTGGTATGTTGTGATGTGATGGAAAGTGTTTCTAAATGTGCATTGATTTTTTTAATAAGCTTTGAGATAGGAATGTAACTACCCAATTCAATGGTTGACAGACCTACTAGAGGAATATGATATTGTTTGATCAAAACAAAGATGTTTGTTTAAACAGTGGAAAGGATGATATTAAGTGCTTGGTTACTATCAAACTAATGATATGATTGATGTTACTAGATTTGGTTAAGGTGTATAAGACAAGTTTGGTGACTTTGATGGTCGGATGGGTGAGTATTATGAAGCCTTTTGAGCAAATAGGTGATTAACCACAAGATGATAATCAATATTATGTTGTAGCAAGAGTTTTTAACCTATAAATAGACTACTGTAGTCAAAATATGGTGAGTACAATGCTTGATAATGGAATGATAATAGTGACATGTATGGTTTAGTTGATTTGTTTCCTTGGTGAATATATGAAAGGATGAATTACTCAAGTGTCAATAATCAGGTTTATGTTGTTTTTATGGTGGTTGAGAATGATGTGAATCTAATTGATTAAGTCAGTTTTCTTTAATATGGTTTTTGCTTTGAATGAGTCAATTGGAATACTGATTAGTGGAATGATGAATGATGGCCTATGGAATGGCTAAGAGAATTTCAGTGGATTTTGGTTGAATGAAAATTAGATTTTTGATGAAATTATATTTGATCTTCTCCTGATTCTATTTGGGATTGAAATCCCTTGAAGAAATGATGTTGATGGTGTTTGTTAGATGCTCTTCATCAGATGTACCCTGATGATTGAGTGTTTTGATATGATGCTTTGCATCACTAACTGCCTTGTCTATGCTATTGCTTACTATTATGGTTTCATATATTTTTTCCAAGCATCCATAGTTTGTCGTGCCGGTGCACCTTTGCAAGAACATGCCTCCATGTGAAGTAATAACATCATGCTGCTTATGTTGACTTTCTAAACAACTATATTGTACAGTTGAAATTTTGTCATCTATGAACATCTAGTTATTAGTTATGGAATTTTAAGTAATGCTTTGAGTTTGAATGATGTGTAATGCAATGTAACCAACAATATGAATATAAACTACACAAATCTATTAAGTAGAATTCATTAGTTAAGTTCTCTTTATTATATTACCTTTGTGTACGTTTGAGTGAATCCACCGGCACTAGGAGGTGTTTGCTTAAAACCGCCAATATTAGCCTGTTCAACATCCAAAATCACAAGTATTAAAATACCATTCGTAAAACAATGTTATTAACATGTAATAAATTTATAATTGTTTACTAGTTACATACCCCACTGATAGGTGTACTACAAAAATAAGTAGGTAGAGGACCGGTGTATCCAGTCTCAACACTATGACCCTGCAATTTTATTAAAATAATAAAAATAAATAAGTTAATCTTTCATTTTAGAATCAAAATTTAATAAATTAAATTCAATGAACATGCTAACTTTTACCCGACTATCAATGCCATATGCACAATGCAAAATGTCAGTCATCCTCTCCATCCTCGTAGCAGCATACAGATCCTGTGTAGCAGCATACAGATCCTATGTAGTAGCACACGGATCTTGTGTAGCAGCATACAGATCCTGCGTAGTAGCCTCCTAAGTGTTGGTGGGGTCATATGAACAAGTCACCCTGCAAGATTGACACACATGGGTTCGAAGGCCACCACCTGAAGACTCCCCTGGATGGCACTATACAATAGGGCTAGTATGATGGATGACACTCCGGGTCAAAGTGTTGATCACCTGCAATGTCTCTACATCAGTACTCTCCTTTGCAACGGTAGGCATAACAATGTGCTCACCAGGTGGCCTAGCGAGAGGTCATCTCCCTTGCCACGCAGGATCTGACTGTGCACCATGCCTATCCTGAGCCGAGCCCCCACCTCTCCCTTGGGACTCCCTCGTATCAAAATAATTTGGGATTTGGTTCAATAAAAACTCACTGTATAGTTTCCTAAGAAAATACTGGGGGACTTCACAATTGTTTCACAGTGGGTAATCAAAGACCAAGTACCACCTATCATAAAAACGGTTCCTAATCTCTTTGTGGTGGCACCAATGCTTAGGAAACCTCTTCACATTGAGGCTAAGATTTTGTTTTTTTCTAGGCTGAGTGCATAAAGAGCACCAATCACCTTTAGTAATTTTTAAATCTTTTACTTGTTTATATCATAGTTTATTTGCATAATATTCCCTAGCTACCTCCCTCCTATCTTGCCATCCCATTATTTGTTGGGTTATTAAATCTACATTTTTTAACATCTCTTTCATTGAATTTGCTAGTGTCATTCTTTCTGCGGTTGAAGCATTTGGATCACTCAACCTATTGATAAGATCCTCAATTTTTTTTTTGTTCTCAATTTCACTCCTCAATTGTTTTTGAGTGCCAGGAGGGTGTTGAGTGATTGGTGGGGCAGGTTGATTTTGTTGAGGAGGATTTGCCTGTTCTTCTTGTTGAGGATTTTAAGGATTTGCAAGATTATTTGCATCTCCTACAAATTAAAAAAAACAATCAAATCTAACCTAAAACAAACAAAATCAACTTGAAACTAAGAAATTCAAAACAAATAGCAAACAATACTTACCTCCTGCACCTCTTCGTCGTCGTGGCGCCATCTTTGCATAGGAAAAGCAACTATTGTTGATGAATTTTGTACAATGCCTCCTCCTAGAATGTGAGCACGAAAATGAGGGCTTTTGGCCATGGGAAAAGCACAAAAACAGACAAGAGAAAATGAATAGCTTTCACTTCTTTTTTAGCTTTTATAATGAAATAATGCAAGCGTGTTATAACACACTCACGTTATGTCATTTTAAATATTTTTTTGAAGTTGGCCACAAAAGTGTAACCCAACTTCATGCACCCACCCAACTATCTTAGTAGAGTCTTTAATGGGCTCGTCCAGGATCTCAACTATGGTCAGATGCAGAGCGTTTTTCCTGACCTCAACTATAGGTTCCCAAAATGAATAGCATTCAATCCAGTCACATTTTTTTGTTCTGTACAATACACTGGGGTATTTTGATGGTTGTTCTTTTGGTTAGGGATAGGTTTTGCTGAAAGTTGGTGCTGATTAACCTATTCATTTTGAGGATTCTAGGGGCTTGGTAAAAGATTTTTTTGTTGATTAGCCATCCTTCTTGGGCCAATCTAATACTAATTTTGAGATTGGTTCCACTAAGGAGCAAGATTTTGAGGATACCATTGTTGTTGAGTCTAGTTTTTCCATTGAGGATTTCCCTAGGACTGATTTACCCATTCAGGTTGTCCCCAGGGGTAAGCTCCCCAATTCGATGGTGCTGGTGGAGGAGCTTGAGGCCAAGATGTTGCCCATTGATTGTTATTCTAATTGTTTTGGGGCCTCCGGGAGGGATTTGAGTTTTGGCCATAAGAAAAATTTCCACCAGGTCTTTGATTCACAACATTAATCTCTTCTTCAACCTAAGATGTCCTTTTCTTGGAATTCTTGATTGCACTAAGGAGCTCACATTGATCATTGGCATGATTCTTCTCATAAAATTGTCAGGCATCAACCTTGTCTAGGGGGCATTCTCTCAATAGATGTTTGTTTCAACACCTAAGACAATAAATGGATAAAGTCTCAAGATTACGTGTTTTAGCTTGTATTCCATCTAGTGTGGTGTTTAATTGAATGAGAATCTCAATCTTGAGGTTGGCTGTCTCCTCACACAGTTGTCTTATTTAATTGGAACCTTTAAAAAGAGTATACTTATGGATACCTCATCGAGTATGAGAGAAATTCTAACATAATTGGGTGATATCATCAAGTCCAAGTTGGGAGACATCTCCTTTTCCCATTAAATCAAGGCTTATCCTAGCATCATCTCAAGTCCCTTAAGAAATATGGTTTTCAAAATTTCCAAACTGATGGCCTCTCCTTCACATTGTTTAGATAAGAAGATAAACCTATCTAGGTAATCCTCTAGGCTTTCATCCTCACTTTTCTTAAGTTTGAACAAGTCCTCTTTCCTATCACTAACCCTACAATAGCTCTGGTATTTTTCTAAGAAGGAATACCACATTTCATCCCAAGAGGTTATTGACCTTGAAGCTAATCCCATAAACCAACGCATTGCAACGTCCTTCAAGGTGGAGGGGAAAAGTTTCAGTTTTTGGTAATCATTCTTATAGTTATATGTCAGACTTCAAACTTTAAACTCAAATAGGAACTAGTTAGGATCTTTAAAGGATAAACCTCTAAAAGTTGGAAAAAAGGATGGTGAAATGTTTTTCATAGGTGTATTGTCATCTGCAACAAGAAAAATAGGATAAGTGAATGTAAGTGCTCCCCCTGCTAGGTTAGTGCCATTCCTTCGGTCACCTATAACATTGAAAGGGGTCATTCCTCTTCAATAGTTGGTTCTTCATCAAAGGTTTGTTTTGATTGCTAAGGCTCTAGAGTACGCAAAGGGATAAATTCTTCTATAAATGTTTGTTCTGATGGGTGAATTTTTGGGGTATATTAGAAGGTCCCAGGTTGATCTTGACTAATCAATTCTTTAGTAAATTCTTTTGCTAAGACTTTGTCATTCCTACTTGTGGTTGGAACATCTCTTGGGGGTTTTTGGTATGTGTATTCCATGGGTTCCTTGTTTCCTAACCATTCAGAAAAAGAATCTTGGTGACTATTTTTGTTCCTAAAAGAGGTATTCAAGCAATCTCCTTGATGAGTGCTCTAAATGATCCTTTTAATGTTCATGTTGTGCACACAAAAACTTTATTATACTATTAATTAAGAATGTTCATGGTAGAATATATGCTTTTATGTTTGCTTTTTTTTCTCTATATTTAACTAATTAGGGAATATGATAGAAATAATATTTTTCATTGAATGTGTCACCTTTAATCATGTTTGCGATAGAATAACTATTCAATATAAAATATTTTTTGTCACATTAGCATCCTGTTCTTGAAGATTTCGTTCAGGTGATTTAATGCTTACTTCATGAGGTGGATTTGTTAAACTCTCTATTTAACAACTTGGAATCAGTCACACTCTTGATCGCTCTAGCTAGATGTTGATTCATCATAATTTCAAATTGACTTCTTTAGTCGGTTTGGAAAATTCTTGTTTAGCTATTATGTGGCAGGATTCTCTCTAACATTTTTAGTTCTATTTTAGTTTTTGATTACCATTTTTTTTCTTTGCAGGTAGTGCCATGATTTTGAATTCAAATAAGGGATATTCCTATAAATATCCATCTTTATGGATAGTCTATGAATTAGATAATTTTTGCTTAATATTGTAATGATGGTACTACACAGTTTTGTTCCAATTCCCTATTTGGGAAAGTTTGAATGCAAATAATCAGTTAATTTGAATCTCAATGTTTAAGGTCCCAATGGAGGAAGAACAAGGCCCACTCAACCAAAGGAGCTGATCCTGTGTTGAACTCTTTTGATTCAATTAATTTCTGTTTAATTTATATCAAGTGAAAAGTTAAGAATCTTGATTTATGTTTAATCACTATTAGCAACTGCATCTATTCATATTTTCTAGATTAGTTAATTGTGTTACCAAGATAGTTGATTATGCTTCACTATAGATTAACATTTATTTGTTTACTTTAAATTTGAATGTTGTTCATAGGAAGTAGATTTAGTAGCTATTTTCAAATGCATAATTGTTTTGGTAGAAGTAATAATGATGACTATTGGGAAGACTAAATTGAAGATTATTTGGATATTCATTCAAAGAATCTAGTGTTGTTGTTTCTAGATTAATATTTATTTTCTTGTAAGCATAAAATATAATTTCTTTTCAAGTAAAATAAGAATAGAATTTGAATTATGAATTTTAGATTAAGTGTGAATTTAGTTGCATTTTAATTCTTCCACAAATCAATTACAATTAAGGTTGAGTCTGAACTAAGTTGAGTTTTAATGAGCATTACTTAAGGAATAAGATATAATTAAATCCTTAGAAATTAGTTAAAAATTAGTTGTCGAGTTCCACTCCTGAGAGCTCCTAAAGGGGCCAGACCAAAATAAAAAGTCTTTGTTTATAGTGCAAAACCCCCTAATCCGTGGAAACATCCTTATCACATATATCTCTAAGAAACACCCGGTTCTATAATTGAAAGATTAAATAATGCAAGAAGTGACACCAACAACCTTACTCATCATTTTTGGTGCCTTTTTAGGGAATAAAAGATCTGGATATTAAACTTTGAAGCCTTAGTGTTGATAAGGAAGACATTTTGTATTGTGGATGAGATGCAGAAGAGACCCTCTAGGAAGGTTTCTTCCATGAAACATTGATTTACAAAACATTGATTTTGATCAAGAACAACAAGTACAACAACATCAGATTGAAAATCAAGAAGAGAATCAAGAAAATCAAGGAGAAAATATGAAACATCTTCAAGAAGAAGAAATGGGTGACCAACTAGGAAATGATCTCCCACCAAATAGGACTTTTTCCTATCCTATCAATTTAAATAGATAGAAAGATGAGCCTCCTATTAAAAATATTTCACCTTCTGTTTTACCTACCTTTAGGGGAAAAACTTCTGAGGACCCTAACCAATTTCTCTTCAAGTTTAAGATTTTACGCCAAACCTATGACTATATAGCTAATAACCAGAAGTTGAAACTATTTCCTTCTACCTTGAAAGAGTCATCCTTATGTTGGTTTATGGGTTTAGGTGTTGGGACAATATCAACTTGGTAGGAAATGGAAACTGATTTTTTGGATAAATACTAAGATTATTGTTGAGTAAGAGATAGGAAAGAGGAATTTTTCTGAATGAGACAAATGGAAGATGAAAGTTTGGAGGATTATGCTAATAGATTTCAATTTGTGCATAAAAGGTGTGGTAATGGGATGGATAATGAGATTAGTAAGAAATTTTTTTTGAAAGGAATTGATGATGAGTCTTTAGAGAGTTTTTGAATCTTATGGGGAAAGGAGACATCAATAAGCTTTCTTTGGAAGATATAATTGAAATATGCAGAAACTACTATAGGACTAAAGTAGGGACTAGGAGCTTCCGAAGAAACAAAGCTCTCACTCTTGATGTGTATCAAGAAATGGAGGAAATTGTAAATCTAAAAATTGATATACTACTTCATCTCAATGTGCAAGGAGATAAGAAAACTTCTGAGCCTTTAGCCATTTATTGTTCCAAATGTAGAGGGGAACATCTTTTGAGAGAGTGTCCATTAAATCAAGTTGATCTCTGTGAAATCTATGAGAAACATCATGCAACAAGTTCTTGTAGCCTCTTACCTAGAATTAAGAATCATCTAAAGAAACAACCTATAGTGGAGGAAGAGCTTAATTATGTTGGGAAAAGATCTCAAAATACATGATATAATGCTAATCAAGGGAAATATGGTCCTAGAGCTATTTGGAATCAAAATCCTTGGAAAAATGCAAACCAATGGACTCCTCCATACAAAACACAACCACCACCTAAATTTTGGGGTCAACTGAATGGATGAATCCTCAAAGGAATCAATCATAGTGGCCATCAAATAAGCCACAATGGCAGCCGAACCAGCCATTGTGGCAACAAAATCAAATGTAGTTTCAACCGTGGTAAAACTAGGGGTCGAGGCATCCCTGGGCACAAACCCCTCCATTAATTATTGAACAAGTAAACCAACCTCAGCTCCTTGCACAACCTATTTCAAATCCAAAATATAATCATACTGATTCAAATCATTCTACTTTGAATGTAATTGATGCCAATGATATTCAATTAAGGAATCGTAATGTTCCATCCATACTAGATGCTAAATACTAGGAGAGTGAGAAAGAAAAAGAGTATTCAAAGGAAAACTAGAACTTTAATGATGTACAAAAAGTTAAACATGCACCTTATCCTAATCATTTCAAAACAAAACAAGTAGCTCCTAACATCCCCTAACCAAATTTAATGAATGTGGTAGATTCTCAACTTCTCCAAAAATTGAAAAAGATCAATATTGAGAAACCATTAGTATAGTCCATTAAAGATATATCTGAAATAAATCAATTGGTTAAGTCTCTTTGTATGAAAACGCTAGGTAGGAAGAATAAATTATCTCCTATAATAGAGATAGGGACCAAACTCACTAATGTTTTGTCAAGAATATTACTCCCTCAAAAGTATAATTATCTTGGTAGTCCTATGATAACTTTGAATATTGGAGGAATTGAGATAACCAATGTGCTAATTGATTTGGGAGCAGCTATCAATGTTATCACATCAAACACTATTGAAATGTTGGGTATGACAAGGGTTCAACCCACAACAACTGATTAACAGTTGGAAAATCAATCTACTACCAAAATTGAAGGTGTTGTTGAAGATATCATGGTTACCATTGATACATGGGATTATCTAGTTGAATTTCTAGTCCTTAAAGCTAGCAAGAAGGATTCTAATTATCCAATCATCTTAGGAAGACCATGGTTAGCCACTATAGCAGCATTGATAGATTGCAGATCAAGAAGTATGATAATTTCTAATGGTTAGAAAAAGGAGTTGTCATTTTATCCTCCAACCCAACCATCATCTCAACCTAATACCCAAATTTGGGTCGATGAGGATATAGAGTCAGAAGGAGATGTCATTTTAGAATTGGCCATGGTTACTTTTGTAGAACATGTCGAGGAATATGAAGAACAAGATCTTAATTCTGAGAAGATTGGTCAAGTAAAGAAGAAGAAGAACTGTTAGTGGATGTTACATCAGAATAATTCACACCCATGTCCCCTGAATACACTTATTAGAGATCCACTTTATTCTAAGAATGAAACCAAAGAAATTACAGTAGCAGGGGATAAGCCTCTTTTCATTAATTCATCCTTATCCTCCTCACAAGAAAAGGAATTGAAGCAAATTTTGGATAATCACACTGAAGCATTTTCTTGGGAATATAAATACATGAGAGGAATTCACCCTTCTATTTGTACTCATCATATTTATATTGAAGATGTTAAGCCAGTAAGGCAATGACAAAGAAGGATCAATAATGTTCTTAGTGATTTTGTAAAGCAAGAAATAGAAAAACTACTAAAAATGGGGCTTATTTATCCAATATCTAATAGTTACTGGGTTTCCCCATTAGTTATTGTTCCCAATAAAAATGGAAACTGGAATGTGTGTGGATTATAGATGTGAGTGTGAAAATGAATATGAGTAAAAGATTAAGAAATACACTCCAATGCAACTTCATTAGATAATTCAAATGATAAATTAATCTAATTGTTCAAAATATCTTAAAATCTCTAAAAGCATTACATTTCTCTCTATCTCCGAGGATTTAATGAATCAAAGTGGCTCTCATATTTGTTTGCACTATGATTATTAAAGTGACAACCTAGAGAATGAGAATGATAAGCTATATGAGGGTATGTGCAGGATCATGGTATGCCAAAAAGTGGCAATATTTGTAGGGTATGTGGCTGACGACTTTTTTTTCACCCAAAAATAATGAAACGAAAAGGGTTTTTAGAGGAGATTCTCAGCTTTCCAAAAATATAAATTATGATTTAATTTGAATTTAATAAATAATTATTATTCATTTTCTATTAGAATTATCGATAGGCTGATTGAAAAACATCTATAACTTTCAAACGGTATCATATTTTTTGAATCCAAAACATGCGTCACATTCTATGCTTTACATACTATCAAATTAAAAAAAGAAAAATTAAATTTCATGAATTTTTGACCAAGTTAAGGTGGTCAGACAGACGAGTTTTTATATTTTCTAAAAGTTGTAATAAAAAATTCATAATTAATTATTTACTTGGAAAAAATTACAAAAAAAAATATGTATCACATCCGGACATGAGTCCTCTACTTATATATAAAATCTTACAAAAAAATATTATCATTTTATTATGGTTAGGTGGTCAATGACATTACCTTACTTTATTTTTTCCCTAAAAATTTAAAGTACTAAGATTGAAATTTCAATTTTCACCAAATAGATTTTATTTATTTTTAAATAAACCTATATTTTAGAAACTACATTCAATTTTATAAAAATTCTATTCTTACATATTTTTGAAATAATATAGATAACTTATTCAAATATTTATGTCAAGTTGCCTAACACTGATTTTTCTGAATTTTTTTCCACTTAAGGGCCTGTTTGGCATACCATGATCCTGCACATGCCCATGATTGCTAAATGATATGCAAGCTATGATAATGAAATGGTGGATAATGCAATGATCTATAAATTATATGAAAGCTACAAATAATATGATTGCTAGTATATTGATTATGATGCAACTATAATGAAAACCATGATTGCTAAGCTAAATAATTATTAAAATGTTTCTAAAATGTTATATGCTAAATTGCCTAATTTCTCCAATGTAAATTCTTATAGAGTAAGTTTGCATAAAAAAGTGGGATCTATTTCCTATAGCAAGAGATGGATTTTATAGATTTCCAAAGGAAATTATGATGTGGCAACAAGCAATGGTTGAGATTCGATCTGGATAAATCAATGGTGGAAGAATTGGAGAAGAAGTTGGAGAGGATAAAGTATTCTTTCAAATGACTGGAAAGAAAAAGTGGAAGAAGAGAGCCAAGTCTCTCAGGAAAGTTCCAAATTTTTTTGGAAGGATAAAGCACAATTTAATTAAATTGAAACTTTCAAATTTTGGTTGAGAATAAGCTGTAGACATGTGTGCTTAATTGAATTATTCAATTTTAGAGGAAATTGCAATTATTCAATTTGGAGGAATAATATTATTAAATAAAAAAAATAAATGAAATTTGTTTATTTAATCAAGGGGAAAATGATAATTAAATAAAACTATGTGATTTAGTTTATTTAATTAAGAGAGAATAATTAGATAATTAAATAAAACAACTATTTGAAATTGTTTATTTAATAAAGATGAAAGAATAATTAGAAGAATTAGAATAATGAACTATATAAATAAATATTTCAATTTATTTATAAGTAGATGAATTAAAGGTTAATTAATCAAATAATCATATTTAATTAATTAGATTTATCCAAACTATTTTTAGGTGTGTACAATAGAGAATTAAGAAAAACCACTAAAAAGATCATTTTCCTTTACCATTTATTGATCAAGTACTGGATAACCTAGCTTGTAGTAGTTATTTCTCTTTCCTTGATGGCTTTAGTGGGTACAATCAGATCCAAGTGGCTCCTAAGGACCAAAATAAGACTACCTTCACATGTCCTTGGGGAACGTATGCTTATACAGTTCCACCATTTGGACTATGCAATGCACCAACCACTTTTTAAAGAGTTGTCCTAGCTATTTTTGCGGATTTAACTACCTCATGTGTGGAAGTATATATGGATGATTTTATAGTTCATGCACAAACATTTGAAGAAGAACTTGAAAGTTTAAATAAGGTTTTACAAAGATGTAAGGATCATAGGTTATCTTTGAATCATGAAAAGTGTTCCTTCATGATGACAGAAGGGATTGTTCTAGAACATCACATTTCAAAATAGGGAATAAAAGTTGATCTCAAGAAAGTAGAAATAATTCAATAGATTGAGATCCCTAAAAATCAAACTAATGTTCATAGTTTTCTTGGGCATATTGGGTACTACAAAAGATTTATTGAGGGGTTTAGTAGAATTGTTGAAACTTTGTTCACATTGCTCGAAAAGGATGTTGAGTTCTTCTGGTGATGATCCCACAATATTGGTTTACAATTTCCTGGAGATCTTATGTTTTCTTTCAAAGTAACATATTTTTAGAAAATATAATGATGTAAGGCTTGAAAAGTTCCATTTAAAGGATTCCAATTAAAGAGGGTTTGTTCAAACCACCTTATATCAAACCCTCTTGGATAGAACCCTGCTAGTTTTAAACCATACCTATAACAGAGTCTCCTTTACACCTATCAAAATGCTGATAAAAAACCACTTTTGATTTACCTTTTGGGAGATCAAATAAATTCATTTTAAATTTATTTTTTGTAATTATGTAGTCCTTATTATGAGCTTCCCAAAAAGTATAAATTTTAATAAATTTAATTTAATTATTATATTTATTTTTTATTTCTTGTGAATGTAGGTTTTTCATCAAAAATCAAGCTCTTTGTTCTCCACATGTGGAAAAATAGAAATTATCAATTTTTTTTTGAAAAATATCAGTGCACTAGATATTGAGGTCCTTGATCCAACAAAAAAAATGAATTTCAATACATACAAAAAAAGTTATGTTGTATATAGTCCGCCTATGTCTGAATTGTAATTGGTTTGACTTCATAACTTGATTAAGGAAAAAATATTCAATAAAACACTATGAAACCAAATGAAAGCGCTAGATCTCATAGTTACAAATCTAAATTTGAAAAAAATATTGTTGTATATGGTGAGCATCACTCCTTAAAATGGTGTTTACTAAAAGAAACTAGTTTTCGAAGGAGATGGAAAAAGAAGTGCAATCTAATTCCAAAAAAATTGAAAAAATAAATTTAGAATCTATAGACAAAATTTCACAAATCACTAGTTTGCGTCATCTTCAAATTCCTCATGGTTTAGCCACTACAGGTGCCTGAAAGTGAATAATTAGTTAGAAAAAAATAGTTTAGTGTCCAGTTTGGCCAAAAATTGTAAACCAGTATTGTGCGATCACCCATGGACAAGTGATTATCAAAAATATTTTGAAACAATTAAACATGCCTTAACTACTTCTCCAATTATCAAAGGACTTGGGTATGTGCAAGATCATCATGGAAAAAATAGGCCCTTAAGTGGTGAAAAATTTAGAAAAATCAAAGTTAGGCTACTTGAAGTAAAAATTTGAATAAGTTATCTATATTATTTCAAAAATATGTAAGAATAGAATCTGTAGTAAATTGAATTTAATTTCTAAACTACTAGTTTTATTTTAAAAAAAATCTTTTTGGTGAAAATTTGAAATTTCAATGCAGTAGTACTTAAATTTTAGGGAAAAAATAAGAAGTAGGTGTCTGTCTAACCACTCTAACCACAATAAAATGATAATATTTTTTTATAAGATTTTAGATATAAGTAGAGGACTTATGTCTCAATGTGATGCATATATTTTTGTAATTTTTTTCCAAGTAAATAATTAATTATGAATTTTTTATTACAAATTTTAAAATATATAAAAACTTGTATGTCTAACCACCTTAATTTGGTCAAAACTTCATGAAATTCATTTTTTTAATCCTATAGTATGTGAAGCATAGAATGTGACACATCTTTCAGATTCAAAAAATGTGATACCATTTGAAAGCTATAGATGTTTTTCAATTAGCCTATCAATTAGGACTTTAGTCGTAATTCAACTAGAAAATGAATAATAATTATTTATTAAATTCAAAGTAAAGCATAATATATATTGGTGGAAAGCTGAAAATCTCCTTTAAAAACCCTTTTCGTTTCATCAATTTTGGGTAAAAAAGGAGTCGTCAACCACATAACCTGCACACCTGTCATATCACCACTTTTTGGCCCATGATGATCCTACACATACCCACCTGTTTGGGGAGTTCCATTTCATATACATATTGATGCATCTAAATTTTCTATTGGTGCATTCTTGGGAAAAAAATATGAGAATGAAGGGATGCATGCTATCTACTATATTAATAAAAATATGAATCCTACCGAAAGGAATTACACAACAACTAAAAAAAGAGTTTTTAGTAGTAATACATGCAAATGATAAATTTAGGCACTATATTATGAGCATTACAAAGTATTCATTCACACAGACCTTGCTGCTATAAAATATCTGATGAATAAAGCTGTGGTGGGTGGATGAATTATAAGATGGCTATTATTGTTGCAGGAATTTGATGTAACCATTATAGATAAGCCTAGTAAGGATAACGTTGTTGTTGATTTCCTTTTGAGAATTGTTTTGCAGGGTGATCAAGAGCCATTAGATGACAAATTTCTAGATGGGCACTTATTTGTAATATCAATTTATCCTTTGTGGTTTGTTGATCTTGCAAATTATCTTGTAACAAGGAAGTATCCAAATCATTTTAATCCTAAGAAGAAAAGGAGATTAATTCATGAAATTTCTAGATTCCAATGGATAAATGGAACTTTGTTTAAAATGTGTCTTAATCATGTTCTTCATAGGTGTGTTACGGAAATGGATTTTTATGATTCCATACATGCTTTCCATCATGAGCCAGAAGGATGACATTATTTAGTGATTAGAATAGTTCATAAGATCCTAGGAGTTGGTTATTCTTGGCCATCTATGAAAAAGGATGTTTCATTCTTTGTTAAGCATTTTGATGAATGCCAGTGGATGGGAAGACCTACACCAACAATGGGGATGTTGTTACAACCTCAAATAGCTCTAGAACCATTTGAGAAATGGGGAATTGATCTCATGGTACCTGTTGATCCACCTTGTAGAGGACAACATCATATTCTAGTTTGTATAGACTATTTCATAAAGTGGGCCGAAGTGAAAGCTTTTCCAACAGCAAGGGAAGATAAAGTAGCTGATTTTCTGTAAAAACATATTCTTCAGAGATTCAGTGCACCAAGGGAAATACTATAAACCAAGGACCACAATTTGTGTCTGCTATGACAAAAGCTTTTATGCAAAGATATTAGATGACACAAAAAAAATCTACACCATATCACCCTCAGGAAAATGGGCAAGTAGAAGTTACTAACTGGGAATTAGAAAATATTTTGACAAAAACTGTTTCATTGAGAAAAAAAGACTGGGTAGAAAGGTTAGATGAAGTAGTCTGGGCTTACAGTACAACCTAAAAGACAACCACAGGAGTCTCTCCATATGAGTTAACTTATATGGAAAAACTCTAGTCATGCCTATTGAGTTTGAGTTGCTAACATTAAAAACAACATTGGATGTTGGTATTGATTTATTTGAGGCAGAGAAAAATAGGATTTTGTAGCTAAACTGATTAGACGAAGTGAGAATGGAAGATATTAAACTTACAAAAATGATTGAAAAGCATAGGAAAGAATGACATGATAAGCACATTGTGACCAAACAATTCAAGAAAGGAGATTGGGCACTATTATTTACTTCCATATTCCAAGAATTTAAAGGGAAATTCCATACAAGATGGTTGGGACCCTATGAAATTGATCAAGTTTTTGAAAATGGATTTGTTCAACTAATACCAATAGATGGAGAAAGAAGGATTATGTTGGTTAATGGTTATCGTCTAAAGATATATCACAGACTAGGATCAAAAGAGGAATTTGTATCAGAATTGTAGAATATAATTGAACATTTTCTTGTGGAGGACATTTCTTCCCTAGGAGAATGTAATTATTTATAATCCTTTTGATGAAAGCAATAATAAAGGAGATAAATTGAAAACCAAAAATGGCGGTTTATCTCCCAATTTTTTTTAATATATATATATATATATATATATATATATATATATATATATATATATATATATATATATATATAATAGATTTTTTTTTATAAAAACTAGAAATGGGAATCTTCCCGGATCAACTTGAGTTTTCTCTTGATGAATCTTGATGGCCTCAAAAGTTCCTATAATAAACCAACTATTGAGCTCTCTTTGATTAGCTCATTGGAATATTTACCATTTGAGTTAATTTGCACACTCCGGTTGATTTCTACTTGAAATAAAAAAAGGTATGCATTTATTGTAAGTATTAAATTTGAAATACTATTTTTCTAATTTAGTTAGTATATTGTGAAGTTGGGTAAATATTTTAAGCATAGAAATCTCCACCAACTAGTTGTTAATGATATAATAAATATGTTAATTATTTCAAAAGTTGGTGGAAAGATGTGGATGTGACATTAAAAGACTTCAGTAATGATTGCAAGAAAAGTTAAAATCTTCACGTTAGTGCAAACGAGTTTACATGTGTCAGCACCACCACCAAGCTTACAAATCATAATGTCAAGTACAAGTTTGTGCATGTGAATCATCTGGAAGGAGGAAACTAAAATTAATACTAGACGTTTGACACAATATGCCATTTATGGAAAGTTCCTGCTTCTAAAAGAAGAAACATACATTCAGTGGCTACCATTTTTCAAGTTGTAGAAGTAAAAATGGGAAACAAGAGGAATGCAGAGCCTGAAAACTTGAATTTGGACTCTGAGACAGAGAGATTACTTAGGAAAACTGGATGGATCGACTTTATTTAGATGTATGAGGGTTTTGAGTTAGAATTGAATGAAGAATTTGTGAGAAATTTTCATGTTAATGTCACAAGAGTCAGAGGAGAAGTAATAGAAGTCAATCCTACTATTATAAGTTAATTATCAGGTATTCCTGCTAAAGGAGAACTGGTAAATTTAAAGGACATATTAGTTTTGAAAAGTTAGTTTTAGCGTTTTATCAAGAACCTAAGAGGTTACTTGAAATTTAGTGGCACCTGACAATTCAGAGGGGAATAGCTCGCAATAGCTTGGAGGAACCTTGGAAAACTGGTGTTATGTGGTTAATGAAGTTCTTCACCTACGAAGGACAATATGGCACAATATTGGGGCCAAGAATGCAATTGTTGATGCATTTAAGGTATGATACCTAGAGTAAATTCTAAGGGTACATCATCTATCAGATATCATAGTTTGATACATTTGATTATAAAGCACCATTTTTTGAGAAAAGAGTTTGGTAAGGAAATTTGGCTTGATTTTTTGTCAACTGCCACTGTTAAACATGGAAGAAAACCCAAGAAGGAGCCCGTAGTAAAAAGGGTAAAAAATAAAAAAGGAGAATCTTCTAAAAAATCATAGAAATAGAAAAAGAGGAAGCTACAGGAATCTGTTAGGGTAACCTGCAGTATTTCTAAAAATAAAAATTAAGGGTCGAAAGAAGAAAGCCCTAGTACTTCTAACACTCATGTTTCAACTCTTGACAATTTACCTGAACAACCCTTTGAATCTCCTTAGGACCCTTTGGAAAGCCATGAAAAGATTCAAACCCCTGTACAGTCTCATGAACGGGCCGCTAGTTTGCATGAAGTCCCACTTCCATCTTCTGAAAGAACCCCCATGTTAGAATCCCATAACTCACCCCATGTTGAACAATCTCTTCATATTTCAATTAAAGATAGCCTTGTTGAAAAATATGATAATCAAATGGAGGAAAAAGAAGATTCTGAAGAATTTGAAGATGAGGAGGTTGAATCTTCTCCTCCACTTTCTCCATTTCTTGAAAGAAGGAAGGGTAAAAATCCAATGAATGAACAAGAGGAATATCCTAAAATGTGAGAAGGGGAAAGGATGGAAGAGGAAGAAGATTTAGTAAGAGAAATGGTGATATCAAGAATACAAGAAAAGTTAGAGGAAGATAAAAGAAAAATGCAGTTTCTTGAAGAGAAATTAAAAAGGAAAGAAGAAGAGTTGCGATAGTCTATGAATAAAAAATAACAAATGAAAGAGGAAATGATAGAAAAATAAAATAATTTGCAAGGAAATTTTAACAAAGTAGAGGAGGCTTTATAGCAAGCTAATGTGCAGGCATTAGCAAATGTGGAGGAAATGGCAAGGTTAAAGGTAGAGTTAGAAAAAAGAGAGGAATAGTTAAGACAGTCATCTAGAAAATTATAGTTACAAGAGACTTCCACCTCATTTTCTCCACCCAAAATCCTCTCTTTACCTCCTATTCTACCACTTACTCTTATGCCATCACTTGTTCCAAGAAGATACCTTTCTCTAACAATAATGAAACTTAAACAAGAAAATTATCAATTGAAGAATCAAGTTCAACAATTAGAGAAAGAAAGAGATGAAGCAAATGAAAGGTTTGAGAAAGTTGTAGAAATATCCCCTGCAATGTTGTCCATGAGAAAACCATCAGGCTTATATACATCATTTTTGAGGGAAAGATTTCTTCAATGGAAAATCAATCAACTGATTTTGAAGAGAAAAATTGATTATGATGATGACAGTGATTTTCTAGAATAATTTTACAACACTCATCCAAATATTTATAATCAAATGTTTGAATATTTTCAACATGGTTTTCTTCTTGGCCATTTTCCTTAGTCATTTCTAAATTTTTTTAGAGGAGAATTGAAAATCAAGTCTTTTGTATCATTTCTACAAAATCAAGTTGAATGGGAAAATCAGATAGCTCGGTATAGAGATGCATAGATTAATTTGGGCCTCCCTATGAGAGATGGAACCCATAGGTCAATGACATTCAAAGCCACATTCAAATATTTTGCACTATCACAGAAAATAGAACCAGCTTATAGGTGGAATCTATCCCAAAGAATTCACATTTACAATGATATGCAAGATCAACTTCCATATAGAGCTTTGGTTGTAGCAAGAGAGAGGTTTCACAACATCCCAGTACCATTGAGAAGAAGAGAACCCATCTCTCCACAGAATATTACCTGGAGTCTCACTAGAGTGAGAAATTTGATAGATATCATAAAGGACTAGCAAGCCAATTGGATTGGAATGAGATTTAGACCACCCTTAATCATAATTCTTACACCGACATTAGATGCACCACCATAGTTTATAGGGGAAAGTTTGAGAGATTGGATGAAATAAATTGAACAATTGAATGTGTATGCTCATTCTAGGACCTTCTTACAATATATGTTGGAATGTGTTGATGTGCTGCAATGTGCTAATATGGTTACTTGGATAGTGAATAGAAATAGAAATTTTTCAGATCCTCAACCATGGGTACATGGTTAACAATGAGAGGGGGAGAATGATGAGTGCTCTAAATGATACTTTTAATGTTCATTTTGTGCTTACAAAAACTTTATTATACTATTAATTAACAATGTTGGTAGTAGAATATATGCTTTTATGTTTTCCTGTTTTGTTCTATATTTAACTAATTAGGGAATATATTAGAAATAATATTTTGCATTGAATGTGTCACTTTAATGATGTTAATGATGGAATAACTATTCAATATAAAATATTTTCTATCACATTAGCATCCTATTCTTGAGGATTTTGTTCAGGTGATTTAATGCTTACTTCATGAGGTGGATTTGTTAAACTCTCTATTTAACAACTTGGAATCAGTTGCACTACTGGTCTCTCCAGTTGATGGTGATTCATCATAATTTCAAATCAACTTCTCTATTTGGTTTCAAAACTTCTTGTTCAACTATTATATGGTGGAATTCTCTCTAACATTTTTATTTTTATTTTAGTTTTTGATTACCATTTTTTTTCTTGGTGGGTAGTGCCATGATTTTGAATTTAGATAAGGGATATTCCTATAAATATCCATCTTTAGGGATAGTCTAAGAGTTAGATAATTTTCACTTGATATTGTAATGACAATACTATACACTTTTGTTCCATTTCCCTATTTGGGCTAGTTTGAATGAAACTAAGAAGTTAATCCAAATCTCAGTTTTTAAGGTCCCACCGGATGAAGAGCAGGGCCCGCTCAAGCAAAGGAGGTGATCTTGTGTTGAATTCTTTTGATTCAATTAATTTCAGTTTTAGTTTATATCAAGTGAAAAGTTAAGAATCTTGATTTATGTTTAATCACTGTTAACAACTGCATCTATTCATATTTTCTAGATTAGTTAATTGTGTTATGAAGATATTTGATTATGCTTCACTGTAAATTAAAATTTATTTGTTTACTTTAAATTTGAATGTTGTTCATAGGAAGTATATTTAGTAACTATTTTCACATGCATAATGGCTTTGGTAGAAGTAATAGTGATGACTAATGGGAAGATTAAATTGAAGCTTATTTGGAAATTCATTCATGGAATTTAGTGTTATTGTTTTCTAGATTAATATTTATTTTATTATAAGCATAAAATATACTTTCTTTTAAAGTAAAATAAGAATAGAATTTTAATTCTAAATTTTAGATTAAGTGTGAATTTAGTTGCATTATAATTCTTCCATGAATCAATTACAATTACTTGTTAGGTTGAGTCTAAACTAAGTTAATTGAGTTTTAATGAGTGTTAGTTAAGGAATAAGATAGAATTAAATCCTTAGAAATTAGTTGTTGAGTTCCACTCTTGAGAGCTCCTAAAACCTCCTCAAGGATCCAAACTGAAATCAAATTTAGTCACTGTTTACAGTGCAAAACCTCCCAATCTATGGAGACATCTTTATCACATAGAGCTCTAAGACACACTTGGTTCAATAATTGAAAGATTAAATGATGCAAGAAGTGACACCAATAACCTTGCTTATCACTCCTAATAACACTAGAAAAGGAAGGCTTCCCCGACAATGGTGCCAAAATGTGATAGGCTTTCGTTAGGTCCTATCTCTTTAGTTTAAAAATCATCAAATGTATCGATTTGGTATTGTGCAGAGGCTATATGCAATAGGAATTGTCTCAACTAAATCTCTTAGGCTTTAGATGTTTGCAATAGTTGTAAATGAAACTTAAATAAAGGCTATTAAACTAGAAAGCACATGTCAAAATTATTTAAACTAGAAACCAGGAAATTATTAAGTAAGAAAGCATAAATGACTAAACTAGAAAGCACTGAAATAGTTATACTAGAACTTGCATAAATGATTAAGCTAGAAAGTAATTAAAGTACTTGAAAAGGAAATACTTGTAATGAAACTCTAACAACTATTAACTAATATCTAACTATCAACGGGTAACAAACTTAACAACCTACAACTAATGACCAAAGTAGATGCTCCCAAAATCTAGTTAACAAAACTAAAGACTATAAACTCAAAATTTAACCTATAGAGACATCTTAATAGAGCTCAACATGCATAAAAAACATTCACTCACACTTATCATGTATGGAATAAAAAAAACATAATTAAAAATGAAATACTTATCTTTCTATTCTATAGTCCCTCAAGTGGCCAACTCTCCGGTGCTACTACACTTAACCCAGATCACCTTAACTCTATATCTTTGAAATTAATCCATCCAAGTTAATTCCATTGTACAATACTAACAACTCAAAATGAGATGGGAAAACCATCTGTTATTCATATCAAAAGTATAATTCAGAAAATATAGTTCAAGAACATAGTATGATAGTAGAACAATATCCAATATTGTTATTTCTGGTGGCTACATATTTATACAAAAACATGTAACAAAATCCTATAATTTAGATGGTGAAGATCACCACTAAAAAAGGTCTTCAATAGATTTTAACTAACTAATAGACTTAGGTCCATAATACAAAGCATTAAAAAGACTCAAAGTGAGTCATGAAGTCTTTGAATAAAAATAACAAAAAAAAAAAAAAATAATCGGTCCACCATGCACTTCCTGAAATTATGGTACCTATAGACTTCCAACACCTATCTTCAACTGCTTTGAAGTTCACTTTAAATCAACTTGGCTAAGGATGATGGCCATCCGTTCATATTAACCTGTTCAATACTAAAAAATATACCATTATGTTTGTGTTGGCTAGCTAATTTCAATCAATTTCAAGAAATAAAGATTACACTTCTTCAAAAAAAGTAAGAAATTACTAATCCTAAAGATAAATAATTGGCAGGGTGAAAATGACTTGGAAGAAACAAGGAAGGGTAATTGGCTTAGTATTTTTATGAGGTTATTTTTACCTCATCACAACACAAATAAAACACAAGTGTTCTATCTCTGTTGAAAGATAAAATTCTTTAGAAAAACTTCAAAAAATAGCCCCAAGGTTTATAAAGTCTTGACAATGCAAAAAATATCTTACTAGTGATATGATTTACTAGTAATCATAAAGGGAATTTATGGTTAACAAGGATAGCAACTTATGGGACTATAATGAGGTCTTAAGAAGTTTGAGGACTAGCTAAAACCCTTGTGGTAATTTTAGAACAACAGTTTGCAAACAATCTTTTATCATCAAATGTGGCAATTTAGTGATGCAATTGATTTTAAAACTAACCCAAAGAAAGATCAAAATAATAGGGTTGAGAGAGAGATCCCAATTTAAAACCTAAGGACAATCACAACAATGGTTAATGCTTGAGAAAGATAGATCCCCTAATAAACTAATACCTGCTTAATCAAGATTAAATCCATAATATAATAGAAATGGTGCAATTTTCAAAGGAATTCCTAGATTTTCAGCTTGTTAACATCCATGTGCATATCCAATTACTGGCACAATATGCATAATCATTCACAATTGAACTGATTCAATAGAAAGGCTCAAAATAACTATACACAACAACTTACAATCAATAAGCCACTAATATTATGAATTGGAAATTGATCAATGTCTTAAAGACTTAACCATTAATATGAATGACCTAAAATTAACATTTGAGAACAAGAAACAAGAAACCATAACCACTTTCAAATGTACCACATAAATTAACCAAATCAATGACCTATATGTATTAATTTCTCCAAAATTTGATTAGCAATCTCTAGTTCTATCCTCTCCTACTATCCTACTTCTCTACTTCTACTACTCCTAAAAAATCTCCCTTTACACACGAGCAACCACTAGTCTTCTATAGATATTAAAGTTTAGATCAAGAGCCAAGATTGAATCCAATTCAAGTGCCCATATTACATTTACGTTTAATATTTGAATTACATTAATATTTGGCAACACATGCCTTCTTTACACCCAATCCAAAAAAATTGTTACAAATTTTCCCCAAGGAGAAACAAATATCCTCCTTGATTTTGATGAACACCCCTCATTGAAGGAATAAAAACAACCTCCTTCGTTGTCCCCTTCAAATCCTTTTTTATCTAGTAGGCATAGATTCTTATGTAGATTTGCATTAAATATTGATATTTACCCTTTAATTTTAGTTTGAAATCTCCTTGCTGGTGAATAAGGCCTTGCACGAATCCATATGTAGGTTCATCTTGACTAGTTAATTAAATTACAACTCCCTCCAATATATGGTACAATTTAATATATTGGTCCTTTAATGAATTAATCCTTTGTCCCTCCAAGATGTTGCAAGTATAAAGGTGTTGTCATTGATGTCAACAAGATGTCTATAGGATGGTGTTTTCATTGATGTCAACTATGTGTTAAGGAAGTTTGTTGCATGATAAAGATGTGGAGGATATTGAGAAAATTGTGAGAAAGAGGTTGTTGTAGGTTGTGCATGTACAGTGGAAAATTTGAGGATATTTTGTGAGTACATGTCGCTATCTTTATGTTGTAGTGTCTTAATATGAGTTGGAATGAAGTAATGAGTTGGGATGATGTCTTTGGTACTTGGTTTCCAAAATTACTTATGAGAAAATTTGTTAGACAGGGAAAGCAGTGTTGTGCAAGTGTTCAGAATGTGCTTTGGTATGTGCTCTATGTTTCTTCTATATTAATGATATGATTATGCATATTAGATATAATGTTTGAGGTTGTCAAAGGTTGTTATATTCAAATTTTGGGTTTTTAGATCGTTGTATGGAGTAAGATATTTTCACCAATGTGTGAACTAGTTTTTTAGTGGTATTTTTTGTGGCCTGGGAGAAATGCATTTTCTTTGTGATTCTTCGTAGTTTAGCTTTAGGTTGTGTGGATTTTGTAAGTTGCTTATAATTTTTGTATCTTTCAATATTCAAGGTTTCAATTGATTTGGTATAGTAAAGTGTGTGTTTCTTGTGTCAGTTTAAAAATAGGGTTCACCAGTTGTTTTGGACTTAAGTATTTGTATTCAATGCAAGTTTGGATGAAGTGTTTGATGGATCTGAGGTGGTTCAAAGATTATTATAGATTTTTTTCAAGTGAATTTTGTTTTCTAGAAGTTTTGGGTTGATTCAAGGAAGCATGTACTTAATTCTTATGGTGTTTAGCATGGGTATTAGTTGACCTTGTGTTAACACTATATGTGAAGATTTTGGAAGCATGATGAGGTGTGTTAGGATTCATTTGGATCCTAGTTAAGGGTTTATATTGGTCACCTTCATTCCTATCCACCACGGGAATGTTTAGGTGTGGACCTACTTTTAATTTGTAAGTATAACAGATAGTTGTCGACCTTGGAGAAGGTTTTCAAGGTTGAGGTTTATATAAATATGAGTAATGTTGTTTTGAGATTCAAGAGAGAAGCAAGATAGATGCAAGATCGATATGAGTGATGAGTGTGATGCGAATTTGAGAAGAGAAGTGTGAATTTCAAGTATTGGATTCTTGAAGGTAGTGAGTTGAAGGTGTTTAAAATATTTTACAAGACTATGAAAGTGTTGGAGAATTTATGGTGGATTATTTATTGTATTGAGGAGTTTTTCTCTGTGTAACATTTATCTTCTATCTTCTTGTGTTCTTTTTTGTGGTAGTGAGACCTAGATGTGAGCCTTTTAGATAGTGTGTCTTATTTTGGCAGTGAGCCCTTGTACTGGTTTTACAATTACTTATATTTTGAGCTAATTTTCATCATGGTTTTTCCTTCATTGGGTTTTCCACATAAATATGGTGTTCTCTTGTGTATGGTGTTGTTATTTTAGTTTTTGTAATCTACATTTCATGTTTAGGTTTTAATGAATGTATGTGGATCTAATTACTATTGAGGGTTTTTAATTTTTAATTTTTAATTTTCTACAATTGACTCACCCACCGCCCCCCCGCTCCCCTGCTCAGTTGTCTTGTTCATTCAACAATTGGTATTAGAGAAATGTTCCTTGGATAAGAGCTTAACCGCTTAAGGTAGATCTGAGATGGTGAATCAAATTGATTACCCTAGATTTGATAGAATAAATTATGTATTTTGGAAGTCAAATATGGAAGGATATCTAGCATTTCAAGGATTTAAGATTGAAGAGGCTTATAAGAATCCATATGCTCCACCTAAAAATGGTCCGAGCATAAGTGACAAGATCAAGGAACATGAGGTAAATGATAAAGCAAGGTTTATCATTGTGAATAATCTTTCAAATTTTAAATTGGTTAAGGTTATGAATCTTAAGACTGCTAAAGAAGTTTTGGATAAGCTTGAAAGTATTTATGAAGGAGATGAAAAGGTCAAACAAGTAAAGTTGTAGAATCTAAAGGTACAATTTGAGACTATTTGAATGTCTAAAGATGAAACAATTTCAGCCTACATGCAGAAGGTTGATGAACTAGTAAGTGCTATGAGAGGTCTTGGTGGACAAGTTAAAGAACCTAGGGCGGTAAAGAAAGTTATCATAACATTTTATAATTCATACAGTGAAAAGGTATCTGCCATTGAGGAAGTTTTAAATTTTAATACTTATTCTAGAGATTAGTTGATTGGTACACTAACTTCATTTGAAATGAGAAAGCTTGGTTTGAAAAATGGTATAAAAGTGGAGATTGTTTTTAAGGCTCAAAAATTAGTGAAGATTGAAGATTTTGATGGAGAAGATCTTGATGATGTGGAAGCTAACTTTGTAAGAAGGATGAAAAATGGAACTGGTAAGTGTAAAGATAAACCACCTTTCAAATGTTTTAGTTATGGTGAAATAGGTCATTATGCTTCAAGATGTCCAAAAAGAGTTACATAAATAATAAGAGTAAAGAGAATAAAAGAAAGATGATTAAAAGAGCTAACTATGTTAGAGAAGATGTTGGAATTTTTGATGATGAGTTTGATTATGGAGATTTTGATGATAATGAATGCTTGTTCTTGGCCATAAAAGAAGAATCTAGTTCTGCTAACTTTGAAAGTTGTGTGAAGGAAAGTGTTTCAGAGAAAAGGTTAAGATTGAAGGTACTATGGTTTCTACTTTTCATGTTAAAGAAGATAATAATCATTGGGATATTGACAGTGGAAGCTCTAATCACATGACTAGAGACAAAATTAAGTTTGTTAAACTTGAAAAGTATGATGGAGGATTAGTTAAATCTTGAGATTATTTAGGAGTTAAGATCCATGGAATAGGTTCAATCAGTTTTGATGGAAAGCATAATATTGATGATGTTTACTATATTAAGGGATTAAGGCATAATATTTTAAGTGTTGGAAAAATGTGTAGAAAAGGATATAATCTTGCGTTTAAGGATGAAACATGTGAGACCAAAAAAGTGTCCAGAACTATGATTGATGTTCGTAAAAGGACTGATGGAAACATCTATCAGCTTATGGGTGTCGATGGTCATTACTTTATGTCTCAGATTAATGATATTTGGTTATGGCAACAAAGGATGTGTCACATGAATTTTGATAATTTGGTGAGGACCAATTCTGTTCATGTAGTGAGAGACCTACCAAGAATCACAAACCTATGAATGTTGTTTGTGAGAATTTTAAGTTTGGAAAAAAAGTAAGGATTAGTTTCAAAGGAAAGGAAAAATATACTACCATACAACTAGAATTGGTACATACAGATCTTTGTGGTCCTATAAGGGTGAGAAGTCTTCAAGGTGATAGGTACATTTTATGCTTTTGATTTATGATTATTTTAGACTGACATGGATCACTTTTCTTAGAGAAAAATTTGATACATTAGATAGATTCAAAGAATTTAAAGCTATGGTTGAGAATGAAATGGATTTGAAAATTGAAATTTTGAGGTCTCACAGAGGTGGAGAATTCACCTCCAATGAGTTTAACATGTTTTGTGAAGTTCATGGAATAAAAAGGAACATGTTTTCCCCTAGGACTCCTCAACATAATGGGGTGGTTGAGAGGAAAACCGAACTATTCAAGAAGCTTCTAGAACTATGTTGAAAGAATCAAATCTACTAGAAGTCTAATGGAGAGAAGCAATTAATACTATTGTTTACATACTTAACAAAGTTCAAGCCAAAGTTAACAACACAAAGACTCCCTACGAGTTATGGTATGGAAGGATTCCTATTGTGAAGTAGCTTAGAGTATTTGGAAGAAAATGTTATATCAAGAGAGAAGAAGAAAACTTAAGAAATTTTGATACAAGGTTTGATGAGGGTATCTTCCTTCAATATTCTACTAAAAGCAAAGCTTACAAAAGTTACAACAAAATGCTAAGAAAGATTCTTGAAAGTACAAATGTTAAAGTTGATGAAAATTTGTAGAATTTAATTGTAGTGGAAGGATATGTGCCAAATGAACTTGACTACAGAGAAGAAGAAGAAGAAGAAGCTGATGAAAAAGAAGTGTAGAATGAAGAGGAAGAAGCTTTGGAGAAGACCTCTAAGACCCCTAAGTATGTGCAAAAGAATCATTCCAAAGAAAAAATCATTGGAGACATGAGGAAATGAGTATTGACAAGAAGTATAGTTCCTAAAGCTGAGGTAAATTTGTGTTTGATTTCTAAAGTTGAACCTAAAACAGTGAGTGAGGCATGCAAAGATGAAAATTGGATGAAGGAAATGGAAGAACTTATGCAGATTGAGAAAATAAAGCTTGGGGATTGAGTCCTAGATCAAAAAACAAGAGCATAATAGGAACTAAGTGGGTATTCAAAAACAAGATGAATAAGAATGGAGAAGTGGTAAGAAATAAAGCAATAATTGTGTGTAAGGGTTACTTACAAGTGTAAGGAATAGAATTTGAGGAGAATTTTTCTCCCGTGGTTAGGATGGAAGCTATCAGAATGTTTTTGGCATTTGCAGCATACAACAACTTTATAGTTTATCAGATGGATGTGAAGTCTACTTTTTTGAATAGTGAATTGGAAGAAGAGGCTTTCATGGAACAACCAGAACGATTTTAGTTGTCAGATAAACTAGATATGGTGTGTTGATTGAAGAAGGTATTATATGGATTAAAGAAAACTCCCAGAGCTTGGTATGAAAGATTGGATACATATTTGATACAACAAGGATTTAGTAAAGGAATAACAGATAGTAATTTTTACTTCAAAATTGAGGAAGAAAAAATCTTGGTAGTGGTTGTGTATGTGGATGACATTCTCTTTGGAGGAAATGAAGCTATGTGTAAGAAATTTGTTGAAGAGATGTAGAAAGAGTTTTAAATGTCAATGTTTGGGGAGATGAATTTATTCCTTGGGTTATAAATCAATCAAGTAGATAAAGGTATTTTCATTTCATAGTATAAGTATGTCAAAGAGATGGTGAAGAAGTTTGGAATGGAAGACTCCAAACTGATATGCACTCTTATAGTGATTGGTTGTAAATTGGGAAAAAGATGATGATTCACTTAAGGCTGATAAGAGAAAATATAGATCTATGATTGGTGGATTGTTGCATCTAACTACTACTAGACCATATATCATGCATGCAGTTTGTCTTGTGGCTAAATTTCAAGAAGATTCTAAGGAAACACATTTTGTAGCTATGAAGAGGATATTCAGATGTTTAAAAGCCACTCTGGATTATGGCTTAAGGTATCCTAGGGATACTAATTTCACATTAAATGCTTATATAGATGCAGATTGGGCTGGTTGTGTTGATGACATAAAAGGTACATGTGGTGGTGCATTTTTTCTTGGATGTAGATTGGTGTCATGGTTAAGTAAGAAGAAACATTTAGTTTCCTTATCTACTACAGAGATTGAGTATATTATAGCAGCATGTTGTACATTTATTTTTGTGGATGAGATATTCATTGAAGGATATCAGAGTGGTATATGATGAGCTCATTTCTATCTTTTTTGATAATACAAGTGCAATTAATATTTCAAAGAATTCAGTGACGCATTCAAGTACAAAGCATTTATCAATTAGGTATCACTTTCTAAGAGAGAAAGTTATGGAGAATGAGGTAAAGCTTGAATATGTACCTACAAAGGATCAGATTGATCATATATTTACTAAGGCTCTTCCTATTAAAGATACTTTTGAGTATATTTGAGAGAAGTTGGGAGTTATTGCCCCTCCTTCCTTGAACTAGATGTATATGGAGATGCATCAGTCCAGTGGATCCATGGATCTATCTCCTTTCTAGAATGATGATGGTGGCTACCTCTCAAGGAGATTAGGCAGTGTCATGTCTTGTCATTATGTAGAGTTATTGATTTGTTTGGGTGTACTTCTAAGGAGGAGTATTTAGAGCAAGTAGATATCATGGTTCAATGTCAAAAGGGGAGAACAATGCAAACCTTTTTTTCATTTTCCATTAATGTCAAAGGGGGAGAGAGAATCATGTGAAAAAGTGCAAGGTCCTAGGGGGAGAAAGTTGTGTATATTGTCTAATCATTCTTTTCAAAGGGAGAGAGAATCCTGTAAGGGGGAGAGAGTGCAAGAATGTTGTGTAGGCTATCTAATCTAAAAAAGGGAGAATGTTTATGTTATATTTGATGGTTTTTCACATCTTTTGTTGTCATCAATGACAAAGGGGGAGATTTTTGCAAGTATAAAGGTGTTTTGATTGATTTCAAAAGGATGTCTATAGGTTGGTGTTATCATTGATGTCAACTAGGTGTTAAGGAAGTTTGTTGCATGATGATGATGTGGAGGATATTGAAAAAATTGTGAGAAAGTGCTTGTTGTTGGTTTTGCATGTATAGTGGAAACTTTGAGGAAGTGTTGTGAGTACATGGAGCTATATTTATGTTGTAGTGTCTGAAGATGAGTTGGAATGAAGTAATGAGTTGATATGATGTCTCTGGTACTTGGTTTCCAAGTGCTTTTGAGAAAATTTGATAGACAAAGAAAATAGTGTTATGCAAGTGTTAAGAGCATGCTCTAGGATGTGCTTTGCATTTATTCTATGTTGATTCTATGAATGTGTGGATCAAATACATTGTTTTATTTTTTCTGAGGTTGTATTCAAAATTTGGTTTTTTCGATCATTTGTATAGAGTAAAATATTTTCACCAGTGTGTGAACCAATTTTTCAGTGGTATTTTCTATGGCCTAAGAGAAATGTATTTGCTTTGCATTTATCCATAGTTTAGCTCCAAGTTTTGCATATTTTGGAAGTTACCTATAGTGTTTGTATCTTACATTATTCAAGGTTTCACTTGATTTGGTATAATAAATTGTGCGTTTCATGCATTAGTGCGCGAATAAGGTTTACCGGTGTGAATTTAGTGATGAGTGTGATGCGAATTTGAGTAGAGCAATGAAAATTTCAAATATTAGATTCCTAAAGGCAGTGAGTTGAAGGTGTTTAAAATATTTCATACAAGACTGCAAAAGTCTTGGAGCATTTGTGGTGGGTTCCTTGTTGCATTGAGGATTTGTTCTCAATGTAACTTACCTTTTCTATCTTCTTGTGTTCTTTCTGTGGCAATGAGCCCTAACTGTGAGCCTTTTTGGATATTGTGTCCTATTTTGGCAGTGAGTCATTGGGTTTTCCACATAAATCTTGTGTTCTCTTGTATATGGTGTTGTTATATTAGTTTTTGTTATCTACATTTCATGTTTAATTAATTTAACAAAATAAGGGCTTAATGAATGCATGTGGATCAAATTACTATTGAGGGTTTTTATGTTTTAATTTTTGACAACTGATTCACCTCCCCTCTCAGTTGTCTTGTTCATCACAAGTATCCTAGAAGCACCTATGTCATAAAATATCACAATTTAAACCTCTAGAAATGATAAATCTGCCTTATTTAAAATATTAAAATTTATCAATATATAGTCCATTTCAAAAATTTCCTTTTTGGGAAAATTACATTTTGAGAAAAAAATTCCATTTCGAGAAAATTTTCATTTCAAAAAAAAAACATTTCGAGAAATTGTCCATTTTGGGAAATTTACTTTTGATGGGATTTCACTTTTGAGGGCCATAGCAATGTTGAAGCTAGAGACTTTTAGGTTGGAGCAATGTCAAAGCTAGAGGCTTGCAGGCTGGAGCAATGCGGAAGCCGATGAGCATGGCGCTGGTGAGTGAAATTTTCACTTTTGAGGGAATTGGACCACTATTAGCTAGAGAAATGTGGAAGCTGGAGGCTTGCAGGTCGAAGCAATCCGAAAACCAAAGGTCTACAACCTGGAGCAATGTAAAATCCATCATACACGATGCTACCGCTATAGAATTTTGCAAGCCAATTTTCACAATGGTTCAAAACTTGGTTATTTTGTGTCCAACTTATTTAGGAACTATGGACTTGGATATTAAAGGCACTAGATGTTCAATACTTAATGTTTTCACTCTTGTCTTGAGCTGTGGAAAACCTGACTATGGAAGCCAAAGACTTGTGGGCTAGAGAAATGTGGGAGTTGGGGGCTTCAACGCTGGTGCATTGGAAACCCATGAATAGTTTTCCGCAAGGCCCCAATACTTATTATTTTTGGGATTTATCTATTTGAGCACATGGAAAAGTGGATATGAAGGGCTTCTAAGCTTAATACTTGATGATTTTTCGCTTGTCTAGAATTACAAAAAATATCACTGTAGAAGCTAGAGGCTTCGATGTCATTGCACTGGAAACCCGCAAATGATTTTCCTCAAGGCACCAACACTTAATCCTTTTGGGATTTATCTATTTGAGCACATGGGGAAATGGATATGAAGAGTTGTTAGGCCTGATACTTGATGATTTTTCCCTTTTCTAGAATTGCAAAAAATGTGACTATAGAAGCTGGAGGTTTGTAGGCTGAAGCAATGTGGAAGCCAGAGGCTCCGGTGCGGATGCACTGGAAACCTGTAAACAATTTTCCTCAAGGCCCCAACACTTAGTTTTTTGGGATTTATCTATTTGAGAACATAGGGAAATGGATATGAAGAGTTTTGAAAGTATGCAAGTGTTGTCATTGATGTCAACTATGTGTAGAGAAAGTTAGTTATTGACTATATATGTTGAGGATATTGAGAAAACTGTAATAAAGAAAGTTTGTTGTTTGTGCATGTATAGTTGAGATGATTGAAGTGTTGTGAGTTCATGGATTTATCCTTATGTTGCTATTTAAGGAAGTGTGTTAAAGTAAAGTAATGTACTGAAATTGTGTCTCTGGTACTTGGTCTCTAAATGCTTTTGACAAAATTTGATAAATAGAGAAAACAATGTCTTGCAGGTATTCAGTGTATGCTCTGAGATGTGCTCCACATTTCTTCTATGTTGATTCTATGCATGTGCAGATTTGAGGTATTGTTTATGGTTGTTGGTAGTTACTAAGATTTAAGGTTTGCATAACATTTGCATGTCATTTACATTCATTTGAGATGTTGTAGGGTTTCTAGGATTGAAGTCTTGCATCATTCAAATCATATTTTCTCATCATATTCTAGCAAATTAGAATAGGGTTTTACTTTACTTCAGATTTTCCTAGTCTTAGACACAATTAAGGCTAGGGTTTTATGCAGATTTTATCCATTCAAGGTTTAATTACCAAATTAGGGGTTTGACCAAGGAAAAAACCCCATTAGAAAACCAATTTAAAGTTGTTTTCCAGGTATTTTCTGAGATTCAGATCTGGGTTCCCATCAAGAAGTGTTGTGTAGGTGAAAAAGTATAGGTCTGTGTGAACCAATATCCTATACCTGCAAGAACACAACAAATGAACACATTAATAAGATCAAATGAAAGTTAGAATAGGGATTCCCCATAAAATCCATTAACATCATTCCAAATAGGAAATGAAAACAAGAAATGTAATGAGAAGCAATAAAATAGATTAATCCTATTCAAATAATGCAAAATCTTGATCCTATGGGGGAGTTGGTGCCATTTTGATGTGGAAATTGGCCCTCTCCCAACTCCTTTGCAAGCTTTGATGATGAATGGTGATAGAGATCCACTTTTTTGAAGATTCAAGTTTGCTCCATGATGAAAAACCTACATAACCTAGCTACCATTGATGAATTTGATGAATCTTGCAAATGCTTTGAAGATGTATTTGAGTATAGTAAGCTTACTAAAATGGTGGATGATAGAAATGAAGGATGAGCTCTCTATTTATAGAAGAATGTGAAGAGAGAAAAGGAAAAAGGGATGAATGTGGGACTAATCTTCAACCAATGAGAAGAAGCCATATGTCATCATGTGAATGGTTGAGGAATGAGCACATTTTGGAGAATGTGCAAAGAGAGGGGAGATTCAAATTCAAAATATGGTTTGAAGGATGAGGTGAAAGGTGAAAAGGACATGTACGAGATTTTAAATGCTTTGTTGGATGCACACACCATTTTGGAGGGATTTTTCAAATTTGGGGAATATTCCAACCATTGATGCCTTTTTGAATGAAATAGAAGATTTAATAAATCAAATAAATTGATTTATTGTGCAAGTGGGAAAAGCTAGAGGATGTGACATGCATTTAGATTAGATTAATCAGGATTTGATTAATTTAAGAGGAGATTAGATGATCTGACTATTTGATTTAGATTTAGAGATTAAAATAAATCAAAAAGAGATGAAAAATGATTGACTTAGTTAAATAAATATTTATGATTTATTTAACCAAAGGGGGTGATGTTAGATTAAATTAGATAAATGTTTGATTTATTTAATTCAATTAGATGAACTTTAGAGATTTAATCAAATAATATGGATTATTTAATTAAATAAAGATATGAAGATGAAATGACCTAGCTAATTACACAAAGAAAATGATTTTATTAAATCAAGGGATTTATTTAATTAAAAGGGGAATTATGATGACTTTAATCAAATAAGGCTATTCAATTAAATGGTTAGACAAAGGGATAATTTAGGATGAAGGGATGTTAGTAGATCAGGATTGAGTGTGTGATATCAATCTATATATTTTCTATGTCTACATTTTTCCCCTCTTTGAAGTGATGCACTTGTTGCGTTGGTTCAAAGAATAACGTTGCCATGATCAAAAGTAAAAAATTCTCTGATTTTTTTAGATGCCCCACTGTTGCCCTAGCGAGAAGAATTATCCTAGTATATTGCCTCCTCGAGAGATCGAATGGAAATGCTAATTTCCTATCTAGATCACGATAAAATGCGAGAGGAGTAGTTGTACTAATTAGAGGATGAAAGATAATTCTTTGGAAAGATCAGATATTTGACGTAGACAATTTTGATGATGTATAGATAGTCATTAGCCATGGGTAGCCTCATGTATATTTTGAGATATCACACAAATTTGGATAGAAATGTTAGTAAATATAGAAGAATAAGAAGAAATAAGATGATGACAAGAGGATCCAACAAGTCCATGATCTAAGAAGACCTTATTGGAGATGATGATGATGATGCAGATGATGTTCACTTGCCGAATGTTGGGATTTTCAAAGGGCCAATTACCTTATGTTTGATAACACACATAGGCATGATGCATCAGGGTATAAAGAACCAGGATGGCGTTGCACCTAGTGTGATGGACTTTGACTCAAAAAATAGATAGGAGTATTCCTGCTCTCACCTGACATATGGGAACCTTGCTAGGATGCACTTCCGAAGTTTCAAACATCTAAACCAAAACATGAAATGGTCTAACCCATCAATACAATATTCAAAAATCTTCCCAAAACACCTTCCATACACACCTAACAAAGCAAGTATTCGCCAAGGTTATATTACAAGAACATCTAGCAAGCACAACAAACAAAAGATAATGATCATTGCCCCATTCCTATCTCTCTAAATCCTTTGTTTGGACATCATTGAGAGTTCCTTGGAATGAGTGCAATAAGATAAATCAAAATAAAAGATCAAGTACGCAAACAAGACAATGTTCTTCCTACCGCCAACCAAAGGGGTGTGTTTTGATAGGATAAGAAGCCAAGTGATATCTAAAATGATGCCCATTGTCAGAATGGTATATCCTAGGACATGAATTGTATAGGATGATGATGGGTTGATAAGTTGATTGATAGGATTTTGATATAAAGTCGATTGACATGTTTGTGAATGATCAAGAGTTTGATTTTGAGTATAAAGTTTTGTTGTTTCAATTTTGATTTTGCATTTGAAGCTTGCTTTTGTCAATTTTTGTACTTGTTTCTATTTTTTTTTCCAAAGGGTGAGTGTGATGATTGATTTATTATGGATGATTGATTATTGTGGGTGAAAGTGAGATGGGATGGATGGTTTTGTATTTTTTGGAATATTTCAATGTTTTTGGTATTTTCAAGATTTTACGAATGTTTTGATTTTCAATTTTCAATGTTTTGTGTTTTCTGAGATTTTATGAATGTTTTTGGATTTTGTGTCTTAGGGGTTGATCAAACATTAGCCTTGCCTACATTTAAGCTCAGACACAACGTAGTTCGGATACCATGTTTTTGAATTTTTTTTGACTTTTTGAGTGTTTTTGTATTTTGATATGATTTTGGATGTTTTTGGATTTTCGCATGATTTTGATGATTTGGATATTGATATGTGTGATGATATCAGTGCTCTATTTGGGATTTTATTGAAAATCAAGCTAGGGTTGATTGATCAGATGGATGGATTGATGATGATAACATTGTTGAGGATACACAACAATGCATGGATAGTGTTAAGCAACACAAGGATTAGGATGGATATCCCAAGATGATGGTGGATTGATTGGATTTTGATTTGATCAAGATTGATGAAGCTTGGTTTGGAACAAATTTTTTTTTGGATGATTTGATGTGACGTTGAAGCACGTATTAGATGTGACTAATAGTGATTGTTTGGATTGATGTTCAATGAAAGATGAAGATTAATAAGGAATTCCTTCTCGTCAAAATATGCCATGGGCTAGTGATTTGAATTTTTTTCTCACAAGTGGTTTGAAAAACTTGATTTCATGTTTTCCAAAGTTCAGATCACCACATAAGTTGGAGGATATATGTCAAGATTTATTCCCAAAGCAAGATGTAAATATCTGGCCCCAATGTCTAGCGATGTATGGAATGCCATGGGTGGATGGTTGGATGGGTGTATGGATGGAGGGATATGGATTATCTTGTGAAAAGATAAGGTGTTTGGATAAAGAATTGTCATTTGGATAATGCTTCATGGCTCAGATAATGCTGGGTAGGATAGGATCAATGAAAATGACCCATGTAAAGATGTTTACCATGAGCAAGTGTAAAGTGTGAACCAAACTTTTTCAAGATCAAGATAACTTAGACTATGGATGCAAATATATGCAAATGGATTGGATAAATGGTTCATGGATGAATGGATTTATTATGGATGGGAGGGATGGAATACTGGATTTATTATGGATGAGATGGATGGAATACTAGATTTATTATGGATGAGATGGATGGAATGTTGGATTTATTATGGATGAGATGAGATGCTTTCACCTGAGCTAGCTTACATAGATGCTCAATTATACACATGTGATGTTTGTTTTCCAGGTTTTCATCATGGTACCTACCCAAAGCACCGCCCATGTGGTTTTCACTAGAGGACAATTTTTTTTCTTTGATCTCTTTAATCCTTTTTCTGATTTTTTTTGGATTTTTTTATTTTTTGATTTTTTCGATTTTTCTAAAAGATTTTAAGCTCATGCTGAATCACCTTGTGGTTTTGATGTATAGGCTTCTATCATAATGTTCCATTTATATATTGCTTGAAGAAGTTTCTTTGCCAAGATACGTGCACTTGAATGCAAATTCTGAGATTCCAAATCTGCTTTGTTGATACTAGGGTTAACTTTGTCTTTGTGCACACATCGTGATAGAATTCCTTCTGAATCCTTATGATAAAGGGTCATTGCCAATACATGGTCAATGTGAGAATTGGATATCATGCGTGGAGGCATGGATGGAGTGCATTTAGGAATAAAAGATGGATTGGTTGATAGCTTGGAACCTTTGAATCTCCAAACTTGGGAAGATGAGCAATGATGGGTGGATACAGAAGTGTGTATGGAATTAGGATCAACTACTTGATATACTTTGTACGTTGCTTGAGAAGATTTCTTTTTCCTTTGTGGACATCTTTGATGGATAATTTTCCCTTTTTTTATTTTTCCCCATAGTTTCTTTGACTAATGGAGTTTGATAAGGATAATCTTTCTTTGTATTCTTTGGTATCCATGTGTATTTGACTTGTCCATTATGCTTCCTTTCTTCTTCTGCTTTTATAACGTTCCTTGTGATTTGATTCAAATCTTTCTCTTGATGTTGGTCCCAATTCGTGGATGGGGTGATGGGTGGATGAATATTCATGATGTGGTTGGTTGTAGTATTGGCATCAATTTCATCATAAGGACTCTTCGTGCTCCCTATGTTAACATTTTCTTGAGACATAGTTGCCCCCAGTATGGTGGTAGTAGAACCTTTGTTCCTTGATTCTGCTTGTTTTGAGATGTCTTGTTCAATAAGCCTTCTCTGATAAATGTTTATTGTAGATGATGTTGTTTCAATTTGCTGCTTTTCTAACTCTAAAATGTCATGTTCTGTCTGACCCATTTCTTTGAGTTGATAATGATGGATATCTTCATACATGATGTCCTCAGTTTGAATTTGGGATATATATGATTCTAATGTTGATAGATTTGTTTGACTGTAGGAATCAATAACCTACTCTTTTTGTGTAATAATATCAGGAGTAAAGAAATCTTGTTCTGAATGAAGATCATCTATGTGTCCATCCATAGAAAGCATCTCATGGGTAGATGGAGGAGTATGTGCTATATGGATATGATAATCTTCTATAGATAGGAGAGTATCCATTAGATTATTGTAGTAACTTGGGGATACAATTTCTTGATCTTGAATGATTTCAGATTGCTTTTGAGATGCTTTGGATCAAGTTCTTGACATGGCCCAATTTCAAAGGATGGATTGCTTACAAAGGGTTCTTGGATATCTTCATTAGGCTTAGAAAATGGCTCAATATCCTCTTGATCTTTGAGTGAATCTGGATCAAGTGTTGAGTTGAAGATTCCTTGAATATCAGCAACCATGAGGTTGAATGATGTCAATATGTCTTGGAAAGGACCATTGCTAGACTTTGGTGAAATATGTCGATCATGCTTTCGAATGAATTCTTGAGATATTCCCTCTAACTCATTAGGTGATGTAGAGACATTTTCAACATGATCATTAGTCGATGGATTGTTGATTACATGATCAAATAATGTTAACACTCCTTCAAATAGATCATTGTTGGATATTGTTGACGGATTCTTATCATGATCAAAAAGTGACTCTTGATGTTTGTTGATTTGATCTTCAGATGAGGTAGAAACATCTTCCATGTGTTTGTTGATGGATAGGTCTTGATCATGTGATCGTTGACTTGGATTGATACATGGAGTCATTAACATTTTGTTGGGATTTTGAACAAAATTTGCTTGTTGGGCTTGGTATTGGGCTTGATCTTGCACTTGAACTTGAGACTGGGCTTGTCCTTGTTGGGCTTGTAGTGTGGCTTGGGCAACTTGAGTAGCTTGTGTAGCTAGTTGTGCAGCTTATCGATTTTGGTTTTGTTGGAGTGCCTTTTGATAAGTAGCCTGTTGAGTGGGTTGCAATGTAATGTTGTATTGGTTTGATGCGTTTGATTTGGGTGGTGGTTGTGGCAGAGGTGATTTTGGAATAATGCTTGTTGTGGTGATAAAAGGTACCATCGTATTGATGATTGGGATTTGAGTAGTGGATGGTGTGTTCGATATGGTTAGTCCTTGAGATACCATTTTTTGAAGGATGATAGATGATGTGTTGGTTGCTTGTTCTATGGGGATGGTTTCCATCTATTGTTGTGATATCGATGACAAGGAGGGATGATTTGGTATGATGCCTTGATTGATGGTTGGGGGGATGTTTTGGATGAGCAGTGGTAGCAATGGTAGCCGAGCAGTGGTAGCAATGGTAGCCCCAAAAAAAGAGGTGATACAAATGTTAATGGTAAGGGTGGGAGTGGTGGGAAAGTGAGTGGCATGCTCCCTTGGGGAAATGATGATGTTTGATAAAAAATGCCGCCTAGTCCAAATAGGTCACCTTCTCCTTGTGAGGTCGTAGGGAGAGAGGTTTGAGGGGTTGCATGAAATGATGATAATGGGTCATTAAGATTATGAAAGGTGAGGGGGGCATATGGGTGTGATGTATTTTGAACAACATTTGTGTGATTTGAAAACATATCTATCCAAAATTTTACCAAGAGTGGATTCAAAATGTTCATGTTTGGTATAGTTGTATTTTGTATATTCTCATTTGGCATGTATGGATTTGGTAGGATAATGTTGTTTTGTTGAAGACTCATGAATTGAGTATTTGGTTGATATATTTGTAAGTTTTTACTTGGATTTAAATCTACCATCGAAAAAGGTGTTCCAAGATTTAGATTGGGTATACTCACATTTGTTGTGCCATTGAGGTTTGTAGGACATAATGATCACATGTATGGATTGTATAAATGCGAGTTCTGAAAATCCATTGGTCTTGTAAGGTCTTGATAGTTTGGTTGACTTGGATTACTCATAATGTATGGATCAATTTTATATTCCATGTTCTTCTTGTGTTTTGACCTTGTTGCAAAAGTGACCTCTAAGGTGTTTAGGACCAATGATGAGATGGAGGATGAAAGGGGTGAATGATATGGGTGTTGAATTTTTAGGAACTTTGGATCAATGCTAGACTTTAGGATTTGATTTTGATTGGATTTTACTGGATAGTGAACTTGTAAACCCTAAGATGTTGGATGTGATCTTAGGATGAACTTGTTCAAAGGGGTGCTAATTTAGCTAAGTATGTGAGGAAGGATTCATCAACACATACCTAACTAAAAAGATGATTTTGATTTGGCTAAGGATGTACCCAAGTCTAGATAATGATGTTTCCAAAGCTCTAAAGTTGTTTGGGGAATGGGATGATAAATGTTTGAACTGGATGAAGTGTTTGATTTTGATCCTAAATGAACCTAAGAAGGACTTGTTTACAAGGCCAAGGTTTTGAAGAACATGATTTTCCCTTCAAACCTAAATATCAATGTTTGCTCAAAAGACCATAAGACAAAAGATACACAAGCAGATGTGTGGGGTTCAATTGATTTCATCTTGATTAGTGAATTACTTTTACCAAAAACCCTTTCTTGATTAGAATTTCAAACTAAACATCCAATGTCCTAACTTCTTTTCATCCCACAAAGTGCTATGTGGAATTCAAGGAAATCAAGGCAATGGTTACCTAATGTTTACCTTGGTAGAAGCAAATTAAGATGCAAACCCAATTACTTAGAAACCTCTAAGGACATAATCCCTAAGGTAAGCAATAGTTCTTGGGTTTTGTCAAAGGTATTTGCTCTAACTAAGGGGCTTGAAATTTTGATTCTCCAATTGAATGTGTGTTTCTCAATATTTTTGAACAAGCAAGTGTTTTGATACCAAGAACATGCACAACCCTATGGATATGAAAGAATTTACTTGTTGAGTTCCCACTTGGACAAGTCCAGCTATGCCTACTCTTAGCGAATGATTAGATGCTTGACCCCACTGGATCCCCTCCATGGCACTCACTTATATGGGGAAACCAAGCATCAACACCCATGAAACTCCCATGGAATGCTTTCCATTTCTACCAAGAGCTGTAAAAATGTGGGATGGCTTCAGAATGACCGTTCTTGCACCGATAAGTAGATCAAGGATTTTGGCCTTTTCTAAACAAGGGATTTAATTTGAGCTTTCTATTTGTAGGAGTTGACCCATCGAGGTGAGAGACCATTGCTGCCCTTCTTGTCAGAGCCAACCACATGATATTGGTGTTTATTCCAATACCCACATTTATATCCCAGCTGGAAATACTCTTGGGTTTAGAGTGTTATTGGTTGAGTTGTTCCCTTGGGTGAATACTTTTTCCCCAAGGCAAGCCCTCTAAGATAAATAATAGCGAGTAAACATATTCATTGTTCGAACAACCTTCATTTAGAAATAAAGGGAGAACACATGCAATAGGTTTACTCACACTCGCATAATGTTTTGTTCAATTTTAATCCCAAAAATAAAGTTTGGAGGCAATCACTTTATCTCAACCTAAGACCACCAAAAATCCTTTTGATTCTCAAGATCATTGTGAGGCGCGAGAGAAGTGCATACACCTTTTCAATGGAGTTAGTTTGAGTAAGTAATCCCAAAGCAAAGTTGCACATGTTCTTTCCAATCCAACAAGAGCAATAATGATTTCTTTTTATAGCACCAAATGAAGTGTGAGAATTTTCCTTGTTCAATTATTAGCCCCAAACAAAATCTAGTGAGTTTGTGTCCTAAAATTATTTTTAAGCCCCTTTTATAACAAGAATTTAAAAGGTTCTTTTTAAATCCCAAAATGAAATTAGTAATTCCTAAACACAAAAGATAGAAATTTTTTTCCGAAGAGGAATAGTGAATCCTCTAAGACTGTTGACCAAACACTAGAGTGTTTAAAAACACTTGGTATTACAAGATGAGGTCATCATTCTTATTTTCCTCATCACCTTTGACCAATACAACCTACAAGAAAATTAGTAAGATTCTTCAAAAACAAAGGTCAAGAAAGCAAAAAATAGACCAAATAACCAGATTTTGGAAAAAAGCACATGTTATAAATAAAATTTCACTTTTTACTCCCCTCCAATGGTGCAATCCACAAAGGTGTCATAGTTTGAAGTCACTAGTGATGTTGTATAGTGTCGCTTACCAATAAGCATCACTCTATAGCCAAAACAGTGAGCATGAAGGTGTCGCTATTTTGATCAGTGGTACAGTTTGGATTTTGAAAAGATTCCAGCAGGCCAGAAACATTCAGTGATTCTATTTGAAAATTTGAATTCTGGATGGGAAGAATTGAGCGTCGTAGTTTGAACTTTGCAGTGGTTCTTTATGGAAACGTCGAGTTCTCAGTGGTGCTAAATAGCGACGCTGAGCTTCCAGTGGTGGAGTTTTCTGTACTCACACAAAAAGCACGTAATTTCTTCAAAAGACGTGATTTGATCTTCTGGTCTGCCCTCCTTCTAGCACCAAAATGTGAACCAATATCCTATACCTGCAAGAACACAACAAATGAAAACATTAATAAGATCAAATGTAAGTTAGAATAAAGATTCCCCATAAAATCCATTAACATCATTCAAAATAGGAAATGAAAGTTTGAAATGTAATGAGAAGCAATAAAATAGATTTATCCTATTCAAATAATGTAAACTCTTGATCCTATGGGGGAGTTGGTGCCAATTTGATGTGGAAATTGGTTCTTTCCCAACTCCTTTGCAAGCTTTGATGATGAATGGTGATAGTGATCCACTTTGTTGAAGATTCAAGTGTGCTCCATGATGAAAAAACCTGCATAACCTAGCTACCATTGATGAATTTGATGAATATTGCAAATTCTTTAAAGATGTATTTGAGTATAGTAAGCTTACTCAAATGGTGGATGATAGAAATGAAGGATGGGATCTCTATTTATAGAAGAATGTGAAGAGAGAAAAGGAAAAAGGGATGAATTTGGGACTAATCTTCAACCAATGAGAAGAAGCCACATGTCATCATGTGAATGGTTGAGGAATGAACACATTTTGGAGAATGTCCAAAGAGGGGGGAGATTCAAATTCAAAATATGGCTTGAAGGATGAGGTGAAAGGTGAAGTTAATGCCACATGAAAGGTGGAAATGACATGTAAGATATTTTAAATGCTTTGTTGGATGTACAAACCCTTTTGGAGGGATTTTTCAAATTTGGGGAATATTCCAACCATTGATGTCGTTTTGAATGAAATAGAAGATTTAATAAATCAAATAAATTGATTTATTGTGCAAGTGGGAAAAGCTAGAGGATGTGACATGCATTTATATTAGATTAATCATGATTTGATTAATTTAAGAGGAAATTAGATGATTTAACTATTTGATTTAGATTTAGGGATTAAAATAAATAAAAAGGAGATGAAAAATGATTGACTTAGTTAAATAATTTTTTTTGATTTATTTAACCAAAGGGGGTGATGTTAGATTAAATTAGATAGATGTTTGATTTATTTAATTTAATTAGATGAACTTTAGATATTTAATAAAATAATATGGATTATTTAATTAAATAAAGATAGGAAGATGAAATGACCTAGCTAATTACACATAGACAATGATTTAATTAAATTGAGGGATTTATGTAATTAAAAAGGGGAATTATGATGACTTTAATCAAATAAGGCTATTTGATTAAATGGTTAGACAAAGGGATAATTTAGGATAAAGTGATGTTAGTAGATCAGGATCGAGTGTGCAATATCAATCTAAATATTTTCTATGCTTACAGTCTGAAACTTGAATTTGCAAAAAATTAAAAAAAGACTAATTCACCATGGATGGAAAATGAGTCCCACTAGAGGTTCCTATCAGAGATGAATACAAATTCTAGTACCCATTTGGTAGAAATCAATTTTTGGACAGAAATCCCTGAGTTGGGACTGATTGGCCCAGGGTGGCGAATGAGTCCCACTCAGTCAAAACATCAAATTTTCTAGATTTTCAGAGTAGTTTTCAGTCTTCATCAGGCTTATAGGTGCACACATTCTGAGTTATAGATTTTTGTTTGGTTCTATTTCCAGTTTTGTTCACATTTTTAGGTCTTTTGCAAACGTCACTGTGTTTTCAAGCACTTCATATTTCTTAGGTTTTGCATAAATAGTCAATTAATTTCATCAACTTGTTGCATTTAGATCATTGCATTTAGGAATAATTCCATCATACACACATTATTTTGAGTGAACCACCTCAATTTTTGGGCCTATCTCTCCTTTTAGGTGAAAAACCCTAAGAGATTAAGATAAGTTCTTAGAGCATCAAAAATTGTTGGTTCATTTTGGTGAACCTACATATTGAACATTATATATTTCTTATTTGGATTTGAATTTACATCCTAGGACTCAATTGCATTGGCTTGTGCATGGATTTTGCATCCTAGGGTTTATCAAAATTGCATTAGTGAAACTATTATTTAGCAGTCATTATTGCATTTCATTTTCTCAAATCATTACAAAATTCTACATTTCCAATATTTCTTTGCATTGTACAGACCTGAATACATAGCAAAAATTCAAAAAAAATAGAAAAAACATAAAATATCTCCCATGGGATATATTCGCCACCCTAGGTGAATCAGTCCCAATGCACTTTTCACATCATTATTTCTAGAATTCAATTTCCTATTTTACACTTTTCTATTTGTTATAGTTTCATTTTTGTTTTAGTTCAATTATTTTCTGTTATATCCAAATCATTTACATAAGCATCATTTGATTTCATGGAATTTGTGGATAGCATTAGATTTTTGCAAGTTTCATTTTTTGCATTAGTTCTTAGTTCTTTTAAATTAGATTCATCAGTAAATACAAACCAAAAACCACAAACATCAAATGAACCATTTAAACAAATGACTCAATTTAGAAATGCCATCTCATCCATGCCTCTTAGTAGTGATGATGTAGACAAGTTAGATGAAGTCTTTGAAGACTTCCTCTCATTCACTTCATCCTCTAAAGCTTGCCATGAGAAGCCTAAACCAATTAATGATAACTTATCTCTCAAACCTTTTAGTCGAGATGACCTTGATATGTTAGATGAAGCCCTTCAGGACTTCATCTCACCTAAGTCATCCATTAAGGTTTTTTGTGACCAAACTACAACAAAGAACGTTTTCCATGTGAAACCTAAACCAATTGATGATAACTTGTCTCTCAAACCTTTTAGTTGAGATGACCTTGATATGTTAGATGAAGTCCTTTAGGACTTCGTCTCACCTAAGTCCTCCACTAAGATTTGTTGTGAACAATCTAAAACTAAGGAAATTAATGTGATTCAACCTCGACTCATTATTTACCCACCTTTGCATAAACTTCACCCTTCTAATAAATCCAAGTTTACAATTTACCCACCTAAAACTGATGTGTTGCAACAATCAAGTAATACTACTGTTGCTCATACATATAATACCTGAAACAATCCACAACCACCACAACCAACCCTTCCCTCTTTACCTTTACCTAATTTTCCTAGCACTCCTCATTTTCCTGCACACACAAAGGAGTATGATCTTGTTGAACAACTCAAGAATACTCCTACAAATATTTCCCTTTGGGATTTACTTCAAAATTCACCAAATTATCACACTATCCTTTAGACAACCTTACAATAGATTGCGGTTCCTCCTTGTACAACTTCAAATGATGTGGTAGCTTTAATACAAGGAATGAATAGAGTTAATATAGAAATTACTTTCCATCAACATGAGCTTCCTCCTTTAGAGTTACAAAAAAAAAAATGAAGCCTTTATGATAATTGCTCAATTCCATCGAATAGGTATCAAAATACCCTGTAGTGCCCCGTCTGTTGTGGCCCTCCTGGATATTTGCATAAGTGTGTTTTGTGGTCTTGTTGGCATTTGGTCGGTTCATGTGATTAAAGTGATATTTTAATGACTATTAAGCGAGTTAATTGAATTAATTAGTGGAAATGTTGTCATTTAAGGATGAATTCAATACATTATTATATTAAACATATTAATGAAGTAATTTAAATAAAATTAGAAGTAAAATTGTAAATAACAAGTTCATATTGTGAAATAATATTTACACGTTAATTTTAAATAATTAAATTAATTTTTACCTTATAAAAGATTATCTTGTGGGGTATAAATATTATATATAGGAAAATAATGTGATTTATAATTTAATAATGATGAAAAGATAATTATTTTAATAAGAAATTTAAATGGTTAAGGGGATAGGAAGCTGAAGTGTTTTAAAGCAAGGAAAGAAATTGCAAAATGGAAGGTGAATAGTTTATTGCTAATTAAATAAATAATAATAAATGATCTTGATAAGGGGGGAAACAGATAGAATTCAGGGGGAATGGGTATGAATGTTCTGGAGGATGGAAAATTAAATTGGGGGATTTTGGTTAAAAAGTCAGGGAAGAAAAATTTTGAGGAGGAATTCCATTCTACCCAAGATTGGGGTAAGGGCGAAGAACACAATTCTCAGACATCACGGTCTACAACAATTTGAGAAGCGACATTTCCAACCAATATGGAGAAAAATAAATGTTTCTTCTGAGCAATTCTATTATCAGTACAATGTTTCTTACCTAAATCTGCAAATAAATAAGTAATACATATAGTTATATGTAATCCCATGATTTATTTTGCTAGAAAGTTTTTGCATATTTCAATAGACGCATTTAGAGTTTAATTTGAAATCTTAGTCTACTGTGAGACTACATCCGCTTGAGGCATTATGCCAAATAGTTTACATGCCTTGTCTACGCCTTCTTAGATTGCACTCTTTTCCCCCCTACGTTATGGTTGCGCCCTCATGTCTGTGGTTTTCTTATTTCAATGTTGAATAAACTTGATTTTCTTCCATGGTTTATTTATATCTAAAATTTGATTTCCATATATCATATATGGCATTTGATTTGTTCAGTCTGATTATTATATATCAAATTTCCAACCAGTATTATGTTGGAATTCACTATTTTACTCCAGGCTTGATTTTGATTCATATACTGTGGTTGATGGATCACTGCAATTACATTTAGTCTGAGATTCAATGCATAATAATTGTTTGTTATCCACCTCACTCTCATGCGTCTTATTCTCTTTGCTAGAGGTGTCAATTTTTTTTTAGCCTGTGGGATGTGTTATGAAGCGTTGGGCATAATAGGAAGTTTAGAGGTTTAAATAATCTATCTGATTTCATTGGCAGCCTGTCACAACCGTGCACTCGAGCATCATAGAAAGTTTAAAGGCTTAAATAATCTCTCTATTTTCATTTTCGACCTATTTCAGCCACGCACTTGAACATAAGAGGAAGTTTGAAATTATCAATAATCTCTCTGAATACATTGTCAGCATGTCCCAACTGTGGTGTTTGAACATAAAGGGGAAATTTGTAAAGGTTTAAATAACCAGTTCAATTCTTTTGTCAATCCCTCGCAGTTGCAGCACTATAAAATAAAATACTGTCATTTTTAACACAATATTTCTCTTACCCTTAAGTCACGTATTTACCCCTCACCTTTCTCCTTCCTTTCCGTCTTGTGGGTAACATTTGAGAGATTTGATAATAATGCAAGTAGATGGCGATATTTCCAAATTCCAATATTCACTTTCTAATATGCTTGGAAACCTGCCTTAGTTACAACATTTGGAGTTGAGGCGTGGTACAGAATTAAATAGCCTCCCTAAAACCATTGGCGACCCGTCACAGCTGCAACTTTTAGACTTGCAAAGGTGTAGTAAATTAAATAATTTCTCTGATTTCATTTTTCAAACTGTCTCAGCCATGTACTCAAGCATAATAGGAAGTTTAAAGATTTAAATAGACTCTCTGATTCTAGTTGGAACCTGTCACAGCGTCGCACCTGAACATAATAGGTATGGCTCGAAATTGGATTTTGGGATGATATTAGAAATATTGCATGAGAAATCTTAATTAGTGCAATGATTTAGAATTTGGGTGTAGAACACTAGAAGATATATAGATCTACCTTGATTATACTCTCTTGGATTTATACTATGTTTAGTGAATCATACAATTGGAGACTTTTTGGATGTGTTTAATTTGGAATCCTTGAAAGGGGTTGTGTCTAAGGAATCTAATGAAGAATTCTAATATGAAGTGGTATTAAGTTGTAACTTGGTATTTCTTTATACTTGTATACTTGGTAGTGAAAGGCTTAACATAGATCATGATATAGGGACACCATTAATGTATATTACATGATAATCTTATAACATAGTATATTCATTTAGATAATTTTTGAGAGTATCGAAAAGACCAAGTAATTAAGTTTAAAATTTATTCTAGGATTTTTGACATCTGTTAATGTCCATGAATTAGAGGAAGTATTCAGGGGCTTAAATGTATCTCTGTTGATTTATCAGTAAGTAAATATTGACTATAGTTATTTTAATTAATAATTGATTTGTAATAAAAAAAATAAAAAATTCGGTAGTTATAATAGTGTTACTTTAACTACTTGCAAATGTAGGTTGTGGGTGGTAAATAATCGATGGAATTTAGTGGTTGAATTAAGGGATGTCTTCTTGGGAATTATTTTGGTATAATTGTCACTTTGGTAGTTCTTAGAATCATGGTGTCTTGTGACTTTAGGTGAATCATGTGAAAGCTGTGTTCCATAGCAGTAGAGCTCGAATGTTATATGCAAGTAGGTATAGGGGAATGGAGTCATTATTGTGATAAATTTGTAGTGAGATGGATATTAAAATATGTCTCTACGTTTTCTTTAGTTTGTTTTAAATGATGCCTCAATAATGGAAGAGAAACGATATAAAGGAAAGCCTTAAATTCTAGTATAATGTTATCACTCTTTGTGGATTAGAAAAAAGTAGTTTGTTAATTTTTTATAGTCTTTTATATGAGTAAGGAAATGAGAAATTTATAGATTATTTAGCTTAGAACACTTTGAGTTATTGGAGATTACTTAGTAGTTTATAGGTGGAAGGAATGTCTTACTGTTTGATTGATAATGGGAAGTTGCTTGGAAAAGTGAAGTTCATGGAAGTTGTAATTGCTTGATCATGTGATTAATTTATGATTTGATGTTTTCATCTTGACGTGACTTTCCCTTGAGTTGATTTTTATTTGGGATTCTTTTGTATATCTTGAAGTCTTGAATGTTCTGATGTGTATGACCCTCTTAGTTATCTTGATCCGAGGAGCTTTTATTCATTGATTAGTGTTGAAATTGGCTTGAAACCCCGTATCGTTGACTTACTCTTGTTGTGGGATTTTTGAGTAGTTGTTCTTTTATGAGACTTCCAGAGTCATGAGATATTTGTGAATGATGTTTTATCTTCCATTTTTTTTTATTGTGGCAAAGTTGATTGGAATCATGATTTTGAAAGGGTTGTACGAGAATTGTTGAGACTTTGATTATGTATTTATAGCGAGATGGGTAATGCCTCACATGCTTCTCTGTTGTGATCTAATGTTCTTGTTATGTTGTACAAACCTTGGTTTCTTGGTTGTTTTTGGTTTGATGTTGTTGGGTCTCTAGGGAGAGTGGCTCCTTGTGGGGGCCAGCGCCCCGCTTAAGGGGAAGGGCACAGGATAACCCATGAGTGAGTTAGTAATCAAGTGAAAACCTAATAATTAACTTAGGAGGGTTGGGTAGTAATATCATTATAAGATAAAAAAAAGAGGATGCCTCATCTTCATTAGTTCTTTCATAGGCTAATGGAAGGCTGAGAAGGCCATGGTTGGCAAGGTCGTGACCTCGTCTTCATGAGAGGTCTACGGCTCCGCATGAGTCACCCTATGGACCGGTGCCTCCTGTTGGGAGGAAGGGCACGTGATAGCCATAGATGGGACCGTTGCCTCCAGTTGGGAGGAAGAGCATAGGATAGCCCATGTAGGACTATGTGATGACACTCTCCCCTAGTTGCCCAGGTGTTTTACTTTATTGTGTTCCTCTGGAAGTATGTTATGGGAATTGGTTTAGATTGTTGTTGAATGGACTTATATTGATTTTGGAGTATTGCCTTGATACATCTTTGGTGTACTTTGTGGTCTTGTGTGATCTCATTGATATTTGACTTTTGACCTTGTACTCTTATGGTACTGTGATATGATGTTATTGTATTGTTTGGAATTGTATTTTGTTTATTAATTCAGTTTGATTTGGAAGTGTTTCATGATCATCCTTTGGTTACTTGTTTACTGGTCATTGCTTTGATTTATGTGATGAGATTTATGACTTTAAGTTATTATGTTGACTCTTGGATGTTGTTGGTTATGTCATTTTAATCCTTGAGTTTTATGATACTTTTGTATGACGTTGAGTCTTTTGGTTCCTTGTTTGGATGTTCTTGGTTGAGGTCTCTTTCTTGTCAGCTTCTTAGCACGGGGGGTGGGTCTTTGGACCCACATGGTCGGGTGGAACGTGCAAAGCACCCCATTGGGTCCCTAGTCAAGGATCGAGAGGTGCAGATTGGTGTTGTTGCAGCGACTCTAGAGTTGTATTTATCTTGGAGAAAGTTATGATACTTTGTATTCCTCTGTTCATTTGTATCATGTTATCTTGTTGTATGGTATCCGTTTATGATTGGAAACACTTTTGTATCATTATACCTCTTGAACATTGTACTGTAATGTAATGTTAAACTCGGTGTGGATATTGGTCATGGTAGTTGTTATTCAATGTGTTGAGTTAATCATGCATATGTTGTATTTATGTACATAGATGGTTTCTTATCAATGAATTTTCATGTATGTGTTACATTTGTTAATGTTTATTTTGTTATGGATTATATCTTTGGCTTTTATTCTTTATTGGTGTGTATGGAATTCAGTTCATAATGTCTCCTCGTGTACCCCAAGGGACGTAAGTGTAAGCGAATTTGTTTAATTAAGTTTTATGACTTTTGACTTAATGTGTTTTACATGTATGTTATGTTAACTTTAAAAAAAAAAAATTGTGCAGTAATTATTGTGTTGTTGTCCTTTGGGGTTCGCATGACGGGGTGTTACAGACCCTCATTGATAATGGTTTTTTCCCTTAATGTGTGTAGTATGAATCTCCTTGATAGATTGTGTATTGAAAATTCAGAAATCAAACATAATTCCCTATCCATTCAAGGATATGATAATACAACAAAGAAACCACTTGGTGTAATTAATTTTCCTATTACAGTTGGTGTGACTACTATGCAAAATATTCACATCATGCCCCATTATATTTTCTATAATCTTCTTCTAGGTAGACCATGGATTCATGAGATGAATTTCATGCCTTCGACCCTTCATTGGGTATGTGCAGGATCATCATGGAAAAAATAGGCCCTTAAGTGGCAAAAAATTCAAAAAAATTAGAGTTAGGAAACTTGACATAAAAAAATGAATAAATTATCTATTTTATTTCAAAAATATGTAAGAATAGAATTTTTAGCAAATTCAATGTAGTTTCTAAATGACTAGGTTTGTTTAAAAAAAATAAAAATCTATTTGGTGAAAAATTGAAATTTCAATGCAGTAGTACTTAAATTTCAGGGAAAAATAAGTAGGTGTCTGTCTAACTACCCTAACCACAATAAAATGACAATATTTTTTTATAAGATTTTAGATATAAGTAGAGGAGTCATGTCCCAATGTGGTGCATATTTTTTTGTAATTTTTTTCCAAGTAAATAATTAATTATGAATCTTTTATTACAAATTTTCAAAAATATAAATAATTGTATGTCTGACCACCTTAACTTGATAAAAAATTCATGAAATTCAATTTTTTATTTTTTTAATCCTATAGTATGCGAAGCAGAGAATGTGACACATATTTTAGATTTTAAAAATGTGATACCGTTTGAAAGCTATAGATGTTTTTCAATCAGGCTATCAATCATGACTTTAGTCGTAATTCAAATAGAAAATGAATAATAATTACTTATTAAATTCAAAGTAAAACATAATTTATATTGGTGGAAAGCTGAGAATCTCATTTAAAAACCCTTTTTTGTTTTATCAATTTTGGGTAAAAAAATGTCGTGAACCACATACCCATCATATTGCCACTTTTTGGCCCATCATGATCCTACACATACCCCATCGTATAATGAAATTTTTCTATAACAAAAACATTTATCAAGTTGAAATAGATCCCAAGCCTGAAAGTTGCTTACACCTTGAAAAAGGAACCACAAATCCTCTGAATACATTAATTCCAACATCCAACATGAAACCTCTTGAAATTGAAAAAGAAGATAAGGAATTAGTATCTAAATTATTTAGCGATGATTGGGGATACTTAGAATTCACACCTTCATTTATGGGTGAATACATAATCACATGAAAAAAGGATGAGAAATAAGAACAACCAAACATTATGTCAACTGAAAATTCATAAAATTCTTCTCAAGCATCTATCTCCTCTACTTTGCAAAAAATTATAATGTACACAACCAATTTTGATGAGATAGATTATCAACATCTTGCTAATTCAAAGAAAATGGAAAGAATTTGTGGGAAAGGCTATGAACTTATGAAACAATTGGAATACACTAGAAGAGGATGTAGAAAGAATGAACAATACCTATTTACATCCCTATACAACCTAATACACAAGAGACAAAAACTGGTTTGGAATATTCTTTTTCTTAGACAACAAAAGCTACTCAACAACCATCTTTGAATATCAACACTATTACATGTCAACCAAAACATAATCTCACAATCAAACATCCTGAATTTATTGATATGGACTTTCCACCATCATGGAAGTATGTTGAAAGTAATGAGGCCTTAAAAAAAATGTTAGGAGTCTATGGTAACACATCCTCTTCTACTCCCATGAAACGGGTTACTTGTGCTAGAATAATTACCAAGCAAAAAGATAGTGCTATCACTGAAGAACCATATGATCCTGAAATTCCTAAGTCTAATGCGCTCCCCTTAGGAGATACAATTGATGTGCCAATGGACATAGATGATAAAAAAAAAATTATTAAGATTGGGAAGTTCCTTGATGATGAAGAACAAGAGGACACTACAAATTTCCTTCATGATTTTCCTAAAAATTTTGCTTGGAAATATTCCAATATGCTAGGAATTGACCTAAAAATTGTAACACACAACATCATTCTTGCTGCAAATGCTAAACTTGTTCGCCAAAAGATACGAAAAAATGTACCCTAACATAGACTTGTGTGTTAAAGGAGAACTTTAAAAACTCCTTGATAGAGGTTTTATTCGACCTATTGATTATTCTCCTTGGATCTCTAATATTGTCATAGTTGCTAAACCTAATAATCATATTACGATATGCACATATTTTTGTGATTTGAATAAAGCCTCTTTAAAACACAATTTTTTGCTTCCTAATATTGACATGATCATGGATTCAACTGCTGGACATGCTTTGTTGTCATTCATGGATGAATTTTCTAGTTATAAGAAAATATTTATCAACCCACAAGATCAATACAAAACCACATTTACAACCGTTTGGGGATTGTTTCGTTGGGTGGTGATGCCTTTTGGATTAAAGAATGCCGTCACAACTTATCAATGAGCAATGACATTGATATTTCATGATTACATACATAAAATATTGGAAGATTATGTTTATGACATCCTTGCTAAATCGTTAACAAGACAAGACAATGTAAATTTCCTTCAAAAAATATTTGAATGAATACACAAATATAACATGTGATTAAATCCGAAAAAGTGTGTCTTTGGTGTAGATAGTGGGAAAATTTTGGGGTTTGTCATATCTCACAAAGGCACTGAAGTGGACACAAATAAAATTGATGCCATTCTTAACATGCCACCTCCAAAGAACATTTCTCAATTACGTACATTACAAGGATGAATTCAATCTATCTGTCATTTCATTACATATTTAGCCAATCACACTTTACCCTTCACACATCTTCTCAAAAAGGATGTAAATTTTGATTGGAATGAGGATTGTAAATAGGATTTTGAGAGTTTAAAGGAATACCTTGCAACTCCACCCATTTTACAACCCGCTATGCCAAACAAACCATTTATCCTTTACATAGCTGCCTCAGCCCATGCTCTTGCAACATTGTTTGCTCAACAAGATGATCATGGAAAAGAACATCTTGTCTATTACATTAGTCAAACTTTAATTGATTATGAAGCTCAATATTCACCAATTGAGAAACAATGTTTAGCTCTTGTATTTTCCACTAGTAAGTTGTGACATTATTTACTAAATGATGAAATACAAGTTATAAAAAAATTTATCCCCTCAAGCATCTTTTTAATAAAATAGATCTCTTTGGATGATTAGCTAAGTGGGTGATGTTGTTGGGTGAAGCCACAATAGTGGTTTACAATTGAAGTGAGGAAGGAAAACTCACATAAAATGAATGCATGGCAAAAAAATTGATTTTAGGGGTTCATATGAACCTATTGGTTCGACCGAACCCATTAGGGGTTCTCTAGAACCTAGGTTTGGGTGAACCCTCCTAATACTTTCCTGCCAAAAAAACCATCAAAACCCCTCATAGAAGGGGGGTTTGAATGAACTAGGGTTCGAATGAACCTTGGTTCGAGTGAACCCCTAGGGGTTCGTCTGAACACCCTTTATTCCTCATCCCCTCCCCGAGACACAAAAAAACTTGAATTTTGGCACTTCGAAGCTCAGGTTGAGGATTAAAATGGAGGTATCTTCACAAACCCAACTTGAATCAGGTAGTCCTCAGAACGAGCTATCCAATGAATATAATTTTAATATGTTTTCGTTTTATTATGTATATATTTTTTTAGTTTTATTAAACATAGGTTTTTCATCAAAAATGAAGGTCTTTGTTCTGCACATGTGGAAAAATAGCATGCATATTATCAATTTTTTTTTTGAAAAATATGAGTGCACCAGATATTAAAGTCCTTGATCCAATAAAAATACTAAAATTGAATTTCTATATATACAAAAAAAGTTATGCCTTATACGGTTGTGCTATGTCTAAATTGTAATTGGTTTGACTTTGAAACTCAATTAAAGAAAAAATATTCAATAAAAAACTATCTAACCAAGTGGAAGAACTAGATATCAAATTTAAAAATCTAAATTTGAAAGAATTAGAATTTTAACCTTCATGGAAAAAAAGTTATACGTTATACGGTGTGTGTCACTTTTTAAAAATGTTGTTTTTTGAAAAAAACCAGTTTTCAATGGAGATGGAAAAAGAAGTGTAATTTGATTCCAAATTTTTTGATAAAAATATTTTTAGAATCTACAGAAAAAATGTGATGAGAATCTAGTTTTCACCATCTTCAAATTCTTCATGGTTTAGCCACTATAGGTGCCTAAATGTGAAGATTTAGTTTAAAAGAATAATTTCAATGTCCAGTTTGGCCAAAAATTGTAAACCACTATTGTGGGATCACCCTATTAACTGAGTTTGATCTTAAGTTTGTTTCACAAAAAGAAATCAAAGGACAACCCTTAATCGATTAGATGATGCCCCTTCTCTTCTTGCTTTACCTAATCATGACTCTTTTCCTAATGATAGTTTCTTTACCACATATGTTAAAACATGGGAATTGTATTTCGAAGGATCTAAGTGTAGAACATGTTCTGGTACTAGAGTGGTATTAATTTAACCCACTGGAAAGACTATTCCCTTGTCCTATCAATTAAATTTCCTATTTACAACTAACATAGTTGAGTATGAGGCATTAATAGCAAGATTGCGAGCTGCTCTAACCACATGGGTGCTAAAGATATCAAGATCTTTGGTGATTCACAATTAGTAATCAAACAAATCAATGGGACATATCAAAATAAACATGAAAAATTATCAAAATAAAAGGATCTGACAATGAAACTATTAGAAAATTTTGATTCATTCACCACTGATAACATTCCACGAAAAGACAATTGACATGTGGATGCGATGGAAAGTGCAACTTCTCTTATATCTCCACACAATCCTTCAACAAATTTCACCTTTTTTTTTCATCCAATCATGAAACCTTCGATTGATACGTGATTAGAAGAAATTTTAACAACTCAAGAAAAATCACAAGAATGGTATGGCACAATATATAATTATTTAAAAGATGGTACCATCCCAGAGCCCACAATGACAAATACTAGAAATAATTTATGCAAACTAGTAGCCAAATACGTAATCCTAGCTAATGTGTTGTATAGAAGATCCTTCAATGGTCTCTTATTAAGGTGCCTTAGGGACTATGAAATTCCTATAGCCCTTGACCGTGTTCATGCTAGTGCCTGTGGAACTCATTTTGGAGGACGATCATTATTGCAAAACTCATCCATATGGGATATTATTGAAGACATATGGAGAAAGACTGCTTTGCTTAAGTTAAACGATGTCATAAGTGTCAAGAACATAGTAATCTAATTCATGCTCCTACTTTTGAGCTTTGTGCCCAAATTCCTATTTGACCATTTTCAGTGTGGGGATTGGATCTCATTGGAAAAATTTCACCACCCTCCTCTGTCAGACATACATTTATCATAACCACAACAGATTATTTAACAAAATGGGTGGAAGTGATTCCTCTTTGATCTACCAATGCTGAAGTAATTTTTTGTTTCATATTGGAACACATAATTGCTCACTTTGGACTCCCATCTACAATAGTTTCCAACAATGGAACCCCATTTCAGAATAATAGCATAAACAAATTTCTTGAAACATTCAACATTCAACATCAATTTTCCACACCATACTATATGCAATCTAATGGACAAGATGAAAGTACTAATAAGATTATCAAACAAATACTAAGGAAAGCTATTAACAAACATCAAAAGGATTGGCATATGCAATTACATTATGCACTTTGGTCTTATCGAACAAGTGCTAGATTATCCATGTGAACTACACCGTATAACCTTGTTTATGGTACTAACACGATCATGCCCTTGGAGTTAGAAATTCCTACACTGTGAATTTCTCTTCAAGGCCTTGTTGATGATACCACTTATAAATACCAACAATTGCACTGGCTTGAGATGCTTGATGAAAAGCGTATCAATGCTCTTGAGCATCTCCAGGGTTACATTAAACAACTACAACACAAACACAATACTCATGTCATTCCTTGAACATAATTTCATAATGGTGATTTCATTCTCTATGATAATCAATGCAATACTCATGATGACCATGAAGACAAAGATAAATTTAGCCCTAACTGGTTAGGACCTTAAATAATCAATACCGGTTATAGGTTTGGTGCTTACATACTAACAGAGCTCGATGGAACACCCCTTAAGGAGCCTATTTATGCTATGCATCTGTGTTGGTATTACCTCTAGTCCATTCGAATAGAATGAATTAAAAAAAGAAGAAGCAGTGTTTCCTAAAGTTATTTGGTTACATTTTGAATACTTTCACATTGCTTTGTTCTTGACAACTCATCATTCGTTTTTCTTGAGCACTAAGGTAATTATTTAAGTTACCTTTATAATTACTTTAGTTTTCATACTATTCACCCTCGTGTTATGTTAATTTTGATCCTTATATGAATTATAGGTGTATCTAATTTAGCATACCCTCTTCAAACTAACAATGTTGTATCTAAAGTGAAACTGAAATATGTTTTACATTAGATCACATATATCATGTTAAGTCATGTAGACATTAATTAAATAACTTTACTACAAGTTATTTAATTAATCACATTGCCATATAACATTCAAACACAATAAGACATATTGCAATACATTCAATGCTCATATATATATATATATCAAAAGTTTAATGTACATATCATCATCATATACAAAATCACCAAGGTCTGTGAGAACTAGACCCCTTGGAATCTAGTACTCAAGATCTGGGACCCAGATGTCATGAGATGGTTGTATGTGATCGTGATCATGATGCACTGACTCTAAGTGCATACTCTAGACCTTGTACTTGCCCAAGAGGCACATCCCTCTCAACCGTAGTTGTGCTATCTCTACATGTAGTCTATCCATCTTTGTTGGAGTCTAGGATGACTGTCCTACGGTCTTAGATTGATGGAGTCATCTCCTCACACTCTCATAAGCTACTTGTAGCCTCATGAAAGGTCTTAGTGACTCTAGATCATCCTCCATGATTGGTGGGGACATATAATTGGAGTCCATCTCCTCCTTGTTGATAGATGAAGGTACTATCTCTGCATCAGCCTTGTCATAGAACTCTTGCCAGTCTCTCATCACTCGTCCAAGGTAGAAACAATATACAATCAATAAACATCATCATGATATATGGATATTAAGCATAAACACTAAAATACATGCATAAAATAAAATATCATCACCTATATCTCCAGTAGGCTGAGGGATACCAACCTCATCCTCTCTGGGGGGGCATGGAGGACATGTTAGCCTCTCCGTCATCATGGGTACTGATGTCTATTGTAGCTATTACATGTGATCTGGTCACATGAGTGTGTGAGCACTCTCCCCGCTTGTGCCAATCCTCAACAACTACCTCATCACCCTAGCTCAGGGGTGGCTCCTCCTCATACTCCTCTTCATCCTCCTCTCCTCCATCCTAGTCCTCATAGTCCAGATTGACATCTAAATCATACTCATCATCTATAAAATCAATAAATATATCTGCTACCTTATATCGTACATCCTAGGCCCTGTCCTTTGGCTTATCTCCCTCATCTAGTGTTGGTCTTGCATCATCTATAGGGAGATCCATCATAAACACTAGAGCTGGTTGTGTCATTGACCAACACTCCTCATGCTCATTTGTGCTATCAACATCATCAATGTCAGAGACTAGTGGCCGATTGTGATCTAAATCATCAGTGTCACTCTGGAAAACATGGTCTATAGTGATTCAAACAGTATCACCTGGCCTTTAGGCACTCCACACTGATCTCCTGATGAAGGGGCATGCCCTCGGTGGTGTCTACACCTACCCAAACTGTCGCATGAATCACCCATAATAGAAAGGACATACTACATATTCATGTTGACCAGCCAAAAATATGTCCATCTACATCCTCCTCAACTGTCAGGTATGGGATCTGGCCACTATAGTGTGAGAAGATAACATCTCCATAGGATCTCTTCCTCCTCTAGCTGATCAAATCTCACCCTCCAAAAATGTAGGTCTCCATACTGCCACAAACATCATAGTGGATAGTGAAAGGCTCATGGATATCGTACGGTTATAACACATGGGAAATCGAAAGGCATGGTGCATGTAATATGCTCAAGGAACCACACCTGTAGAAGCATGCAGTGCACCATAGTATCTATCTCTCAATTTTTTTTTGGCCCAGATCATAGTAAATATGCGCTAGGATACAACGTTCCCAAGCATAGACCATCATGTGCTTTGCCATCTCGTGAATCAAGTGAACCAATCCTCCATCTAGGTGTACCACTTGTCCATTTGTATTAAGTACCAGTGCTACCGTGTGCATCATAATTTGTCTCACTATGAGGGATCATGAATATAGTAGCATGGGAAGCTCGATTCACACTCTCATGCACTCATCATGAATAGGTTCATCCAGGCAGTACTGCATGTCCACCTTCTTCTCATGAAATGATAGATCTCCTCAGAAATATACATGTTCTCCCCAAATAGGAAATCAGAGAATTCGATGTACATCCTCTAGGGTGATGATCATCTCCCCGGTTGGAAGGTGAAACTTACATGTATCGACATTCCAACGCTCACATAGGGCCATCAACATGGCATCATGGTATCTCATAGGAGGCATAATATATTCCCAATAGATGCCTACTACCTGTAGATGCTCTATCTCTGCTACTAATAGTGTTGGAGCTAGATCTCTAAGAAAGCTAATCTGTCTCCCTGCTAGCCACTATCATCTCCGGGCCGATACTTATCAAAATCACAATAATATGCTCTAAAATTCATCTAATATCTTTTATTTTTACATTATTCATCATGCGAGTGTTCTAAAGTCTATCTAGTGTGCTTTTCTAAAGGCCCTAGACACTTTAAAAATCTTTTGGGACACTTCACAAAGAAATGGGACACTTCGTGAAGATATGGGACACTTTGCAAAGAAACGGGACACTTTGCAAACAAAAGGGACACTTTGCAAACAAAAGGGACACTTTGCGAAAAAATCAGACACTTTGCAAATAAATAACACTTTGTGAACAAAAGGGACACTTTGTGAACAAATGGGACACTTTACAAAAAAAGGGGGACACTTTGTGCACTTTTTTCCAAGATCCTAAATTAACCTATAAATGCATTAAAAATCATTAAATCATTACAAAATCACTAAGAGAAAGTTGTAGAATCTAATCACCTCATGATACAGCTCACCATGTGCCACTTGCTCTCAAAGCTCATCTAGTCGTGAAGGCGTGTAACCCCATCTACTCAGCATCTTCTTGTCTCACTCGTCACTCTAAAGCTACAAGAAGGTAAAATGCAATAGTAAGTGACAAATTACTCTCCTCTACCTCTTTAACCTATTTTCATCCCTTTTACTCTTATGCATTAAAATAGGGTTATTTTCTTTCTTAAGAGTTAATAAAATACCTTTTCTTTAAAACAACATAACAGGAGCTTGGAAACTCTGTTTTCAACACCGTTTTATGCGTTGGAATAGTGATTCCACACTTGACATCATCAATAGTCTGTCGTTACATGTCATGGTACCTAGAAATTCCCTACAGTATGATTCTCCTTATTCAATGTGGCTAGATTACTACCTTTATTCCACCTCTGTAAAGCAAGCGGAATAAAGGGGGGCATACATCTACCCTCGAATTTTATTTCTAGAAGTTAGATAAAATGATTTTTGGAAAATTAACAAATTTTTGTTGTAGGATGCAGTTCTTAATGTTGCGGTTTTTCATATAACTACACTGGGTGATTCATTCTCCCACCTTTTGAATGAGTATATGTTTATCCAATAAAGTCATATGTTTAGAATCTTTGAGAAAAGAGACAATTTCATGCTTAAAGTACCCTTTCATTAATCATTCTTCAAAACAACATTTATAGAGCCCTAAGACCCATTATTTTTTATCTAGAGGCCCATTTCACTTAAAAATCATATAAATCTAGACAAACAACACTCAATTCATTCATATCGCGAAATCCCATCTCCAAAAACCACTAGTGGGACCCATTCGCCACCTTGGGTGAATGAGTCCCCTATGGTGGGACCCATTCACCAAGGGTGGCGAATGAGTGCCTTTTCAGGTAAATTTCAATTTTGAGCTAGAATTTCATAAATTCAATTCAATTTTTTAGTGGATGTTGGCCTCTTAGGTCTAAATAAAGGGAAAATTAGGTATTGATGCCTATAAATACACATTTTAGGTGATTTTTCACATCTCTCTTAGTCATTTTTACAAAGAAAATTTCAAAATTCAAGTATCAAGAGTCTCCCATAAGAAGCTTCATTAGCATTTCTACAACAAAATTGAAGCTTGCACCGTCGAAAAATGGACCCTTCCCATTTTCATGGTCTTTTAGGTCTTGTTTCATAGTGTTGGAGCTATGTTGCTTTAATTTTATGATGTATCTTGGCTTGAATAGGCTTATTTTGGTGCTAAAACTCAAAGAACGATGTCTTGTGAAGGTGTTGTGAAGTGTTATAATACATTTCTACATTCTTCTAGACTTTGTTTAATGCGTTAATCTAAAAACCACCTTTTCACTCATCAACAGGTCCTATTTTAAAGTGTTGTAAAGTCTTGTAACAAGATTTCACACTTTTCTAAGCATATTTTCCCTATTTACACCCTTCTCATGCTTTATTTTTTCTTTTTATGCCCTCATATGCTTATATTAAGTGTATTTTTGGGTTCTATCCCAACAAACAAAATTAAACATAACATTTTTCCCAACACTTGGTTTTTTGTCCTAGGTGGGACTCATTCACCAAGGGTGGTGAATGAGTCCCCCTTGGCCCCAAATTCAAAATATTTCAAAATTTCTTTTAGGATTTTACTCAAATTCACTTCATGTCGACTTGTGATGAGATATGAATGGATACTAAGGCACAAGATTTGTATAAATAGGCATTTTCAACCTCATTGTACATCTCCTCATTCAAGTATTCAATATCCTAAGATACTTAAGCAACCAAGCATTTTGCATCTTCAATTTAACCACTTTCAAGCACTTTGGAGTAGCCATTGACATCACTTCAGATTTTCATATTGAAGGATATGGTAAGTTTATAATAATTTCATGTTATTCATTTATCATTTCCCTTTCATGTCATTCATTTCTATTGGGTTTAATTACTAAAGTGGGATTTGACCAAGGCAAACCCCTATTCACTAACCCCCCAACATTTTCCCCCTTTGTGCATGTGTATTTGTAGCTTTGTTTTGCAGATTTGATAAGTTTAAAGGTGTTGAAAAGTGGAATTCAATTCAACTAGGCTCTTCAAGTTTATAAATCATTCTTTTTAGAATTTTGAGTGTTTTCAACCCATTTTATGTAGAGTTGACCCCAACAACCTAATATTTAGACTTTTTAAGATCTGGAGTAGCAGTATTGTCTTTTGATTTTCCAAAAATATTGGGGAGGATTGATTTGCCACCCTTGGTGAAAGAGTCCCATTGAAATCTGAAAAATCTACATTTTGTCAGAAATCAACTCTTGACTGTTAGAAATTAGTTCCCAATACTTTTTCAATAGTAGGAGGGCTGATTCGCCACCCTTGGCAAATGAGTCCCACTGTGAAAAATTAGAAATTTTGATCAAAATTCCATACATTATAGAAATATCAGACAACATCCAGGCGCACTCAGATTTGACCCTGTACTTTCTGTTCTGCATATTTCTTCCATTTTCTTCACATTTCATAGTTGTTTGCATATCACAATGTGTTTTCAAACATAGCTTAAATTACACTTTTGCATTCATTTAAAATCATTTTAATCAGTCAATTGCATTCATTTTAGTTAATTTACATCATATCACATCACACATGTCCTAATTTGAATGTCACATAAGCATTTTAGGATCTAATCTCTCTCCTTTTGGGTGAAAAACCCTATAAGCATTAGAGAGTCCATTGGGTCCTAAAATCTATGTTTCAAAGCTTTAGGACAAAAAAATAGGGTTTTTTTAGGTCTTCAAGCTCATTTATTATTCAAGATCCAACATTTCTAAGAGTTGATGATGGATTCCTATGGAGAATCATGAAGAAATCTAGGTTGAGGAGATGCAACTATCCATCAAATCACACCTAAAGAATTGTTTTCAAAGTGATTCCATCTTCCATTTTCTCTTTATTTTTTAGATTTAATGTTTGCATAACATTTTCATGTCATTTACATTCATTTTAGATGTTGTAGGGTTCCTAGGATTGAAGTCTCACATCATTCAAATCATGTTTTCTCATCTTATTCTAGCACATTAGAATAGGGTTTTACTTTACTTCAGATTTTCTTAGTCTTATACACAATTAAGGATAGGGTTTTAAGCATATTTTATCCATTCAAGGTTTAATTACAAAATTAGGGCTTTGACCAAGGAAAATCCCCCATTAGAAAACCAATTTAAAGTTGTTTTGCAAGTATTTTCTAAGATTCAGATCTAGGTTCCCATAAGGAAGTGTTGTGCAAGTAACAAAGTACAAGTATAAAACTTGAATTGCTAGAAAGTTGAGAAAGGAATTATTCACCATGGATGATAAATGAGTCCCACTAGAGGTTCTAGTTAGAGCTGAATGCAAATTCTAATACCCATTTGGAAAAAAATAGTTTTTGGGTAGAAATCCCTTACCTGTGACTGATTCGCCCAAGGTGGTGAATGAGTCCCATTCAGTCAAAAAGTCAACTTTTCCATATTTTCAGAGTAGTTTCTAGTCTTCATCAGGCTTACAGGTGCACAAATTATGAGTTATAACTTTCTCTTTGGTTCTATTTACATTTTTGTTTATCTTTTTAGGTATTTTGTAAACGTCACTGTGTTCTCAAGCACTTCATATTTCTTAGGTTCTTTATAAATAATCAATCAATTTCATTAGTTTTTTGCATCTAGATCATTTCATTTAGGCATAATTCCAACATACATACACTAGTTTGAGTGAACCACCTCAAATTTTGGGCCTATCTCTCTCCTTTTAGGTGAAAAACCTTAAGAGAGCAAGAGAAGTTCATAGCGCAACAAAAATTGTTGGTTCAACTACATGGAATTTTAAAAAACAATATGAATGTATTGAAAATCACACCTTATATTGTTGTGTTTGAATTTCACATAATTGAAAAAAAAAAGAGGACAAAATATTTGTAATTTAGAAAACACAATGTGGGTTTTCAGATATTTGAATCTCCTTTAAATTTAAAGGGTTGTCTCATAGTGGGTTGTTTGCTTCTTACAATGTACGGTTTTGCAACGTGGAATTTTACAAAATAGTATGAATGTATTGAAAATCACACCTTCCATTGATGTGTTTAAATTTTGCATGATTGAAAAAAAATTGTACAAAATATTTGTAATTTTGAAAACACAATGTAGTTTTTTAGTTATTTGAATCTCCTTATTTAAATGTAAAGGGTTGTCTCATAGTAGGTTTCCTAATTCTTAACACTTATGATTTTGCAACATGGAATTTTACAAAATAGTACGAACGCCTTAAAAATCACACCTTCCATTGTTTTTATATTTCACATGATTGAAAAAAAAAGTGCACAAAATATTTTTAATTTGGAAAACACAATGTGAGTTTTCAGTTATTTGAATCTCCTTGTTTAAATGTAAAGGGTTGTCTCATAGTGGGTTGCTTACTTCTTAACATGTGTGGTTTTACAACATGGAATTTTACAAAATAGTATGAATGTATTTAAAATCACACCTTCCATTGTTTTGTTTAAATTTTGCATGATTGAAAAAAAGTGCACAAGATATGTGTAATTTGGAAAACACAATGTTGGTTTTTAGTTATTTGAATCTCCTTGTTTAAATGTAAAGGGTTGTCCCATGGTGGGTTGCTTGTTTTTGAACACATAGGGTTTTGAAACATAGATTTTTACAAAATAGTATGAATTTCTTGATAATCATGCCTTTCATTGTTCTATCTATTTTTTCAACTTTGTGTATTTGAGATTGCAACTATTTGTCAACAACATTAATTAAAGTCCTTTTATTTTGATGATAAAATTTTCTTTTAATATTTTAATACCTTTTCTAAGTGGTTAATTGTAGTGTTTCTATTGTTTTACTTCATTTTTAGTACTTCCAACTATTGCTTTTGCATCTGCAACTAGACTAGTCACACATTTTTCCTTATCCCCACTAATGTTACCTATTATCACCATTGTAGTATTTCTTTTCATGAGCTTCTAACTTATATTTCATATCTTTTACTTTATGCTTTGGAGTAGCTTCTCCTTCATCAGCCCTTAGGACAACACCGTCCATTTCTTGGATAGGGTTTTGAATGTATTCAATATTTTTATGTAGCTTCGCAACCACTCTTTGCTCAACTTTGAGAGTGTCTTTCTTATTAGAGAATGCAATTTTTTTCTATTTGATAAGTTATTTACAAAACTTTTTTACCTTTTCACATAGGTCTTTGATATCTCTAGCCAACCGATTCTCTTTTTATGCTCTAAGATATTATTTTTCCTTTTCATTATCATCTATTTTGAATTGTATTTGTTCCATGGAGTTCTTAAGATGAAGAATATTTGACTTCATTTGTTCAACTCCACTTATAACATCATCTCTCACATTTTTTCTTGCACAAATTCATATGCAATACAAAAGTTCTTTCCTTTATCCACTTTTGCATTGCCATTTTCCCATTGCACATACTGCACAATGGTCCATTAAAATGTCAAGTATAGGAACAATCTCGTTAGTTGATACACTATATATATTATTCACTTTGGTATATTTCTTTTCAAGTGTTTTTAGAGAAGATTCCTTTTTCATTACATACTTTCTACTACCTTTTTTCTCAATTTCTACATTGCCATATGTCCATTGTGAATAAGTATGCATGCACACCTTCCTCAACTTCTCAACAGTATTGAGTCTCTTCAATCAATACACTATCTTCCTCATTTAATTTGGTCTACTTATTTTCAAGTATTTTTACAATAGATTCCTTTGTTATTTCATACATTCTAGTACCTGCTACTCCTATTTTGCATTTTCATTTTCCCATTGCACATACTTCACATGCTCCTTCCTCAACTTCTCAAGAGTAGGAAGACTCTCTTCATTCAATACATTATTTATCTCATACACTTTGGTATGCTTCTTTTCAAGGCTTTTTATGGATTTTTTCTTATTCATTTCCTACATTCTAGTACTCATTGGACCTCTTGACATATTGAGAAGATCTCACATTCATTAACACTTGTGTTTTCCAACCTTGAATTATAAATAGAAAAAATGATTGTAATGAAAACTTTACAGTATGAATGTAAGAAAATGTATCTTGAAAATTTACCAAAACTATTACTTACAGTATGAGTTGCATTTGAATTTTCTCATATCATTAAAATATAGGCAAGTAGGAAAACACAATGGATTCTAAGTTAGTTTGTTGTCTTTGTACAAAGATGAAGAGTGGAGAATTTAGGGAGGAGTTGCAGGGATTAGATACATAAAAATAGTCATATTTAGTTGAGGGGTGATCAACCAATTGGATTCTTATATATAGAGGGTTTTACAACACTATGTGGGTTGCAGGTTTCTTAACGACTTGTATTTTCCAACTTTTGACTATACAAACAATATGATTCTAAAGAAAACCTTTTATTTTGTACATAATATGAATGCAATGAAAATGCAACCCTTCAAAATATATAAAAATCATTAATAGACTACTCAGTCTGTGTTTTTATTCTTGAAATCAATGAAACTATGAGTAGGTTGGAAAATGCTTGTGGGTTGTGATTTATATAATTCAACTTGTTCTAAGTTGAAGGGTGGAAGAGTTCGGGGGAGGATTTGTAGTTGGGGGATACATAAAACTAACCAGATTTAGTTGAAAGGTGACCAACCAATTGGGTTCTTATATATAGAGGGTTTTACAACACTACATCAGTTGCAGGTTCCTTAACACCCTATGTTTTCCAACTTCTAATTATACAGACAATAGGATTGTAATGAAAACATTTTTTTGTTTACACAATATGAATTTAATGAAAGGAACATCTTCAAAATATATAACAAGTCTCATGTAGACTAAATTTTTTGTTTCAAATTCCTCAAATCATTAAACTATAGGCAGGTTGGAAAACACTATGGGTTGTGTTTTATTTAGTTTTTCTTGTTGTAAGCTAAAGGGTGGAGGGTTCAGGGTGTTGAGTTAGTTTTATGTTCACAATTTTTTTACTTCACTAGTTGAAATCAAGTTATAGCATCATCTTTCACTTTCTTTGCTCAGACAAATTCATATGTGTAATTATGAAAAAAGGTACCCCCTAACTTGGCCTTGATTTAGTGTTGTAATATGTCTAACATATTCACATTAGCTCTTGGCCCCTTATGAAATAAATGAGCTTATCGATGCCTTATTTGAAGTGTTGTAAAGTTTTGTAACACACTTTCACACTTTTTTAAGGTTGCCATTAATAATTGGGATTTCTTATGCTTTGATTAGCCCTATTTTACATCCACAAGCCTCATTTAATGCATCTTTTCAAGGATGATCATGACATAAATCAATAACCAATAATAATTCAGATGTTTTCAACTTGAATTGCCCAAATTTAGTGATTTGGGACTCATTTTCCACCTTGGGAAAATGAGTCCCACCTATAGTTTTTGGTCCCAATCCTTTTTTTACACCTTTCCAAGAATTTTTGAAAATGGTTCCATGAATTATGCCTAATGGGACTCATTTGATACCTTGGGTGAATGAGTTTTGTGTAGCTAAAAATAAAAATTAATTCAAATTCTTGGTGGGATTTTATCCTCTTAGATCTGATGTTGGCTTGTAGTGTTTTGATTTTGAGAATTCTTGCATAATTAAGTATAAATATAAGTTTCTTTCACTCATTTTACACCTAGCAAGTTGAATGAGCATCCTTATAGAAAAGTTGATTTCACATGAGCATTCAAGCATTCACAAGATAATTTAAGAGTCTTCAAGAGAAAATTATCAAGCATTCTAGAGCATTATTGAAGCATCAAGCATCATGTCAAATATTTTATGCATCATGTTTGTTTTTGAGCTAACAATTGTGATGTAGGATCTTATGATTCAAGCTAGCATTTTATTCAAGATCTATCACCTTCAAGCAAGAGTCAAGATGTGCATCCATTGGAGCCATCTCATACATGTTTGTAGTACTTCATTTCTAGGGTTTGTTGAGTTGCAACATCTTATTTTTTTCATCCATATTCTCCATTCCTATTCTATTCTATTTCGAGGTTTGATTACCAAAAGGGCGTTCAATCAAGGAAAAACCCTATCCACTAAAAAAAACATTTTCTCCTCTCTTTAGTCTAGCTTGTAGGTTTGGATTGAAGATACATCAAGGAGAAAGCCTGGAGAAATTTGTCAAAGTGCCTAAAATTTGTCAAAGTTGTCCTTAGATATTGGAGAACATTGGAGAGAAACTATATGTTGATTTACAGAGACTCAGATCTAAAAACCTGAAGAAGCAGATTAAGTAGTTTGAGAAGAGCATATTCATATTTTGAAGTTTCAAAAAACCCTAATTGGACCGATTCACCACTTTTGGTGAATGAGTCCTAGTTTTGGTCAAAATTTAGATTTTTATAGATTTGAATACCCATTTGCCAAATTCTTAATCCTGCATGGAAACCCGTTTTTTGGACCGATTCACCCAGCTTGGAAAATAAGACCTAGTCAACATTAAAGTCAAAATTTCAAACATTTCAGAGCTCCTTCTAGTCATCTTCAAATTCCCAAATGCACACAATTCATCAGGTATAGTTTTTTATTTTATTTTATTTGCATTTCTAGGTCACTTAGTTAAATATTACACTAAATTAGGGTTTAGTGTTGCATCTTGCATTTCATTTCTCTTTCCAAGCCCTAGCTTGGTGGTAAAGTCCTCATTAGTCTATATTCAGCCTCTAGGAAAACTCTATTGCAAGATATCTTTCTCCTTTGCATTGAGATCTCTAGGGTTATCCTTGAATGAAACTAGAAAGTGGGTGTGCTCTATATCCTAAACTATACAAAAGCACCTAACCCATTTTTATTTAATTTCATTTTGGTGAACATGCATTTAGAACATCATAATTTTTCTTCCGAGTGAATCATCATCCTAGATCTTTCTTGCACTAACATTACATTAGGTTTTGCATTAGTTAATTGGAATTTTAGGGTTTGTAATTTTGCATTAGTGAAAGTTCATATAGCTTGCATATTTTCATTTCATTTCACTAAAAATAAAACAAAAACTACATTTTCACTTAGGTTATAGATCATACAACATAAAAACCATAAAAATCAATTGAATTTTTTTGAAAATTTTGAAAAAAAATCTCATTAGGACTCATTCGCCACCTTGGATGAATCAGTCTCAATGTAGATTCTACACTACATTTTTTAGCATTTAAAGTACTATTTCTGAGCTTTTTTTTTTTTCTATTTATAGCTTTCTATTCTAGTTTCCAAAATTTCTATTATAGTGATATAATTGTTCTTAGCTTATATTGCATTCACATTCATCTTGCATTTAGTATCCCTTGTATCAATATGTGGTGTCCTATTGCTAATAATGTGGTGAGATGAAGTTTGAGACTCATGTCATCCCATGAGAGCACAATCGTTGTGGATCTTGGGTTGTCTAGCTCTTTCACTCCTAGTATTGACACTAGTACACTAGGTATGGACCATACCCTAAACAACTCTTTACCTTCAAGTAGTGTGACATATGTTGAAACAATGGTTGCTAGTGTTTTGCAAGAAAACATAATTCAAATTCATGAATATTTATCAAACCTACAACATCAAGTGCAAAATGAAAACATTTCAACTACAACCATCCCTACTATAGATAACATTCACTGCATGCTCGAAAGTGAAGATGGACTTGACCTTGTGAAAAACATCGTTGAAATCTTTGGAAAACACCTCACCTCAACCACTAGTTTTCCTTTTCCTACAAGCAATATCACAAGCCAAGAAGGAACTTAAATTCTTCCTCCCACAACAATTGCCTCAATTCCTACCTATACAACCCTCAAGTCACAACAATAATGCAACCAACTAGTAATGTGATTCCTTCCTTGGGAATTTCCGCTAGCATCCCTAGTACCTTTGTAGAATCCCATGTTATATCTCCTACTACCTTACCACCTATAAGCATTCCATTCACTTTCCCTTTGAACACATACACCCCTTCACCTTTTTCACCTCTATCTCATAACACAATTAATGACCCTCTCATAAACCAACTCTTTCAAACTGTTTCATCCCTTAAAAAAAAAATTTCCACTATCAACCACAATCAAAATGGCCCACCTACATATTATTTCAAAAGTAGTCCATTGTCCTTGGAGATATTCCAACACCGATGCCACAAGGTGTAGAGGTGCCTAGATTCAAGAAATATGGAGGAAAAATAGATCCTTCTAACCACATTATTGCTTATATTGTATTATGTAGTGAAATTGTGCTCAATTATAAACTCTTGGCTAATATTTTCCCTAGGTCCTTGAAGGATATTGCCTTGGAATGGTTCTCTTCTTTACCAGATAACTCAATTCATTCATTCAATGAACTTGTAGAGGCACGTTTCAACCATTTCCAAGTGTATATGACTCCTAATATGACCTTGGCTGATTTGATGAGATGTAAGAAAAAAGAAGAAAATATTACTGACTTTTTTTTATGCGACCAATCAATTTATTCCCAAATCAATGGAAAGGTTCCCAATCCCTATCTTCAAAAGATGTTCATAGAAAAATTGAAAATTAAGATACAAGACAAGCTTACCATGACCAAATTTCCCTCCTTCATGCACTTGTGTACTTCCCTCCATGATTATAAAAAATTGGTTACTAGTCAAGATACAAAATCCACCTCTAGCCGTACTGAGAAATCTAAGTCTGTAGACCAAAATAATTCTTAACCTTCTAGAAAAAAAAGGGTTTCCTTCAATCAAATCCCCCTCAAAAAACAACTCAAAATATTAATAACCAAGTAGTTTTTTGTCAAAGCTATGATACCCTTTAGCTATGGGGACCCGAAAAGACAATTCACTCCCTTACCCAATACAGTTCATAACACAATGACACAACTCCTAGAACAACAAATGATTACCTTTCCTCCCATTAAACAACCCAATCCTAATAAAACATTGTCTACCAACAATAGACCAAATTATTATTACCATTATTACTGACAAAATGGAGATAACACAAAATATTGTAAGCGTCTTAAACATCTTGTGCAAGACCTCATTGATTTCAATCATCTTTCTATTAGAGGTGTTAGTGATCAAGGAAATAAATTTGTTGCCCATCCC
>VDFB02373365.1:187360220-187373750 GCA_007258455.2 Sequoia sempervirens | reverse complement strand
TCGGCCCCAAAACTTGTCAAAATTGGCGTAGAAAATTTCAAGCACATTATTGACTTCGAGACATTTTGAATGGTTTAAACGGTTCACGAATCGGAGTCCCAGATCAAAAGTTATGGCCCCGAGAAGTTGGCACACTTTTTAGAAGATACAATTGCAAATGTTCTTTTGAAATTTGAACTTCAGATTGTAATCTTTCGGTGCCAAACTGTCTAAACTCAAATTTGAATGTTGTTTTGGCTGCAAACTAAAAAATAGCTCTATTTATGGGCGGGTTTCTAATTTTTGGGTAACTTTTTGTGGACAAGCTCGCATATTGTGAAAGGACGATTCTGTAGCTTTATGTAACTTGCATGTGTTGTAGAACTTGGGGATTTGATATCCTCTACATGTAAGAAGCTCCATTTTCTTAATAATAAAATAATTCTTTTATTTCTGGGTTATTTTCTAAGTCTCTCTGATGCAGAAGCATCCAGTGGTGTAAGGGTAATCTTGCATCACCCAAAAATAGTTAAATTTGAAGTTTCTCAGTTTTTATATTTTTTTACATTTTTGGATAGCCTTTTCATCATAATGAAATTCCCAATTGACAGTTTTTATTTTATATTCCCAGGTTGAAAAATATTGCAGTTTTTGTTTGCCAGATTTGCACATGAAAATCTTCCAAGTTAGCTTTGAGGCACTTAGATTTATTGGATCGACCCCAAAACTTGTTGAAATAGGCATAGCAAATTTTGAGCGCATTATTGACTTTGAGACCTTTCCAACGGTTCAAACGGTTCGTGAATCAGAGTCCTGGATCAAAAGTTATGGCCCCGGGAAGTTGGCGCACTTTCTATAAGATACAATTGCAAATGTTCTTTTGAAATTTGAACTTCAAGTTGTAATCTTTCGGCACCAAACCGCCTAAACTCAAATTTGAATTTTTTTTTGGCTCCAAATTAAAGAAGAGCTCTATTTATGGGCGGGTTTTTAATTTTTGGGTAACTTTTTGGGGACAAGCTCGCATATTGTGAAATGGTGATTTTATAGCTTTCTATAACTTGTATGCGTTGTAGAACTTAGGGATTTGAGATCCTCTACATGTAAGAATCTCCATTTTCTGAATAATAAAATTATTTTTCTTATTTATGGATTATTTTTTAAGTCTCTCTGATGTAGGAGCATCCAGTGGTGTAAGGGCAATCTTGCATCACCAAAAAATAGTTAAATTTCAAATTTCTCAATTTTTAGATTTTTTTACATTTTTGGATACCCTTTTCGTTATAATGAAATTATCAATTTATAGTTTTTATTTTCTATTCCTGGGTTGAAAGATATTGTAGTTTTAGTTTCTCATATTTACACATAAAAATCTTCCAAGTTATATTTGAGGCACTTAGAGTTCTCGGATCGGCCCCAAAACTTGTCGAAATTGGCGTAGCAGATTTCAAGCACGTTATTGACTTCGAGACATTTCCAACGATTCAAACGGTTCGCGAATTGGAGTGTCGGATCAAAAGTGATGGCCCTACGAAGTTGGCACTTTCTAGAAGATACAATTGCAAATGTTCTTTTGAAATTTGAACTTCAAGTTGTAATATTTCGGTGCCAAACCACCTAAACTCAAATTTGAATATTGTTTTGGCTCCAAACTAAATAAGAGCTCTATTTATGGGTGGGTTTCTAATTTTTTTGGTAACTTTTTGGGGACAAGCTCGCATATTGTGAAAGGGTGATTCTGTAGCTTTCTGTAACTTGCATGTGTTGTAGAACTTGGGGATTTGAGATCTTTTGCATGTAAGAAGCTTCATTTTCTGAATAATAAAATTATTCTCTTATTTGTGGGTTATTGTCTAGGTCTTTCTGATGCAGGAGCATCCAGTGGTGTAAGGGCAATCTTGCATCACCCAAAAATAGTTAAATTTCAAGTTTCTCAGTTTTTAAATTTTTTTATATTTTTGGATACCTTTTTCGTCATAATAAAATTTTCAATTTACGATTTTTATTTTATATTCTTGGGTTGAAAGATATTGCAGTTTTAGTTTCACAGATTTGCACCTCAAAATCTTTCAAGTTAGATTTGAGGCACTTAGAGTTCCTGGATCATCCCAGAAACTTGCGAAAATTAGTGTAGCAAATATTGAGTGTGTTATTGACTTCGAGACCTTTCCAACGGTTCAAACAGTTCACGAATCAAAGTCTCAGATCAAAAGTTATGGCCCTGGGAAGTTGACGCATTTTCTAGAAGATACAATTTCAAATGTTCTTTTCAAATTTGAACTTCACGTTGTAATCTTTCAGCGCCCAACTGCCTAAACTCAAATTTGAATGTTGTTTTGGCTCCAAATTAAAGAAGAGCTCTATTTATGGCCGAGTTTCTAATTTTTGGGTAACTTTTTGGGGACAAGCTCGCATATTGTGAAAGGGTGATTCTGTAGCTTTCTGTAAGTTGCATGTGTTGTAGAACTTGGGGATTTGAGACCCTCTGTATATAAGAAGCTCCATTTTCTGAATAATAAAATTATTCTCTTATTTTTGAGTTATTTTCTAAGTCTCTCTGACACATGAGCATCCAGTGGTGTAAGGGCATTCTTGCATCACCAAAAAATAGTTAAATTTAAAGTTTCTTAGTTTTTAGATTTTTTTACATTTTTTGATACTCTTTTCTTCATAATGAAATTCTCAATTTACAGTTTTTATTTTCTATTCTTGGGTTGAAAGATATTGCAGTTTTAGTTTCCCAGATTTGCACCTGAAAATCTTCCAAGTTAGATTTGGGGCACTTAGAGTTCCTGGATCGGCCCCAAAACTTGCTAAAATTAACAAAGAAAATTTTGAGTGCGTTATTGACTTCAAGACCTTTCCAACAGTTCAAACGGTTCGCAAATCATAGTCCTGGATCAAAAGTTATGGCCCTGGGAAGTTGGTGAACTTTCTAGAAGATACAATTGCAAATGTTCTTTTGAAATTTGAACTTCAATTTGTAATCTTTTAGTGCCAAACCACCTAAACTCAAATTTGAATGTTGTTTTGGCTTCAAACTAAAGAAGAGCTCTATTTATGGGCGGGTTTCTAATTTTTGGGTAACTTTTTGGGGACAAGCTCGCATATTGTGAAAGGGTGATTCTGTAGCTTTCTGTAACTTCCATGTGTTGTAGAACTTAGGGATTTGATATCCTCTGCATATAAGAAGCTCATTTTTCTAAATAATAAAATTATTCTCTTATTTGTGGGTTATTTTCTATGTCTCAAGCTGTGCCCTCATCAATTTATAGTCTATTAATGATTTTTATATATTTTGAAGGGTTGCATTTTCATTGCATTCATATTATGTACAAAATAAAAGGTTTTCTTTAGAATCATATTGTTTGTATAGTCAAAAGTTGGAAAATACAAGTCGTTAAGAAACCTGCAACCCACATAGTGTTGTAAAACCCTCTATATATAAGAATCCAATTGGTTGATCACCCCTCAACTAAATATGACTATTTTTATGTATCTAATCCCTGCAACTCCTCCCTAAATTCTCCACTCTTCATCTTTGTACAAAGACAACAAACTAACTTAGAATCCATTGTGTTTTCCTACTTGCCTATATTTTAATGATATGAGAAAATTCAAATGCAACTCATACTGTAAGTAATAGTTTTGGTAAATTTTCAAGATACATTTTCTTACATTCATACTGTAAAGTTTTCATTACAATCATTTTTTCTATTTATAATTCAAGGTTGGAAAACACAAGTGTTAATGAATGTGAGATCTTCTCAATATGTCAAGAGGTCCAATGAGTACTAGAATGTAGGAAATGAATAAGAAAAAATCCATAAAAAGCCTTGAAAAGAAGCATACCAAAGTGTATGAGATAAATAATGTATTGAATGAAGAGAGTCTTCCTACTCTTGAGAAGTTGAGGAAGGAGCATGTGAAGTATGTGCAATGGGAAAATGAAAATGCAAAATAGGAGTAGCAGGTACTAGAATGTATGAAATAACAAAGGAATCTATTGTAAAAATACTTGAAAATAAGTAGACCAAATTAAATGAGGAAGATAGTGTATTGATTGAAGAGACTCAATACTGTTGAGAAGTTGAGGAAGGTGTGCATGCATACTTATTCACAATGGACATATGGCAATGTAGAAATTGAGAAAAAAGGTAGTAGAAAGTATGTAATGAAAAAGGAATCTTCTCTAAAAACACTTGAAAAGAAATATACCAAAGTGAATAATATATATAGTGTATCAACTAACGAGATTGTTCCTATACTTGACATTTTAATGGACCATTGTGCAGTATGTGCAATGGGAAAATGGCAATGCAAAAGTGGATAAAGGAAAGAACTTTTGTATTGCATATGAATTTGTGCAAGAAAAAATGTGAGAGATGATGTTATAAGTGGAGTTGAACAAATGAAGTCAAATATTCTTCATCTTAAGAACTCCATGGAACAAATACAATTCAAAATAGATGATAATGAAAAGGAAAAATAATATCTTAGAGCATAAAAAGAGAATCGGTTGGCTAGAGATATCAAAGACCTATGTGAAAAGGTAAAAAAGTTTTGTAAATAACTTATCAAATAGAAAAAAATTGCATTCTCTAATAAGAAAGACACTCTCAAAGTTGAGCAAAGAGTGGTTGCGAAGCTACATAAAAATATTGAATACATTCAAAACCCTATCCAAGAAATGGACGGTGTTGTCCTAAGGGCTGATGAAGGAGAAGCTACTCCAAAGCATAAAGTAAAAGATATGAAATATAAGTTAGAAGCTCATGAAAAGAAATACTACAATGGTGATAATAGGTAACATTAGTGGGGATAAGGAAAAATGTGTGACTAGTCTAGTTGCAGATGCAAAAGCAATAGTTGGAAGTACTAAAAATGAAGTAAAACAATAGAAACACTACAATTAACCACTTAGAAAAGGTATTAAAATATTAAAAGAAAATTTTATCATCAAAATAAAAGGACTTTAATTAATGTTGTTGACAAATAGTTGCAATCTCAAATACACAAAGTTGAAAAAATAGATAGAACAATGAAAGGCATGATTATCAAGAAATTCATACTATTTTGTAAAAATCTATGTTTCAAAACCCTATGTGTTCAAAAACAAGCAACCCACCATGGGACAACCCTTTACATTTAAACAAGGAGATTCAAATAACTAAAAACCAACATTGTGTTTTCCAAATTACACATATCTTGTGCACTTTTTTTCAATCATGCAAAATTTAAACAAAACAATGGAAGGTGTGATTTTAAATACATTCATACTATTTTGTAAAATTCCATGTTGTAAAACCACACATGTTAAGAAGTAAGCAACCCACTATGAGACAACCCTTTACATTTAAACAAGGAGATTCAAATAACTGAAAACTCACATTGTGTTTTCCAAATTAAAAATATTTTGTGCACTTTTTTTTTCAATCATGTGAAATATAAAAACAATGGAAGGTGTGATTTTTAAGGCGTTCGTACTATTTTGTAAAATTCCATGTTGCAAAATCATAAGTGTTAAGAATTAGGAAACCTACTATGAGACAACCCTTTACATTTAAATAAGGAGATTCAAATAACTAAAAAACTACATTGTGTTTTCAAAATTACAAATATTTTGTACAATTTTTTTTCAATCATGCAAAATTTAAACACATCAATGGAAGGTGTGATTTTCAATACATTCATACTATTTTGTAAAATTCCACGTTGCAAAACCGTACATTGTAAGAAGCAAACAACCCACTATGAGACAACCCTTTAAATTTAAAGGAGATTCAAATATCTGAAAACCCACATTGTGTTTTCTAAATTACAAATATTTTGTCCTCTTTTTTTTTTCAATTATGTGAAATTCAAACACAACAATATAAGGTGTGATTTTCAATACATTCATATTGTTTTTTAAAATTCCATGTAGTTGAACCAACAATTTTTGTTGCGCTATGAACTTCTCTTGCTCTCTTAAGGTTTTTCACCTAAAAGGAGAGAGATAGGCCCAAAATTTGAGGTGGTTCACTCAAACTAGTGTATGTATGTTGGAATTATGCCTAAATGAAATGATCTAGATGCAAAAAACTAATGAAATTGATTGATTATTTATAAAGAACCTAAGAAATATGAAGTGCTTGAGAACACAGTGACGTTTACAAAATACCTAAAAAGATAAACAAAAATGTAAATAGAACCAAAGAGAAAGTTATAACTCATAATTTGTGCACCTGTAAGCCTGATGAAGACTAGAAACTACTCTGAAAATATGGAAAAGTTGACTTTTTGACTGAATGGGACTCATTCACCACCTTGGGCGAATCAGTCACAGGTAAGGGATTTCTACCCAAAAACTATTTTTTTCCAAATGGGTATTAGAATTTGCATTCAGCTCTAACTAGAACCTCTAGTGGGACTCATTTATCATCCATGGTGAATAATTCCTTTCTCAACTTTCTAGCAATTCAAGTTTTATACTTGTACTTTGTTACTTGCACAACACTTCCTTATGGGAACCTAGATCTGAATCTTAGAAAATACTTGCAAAACAACTTTAAATTGGTTTTCTAATGGGGGATTTTCCTTGGTCAAAGCCCTAATTTTGTAATTAAACCTTGAATGGATAAAATATGCTTAAAACCCTATCCTTAATTGTGTATAAGACTAAGAAAATCTGAAGTAAAGTAAAACCCTATTCTAATGTGCTAGAATAAGATGAGAAAACATGATTTGAATGATGTGAGACTTCAATCCTAGGAACCCTACAACATCTAAAATGAATGTAAATGACATGAAAATGTTATGCAAACATTAAATCTAAAAAATAAAGAGAAAATGGAAGATGGAATCACTTTGAAAACAATTCTTTAGGTGTGATTTGATGGATAGTTGCATCTCCTCAACCTAGATTTCTTCATGATTCTCCATAGGAATCCATCATCAACTCTTAGAAATGTTGGATCTTGAATAATAAATGAGCTTGAAGACCTAAAAAAACCCTATTTTTTTGTCCTAAAGCTTTGAAACATAGATTTTAGGACCCAATGGACTCTCTAATGCTTATAGGGTTTTTCACCCAAAAGGAGAGAGATTAGATCCTAAAATGCTTATGTGACATTCAAATTAGGACATGTGTGATGTGATATGATGTAAATTAACTAAAATGAATGCAATTGACTGATTAAAATGATTTTAAATGAATGCAAAAGTGTAATTTAAGCTATGTTTGAAAACACATTGTGATATGCAAACAACTATGAAATGTGAAGAAAATGGAAGAAATATGCAGAACAGAAAGTACAGGGTCAAATCTGAGTGCGCCTGGATGTTGTCTGATATTTCTATAATGTATGGAATTTTGATCAAAATTTCTAATTTTTCACAGTGGGACTCATTTGCCAAGGGTGGCGAATCAGCCCTCCTACTATTGAAAAAGTATTGGGAACTAATTTCTAACAGTCAAGAGTTGATTTCTGACAAAATGTAGATTTTTCAGATTTCAATGGGACTCTTTCACCAAGGGTGGCAAATCAATCCTCCCCAATATTTTTGGAAAATCAAAAGACAATACTGCTACTCCAGATCTTAAAAAGTCTAAATATTAGGTTGTTGGGGTCAACTCTACATAAAATGGGTTGAAAACACTCAAAATTCTAAAAAGAATGATTTATAAACTTGAAGAGCCTAGTTGAATTGAATTCCACTTTTCAACACCTTTAAACTTATCAAATCTGCAAAACAAAGCTACAAATACACATGCACAAAGGGGGAAAATGTTGGGGGGTTAGTGAATAGGGGTTTGCCTTGGTCAAATCCCACTTTAGTAATTAAACCCAATAGAAATGAATGACATGAAAGGGAAATGATAAATGAATAACATGAAATTATTATAAACTTACCATATCCTTCAATATGAAAATCTGAAGTGATGTCAATGGCTACTCCAAAGTGCTTGAAAGTGGTTAAATTGAAGATGCAAAATGCTTGGTTGCTTAAGTATCTTAGGATATTGAATACTTGAATGAGGAGATGTACAATGAGGTTGAAAATGCCTATTTATACAAATCTTGTGCCTTAGTATCCATTCATATCTCATCACAAGTCGACATGAAGTGAATTTGAGTAAAATCCTAAAAGAAATTTTGAAATATTTTGAATTTGGGGCCAAGGGGGACTCATTCACCACCCTTGGTGAATGAGTCCCACCTAGGACAAAAAACCAAGTGTTGGGAAAAATGTTATGTTTAATTTTGTTTGTTGGGATAGAACCCAAAAATACACTTAATATAAGCATATGAGGGCATAAAAAGAAAAAATAAAGCATGAGAAGGGTGTAAATAGGGAAAATATGCTTAGAAAAGTGTGAAATCTTGTTACAAGACTTTACAACACTTTAAAATAGGACCTGTTGATGAGTGAAAAGGTGGTTTTTAGATTAACGCATTAAACAAAGTCTAGAAGAATGTAGAAATGTATTATAACACTTCACAACACCTTCACAAGACATCGTTCTTTGAGTTTTAGCACCAAAATAAGCCTATTCAAGCCAAGATACATCATAAAATTAAAGCAACATAGCTCCAACACTATGAAACAAGACCTAAAAGACCATGAAAATGGGAAGGGTCCATTTTTCGACGGTGCAAGCTTCAATTTTGTTGTAGAAATGCTAATGAAGCTTCTTATGGGAGACTCTTGATACTTGAATTTTGAAATTTTCTTTGTAAAAATGACTAAGAGAGATGTGAAAAATCACCTAAAATGTGTATTTATAGGCATCAATACCTAATTTTCCCTTTATTTAGACCTAAGAGGCCAACATCCACTAAAAAATTGAATTGAATTTATGAAATTCTAGCTCAAAATTGAAATTTACCTGAAAAGGCACTCATTCGCCACCCTTGGTGAATGGGTCCCACCATAGGGGACTCATTCACCCAAGGTGGCGAATGGGTCCCACTAGTGGTTTTTGGAGATGGGATTTCGCGATATGAATGAATTGAGTGTTGTTTGTCTAGATTTATATGATTTTTAAGTGAAATGGGCCTCTAGATAAAAAATAATGGGTCTTAGGGCTCTATAAATGTTGTTTTGAAGAATGATTAATGAAAGGGTACTTTAAGCATGAAATTGTCTCTTTTCTCAAAGATTCTAAACATATGACTTTATTGGATAAACATATACTCATTCAAAAGGTGGGAGAATGAATCACCCAGTGTAGTTATATGAAAAACCGCAACATTAAGAACTGCATCCTACAACAAAAATTTGTTAATTTTCCAAAAATCATTTTATCTAACTTCTAGAAATAAAATTCGAGGGTAGATGTATGCCCCCCTTTATTCCGCTTGCTTTACAGAGGTGGAATAAAGGTAGTAATCTAGCCACATTGAATAAGGAGAATCATACTGTAGGGAATTTCTAGGTACCATGACATGTAACGACAGACTATTGATGATGTCAAGTGTGGAATCACTATTCCAACGCATAAAACGGTGTTGAAAACAGAGTTTCCAAGCTCCTGTTATGTTGTTTTAAAGAAAAGGTATTTTATTAACTCTTAAGAAAGAAAATAACCCTATTTTAATGCATAAGAGTAAAAGGGATGAAAATAGGTTAAAGAGGTAGAGGAGAGTAATTTGTCACTTACTATTGCATTTTACCTTCTTGTAGCTTTAGAGTGACGAGTGAGACAAGAAGATGCTGAGTAGATGGGGTTACACGCCTTCACGACTAGATGAGCTTTGAGAGCAAGTGGCACATGGTGAGCTGTATCATGAGGTGATTAGATTCTACAACTTTCTCTTAGTGATTTTGTAATGATTTAATGATTTTTAATGCATTTATAGGTTAATTTAGGATCTTGGAAAAAAGTGCACAAAGTGTCCCCCTTTTTTTGTAAAGTGTCCCATTTGTTCACAAAGTGTCCCTTTTGTTCACAAAGTGTTATTTATTTGCAAAGTGTCTGATTTTTTCGCAAAGTGTCCCTTTTGTTTGCAAAGTGTCCCTTTTGTTTGCAAAGTGTCCCGTTTCTTTGCAAAGTGTCCCATATCTTCACGAAGTGTCCCATTTCTTTGTGAAGTGTCCCAAAAGATTTTTAAAGTGTCTAGGGCCTTTAGAAAAGCACACTAGATAGACTTTAGAACACTCGCATGATGAATAATGTAAAAATAAAAGATATTAGATGAATTTTAGAGCATATTATTGTGATTTTGATAAGTATCGGCCCGGAGATGATAGTGGCTAGCAGGGAGACAGATTAGCTTTCTTAGAGATCTAGCTCCAACACTATTAGTAGCAGAGATAGAGCATCTACAGGTAGTAGGCATCTATTGGGAATATATTATGCCTCCTATGAGATACCATGATGCCATGTTGATGGCCCTATGTGAGCGTTGGAATGTCGATACATGTAAGTTTCACCTTCCAACCGGGGAGATGATCATCACCCTAGAGGATGTACATCGAATTCTCTGATTTCCTATTTGGGGAGAACATGTATATTTCTGAGGAGATCTATCATTTCATGAGAAGAAGGTGGACATGCAGTACTGCCTGGATGAACCTATTCATGATGAGTGCATGAGAGTGTGAATCGAGCTTCCCATGCTACTATATTCATGATCCCTCATAGTGAGACAAATTATGATGCACACGGTAGCACTGGTACTTAATACAAATGGACAAGTGGTACACCTAGATGGAGGATTGGTTCACTTGATTCACGAGATGGCAAAGCACATGATGGTCTATGCTTGGGAACGTTGTATCCTAGCGCATATTTACTATGATCTGGGCCAAAAAAAAATTGAGAGATAGATACTATGGTGCACTGCATGCTTCTACAGGTGTGGTTCCTTGAGCATATTACATGCACCATGCCTTTCGATTTCCCATGTGTTATAACCGTACGATATCCATGAGCCTTTCACTATCCACTATGATGTTTGTGGCAGTATGGAGACCTACATTTTTGGAGGGTGAGATTTGATCAGCTAGAGGAGGAAGAGATCCTATGGAGATGTTATCTTCTCACACTATAGTGGCCAGATCCCATACCTGACAGTTGAGGAGGATGTAGATGGACATATTTTTGGCTGGTCAACATGAATATGTAGTATGTCCTTTCTATTATGGGTGATTCATGCGACAGTTTGGGTAGGTGTAGACACCACCGAGGGCATGCCCCTTCATCAGGAGATCAGTGTGGAGTGCCTAAAGGCCAGGTGATACTGTTTGAATCACTATAGACCATGTTTTCCAGAGTGACACTGATGATTTAGATCACAATCGGCCACTAGTCTCTGACATTGATGATGTTGATAGCACAAATGAGCATGAGGAGTGTTGGTCAATGACACAACCAGCTCTAGTGTTTATGATGGATCTCCCTATAGATGATGCAAGACCAACACTAGATGAGGGAGATAAGCCAAAGGACAGGGCCTAGGATGTACGATATAAGGTAGCAGATATATTTATTGATTTTATAGATGATGAGTATGATTTAGATGTCAATCTGGACTATGAGGACTAGGATGGAGGAGAGGAGGATGAAGAGGAGTATGAGGAGGAGCCACCCCTGAGCTAGGGTGATGAGGTAGTTGTTGAGGATTGGCACAAGCGGGGAGAGTGCTCACACACTCATGTGACCAGATCACATGTAATAGCTACAATAGACATCAGTACCCATGATGACGGAGAGGCTAACATGTCCTCCATGCCCCCCCAGAGAGGATGAGGTTGGTATCCCTCAGCCTACTGGAGATATAGGTGATGATATTTTATTTTATGCATGTATTTTAGTGTTTATGCTTAATATCCATATATCATGATGATGTTTATTGATTGTATATTGTTTCTACCTTGGACGAGTGATGAGAGACTGGCAAGAGTTCTATGACAAGGCTGATGCAGAGATAGTACCTTCATCTATCAACAAGGAGGAGATGGACTCCAATTATATGTCCCCACCAATCATGGAGGATGATCTAGAGTCACTAAGACCTTTCATGAGGCTACAAGTAGCTTATGAGAGTGTGAGGAGATGACTCCATCAATCTAAGACCGTAGGACAGTCATCCTAGACTCCAACAAAGATGGATAGACTACATGTAGAGATAGCACAACTACGGTTGAGAGGGATGTGCCTCTTGGGCAAGTACAAGGTCTAGAGTATGCACTTAGAGTCAGTGCATCATGATCACGATCACATACAACCATCTCATGACATCTGGGTCCCAGATCTTGAGTACTAGATTCCAAGGGGTCTAGTTCTCACAGACCTTGGTGATTTTGTATATGATGATGATATGTACATTAAACTTTTGATATATATATATATATGAGCATTGAATGTATTGCAATATGTCTTATTGTGTTTGAATGTTATATGGCAATGTGATTAATTAAATAACTTGTAGTAAAGTTATTTAATTAATGTCTACATGACTTAACATGATATATGTGATCTAATGTAAAACATATTTCAGTTTCACTTTAGATACAACATTGTTAGTTTGAAGAGGGTATGCTAAATTAGATACACCTATAATTCATATAAGGATCAAAATTAACATAACACGAGGGTGAATAGTATGAAAACTAAAGTAATTATAAAGGTAACTTAAATAATTACCTTAGTGCTCAAGAAAAACGAATGATGAGTTGTCAAGAACAAAGCAATGTGAAAGTATTCAAAATGTAACCAAATAACTTTAGGAAACACTGCTTCTTCTTTTTTTAATTCATTCTATTCGAATGGACTAGAGGTAATACCAACACAGATGCATAGCATAAATAGGCTCCTTAAGGGGTGTTCCATCGAGCTCTGTTAGTATGTAAGCACCAAACCTATAACCGGTATTGATTATTTAAGGTCCTAACCAGTTAGGGCTAAATTTATCTTTGTCTTCATGGTCATCATGAGTATTGCATTGATTATCATAGAGAATGAAATCACCATTATGAAATTATGTTCAAGGAATGACATGAGTATTGTGTTTGTGTTGTAGTTGTTTAATGTAACCCTGGAGATGCTCAAGAGCATTGATACGCTTTTCATCAAGCATCTCAAGCCAGTGCAATTGTTGGTATTTATAAGTGGTATCATCAACAAGGCCTTGAAGAGAAATTCACAGTGTAGGAATTTCTAACTCCAAGGGCATGATCGTGTTAGTACCATAAACAAGGTTATACGGTGTAGTTCACATGGATAATCTAGCACTTGTTCGATAAGACCAAAGTGCATAATGTAATTGCATATGCCAATCCTTTTGATGTTTGTTAATAGCTTTCCTTAGTATTTGTTTGATAATCTTATTAGTACTTTCATCTTGTCCATTAGATTGCATATAGTATGGTGTGGAAAATTGATGTTGAATGTTGAATGTTTCAAGAAATTTGTTTATGCTATTATTCTGAAATGGGGTTCCATTGTTGGAAACTATTGTAGATGGGAGTCCAAAGTGAGCAATTATGTGTTCCAATATGAAACAAAAAATTACTTCAGCATTGGTAGATCAAAGAGGAATCACTTCCACCCATTTTGTTAAA
>VDFB02373365.1:187088080-187360120 GCA_007258455.2 Sequoia sempervirens | reverse complement strand
AAACCTAAGAAAGAAATTTCATTATTACTGTATTTCATTACTGTTTAAAAATCTATGTATATATATTTATATATATATATGTATATATATATATATATACATTCCATATGAAATATTTTGATAATAAATTGATAAATTTTCCAAATTTGTACGCAGATTTTCTTTATAAAAAGGACGGAATTGAAATTCCATTGAAATTCGATATAATACGCGGAATTGAAATTCCGTTGAGTTTTGTCATATAACGCAGAGTTTAGGAGGTTTGATTTAAGCAAATAATGGCCAAGGCTGATGCAGTGGGGTTGCTACCCCCACGGCCGGCCCCAAAGGGAGCTGGCTATGAGGGCAGCGTTCAGCCCTGCCCTCGCTGGCAGAGCCGGCGCGGCCTGCACAGCTGTGCCCCAATGGGGTATGGCTATGGCGGCCCTCAGCCATTACATTTAGGGTTTCCTTTCTTTTAAAAAAATAAACTCTTTTAAAATTTTTGAATTATTTCAGGTTTAAGTTTATGAATAAGTTTTAAATTTATAAAGAGTTTAGTTCAGTTTATTTGAAAATTTGAAATTATTAATTGAATATATATATATATATATATATATATATATATATGAGAGTTTCTGACTTAAATATATAATTATTTTTGTATTAATTGGTAAACATATATTAATATGCTTTTAATTATATTTGTTTATAATGTATGCGAAGACTAAGATTTAGAAAACTATAGAATATGATATATTGTGATTTAAAGGAAAAATTTTTAAACAAAATAATTTGATTACAAAATTAGCTGATTGATTGATCTTTTACCTCAAATTTTTGACGTATGGATTTAGCATATCCAAATGATAGATTAATATTGCTTTAAATTTGTTTATATTTTCTTGTAATGGGTCAAAATGGGGAAAGTCTCTAATAATCAAGTCTTCCAGACCAAATTATTTAAAGGGGAATGTGATCATTTGAGTTGAGTTCTTGAATTAACTAAGGAAGTGTACATGAATTTGTTTAGAGGTTGACACCTGCTTTATAATTTATGATTTTATGTTCATGTTTTATCTTTTGTAACGATTTTGGATATATGTACACTTTGTAAACCTTAGAAGGGAAAAGTCCTAGATTCCCACGTTATGTTTAGGGGAGTGGCTATTTGTAAGGGCCGACACACAAAGTGGTGTCAGGGTAACTTACAAATAGTTAACTAAGTCAGTGATAATTAAATGACACAGTAGTTAGATTTAAAAACCCTTAACAAGATGTGCATGCCTCGCTTATGACTCTTGAGCTACTACAGTCATGAGTATAAGTTGAGAAGGCCTGGAATGGAAAATCAAAGTCTTGTTTCTTCAAAAGACGTTTGATTCCACAATAGTATGCATTAGGGGCTGGGTTTCATAAGAGGTTACCAGGGTAACCCAAGGATTGGGGGCCGGAACCTAGGAAGAAACACTAGGGTAACCATTGCATTGTTGTGATGACACTCCACCTAAAATAACAGTCAACCTTGAGTTTGTGTTTCAATCAATTGTCAAAATCTGGAAGCAATGTAACCAATAGATTGTTTATACTAGTGTCTAGGGTTAGTAGATTAGGTCTAGGTAACCTTATTACTATCTCCTAGCATGGGGGTAGGACCTACGGGTACCACATGGTTGGGTGGAACGTGCACCTTACTTCGTTGGGTCCCCAGTTTGATCGCAACATTGAGAGCTTCATGGAAGGAGAGCTCGCACATGGATTTCTTCTATACTTTCATCATTGTATGTTGTAAACTTGAATTTGAAAACATCCCTCAGTTGTATAAGAGGTGAACAATGTAAATGTAATTGTAACTATTATTTGAACAAGTTGGATGAGTATTGTAATATCATATCAATGCAATGTATGGAAAACATGTTTGTACTTTATTATGTTATCATGAATGGAAATTTATTATTATGCAATGTTTATCTTAATGATATGATTTAATATGTGCAATGTGAAATACTTAAGTTGCATATGGGAATACTTAAATTAGTGTATCGTTGTTTAACCTAAGAGTGTATGCAATTAATTAAACTTAATATTTAAACTTAAAAAAATAAAATTTATTACACCTTTTAACACTATTGCAACATTCTTAGGTTATTAAGACGGGGCATTACATGAAGAATAGCTCTTGCTAAGGACATTGGATGCAAAGGAACAAGCCAAAAATGAGCAAGAAACTTAGCCAAAATGCGGGAAAGGGTTAAGCAATTAGAAAAAAAAGAGATGACATGTTAGAACAGAGGAGATTAGAAGAAGAAAGAGAGAAAGATGAAGTTGATAGGCTTGCCAAAGAAATGGCAGAAAAGGACCAGCAGCAAGAGGTTGATTCTCAACCAAAGGTAATACTTCTGAAACCCCTCTCTTCTACCACTTTGTCTTCACCACAAGTGGTTACTCCTATTTCCCCAACATGGATAAAGCTTAACCTGGAAAAGAAACAAATAGTCCAACCCCAACCCCTAAACTGGGATGATATGATGAAAGAAATTGAGAAGGAACAGATGTTGGAGAGATTGTAGTTGAATGTGCCATTCCTATGGTGGACAAGGACAAAAAGAAATTTAGTTGAGTGATTATCAGTTGGGCATTATGAACTTAGGGAGGCCTACAAGGAACCAACAAATGGACCTCATTGATATTGTAGCATCTTTCAATAAGTCAAGAATGATAAAGGATAAGCAAAGGAAGGATGAGCTCAAAGCTCAATTGGATCAATTGTATAAGTTCTTAAAAGACCTTCCTCTCCTATTTCTATACAATCTACTGCTCCTGACACCAGTTTTACTGAGTAAGAAAGAAGTTGATGACCTTCTTGAAATGAGAAGCAAGGTAAAGATGTTGGATAGATGGACTGATAGGTTGAACCAAGAGGTGGAGGAATTGGTTGTTGAAAGCCACAAGGTTCATAAAGAAGCATTGGAACCAACCAATGATATGACTACATATGTTGAGACCCTCTAGAAGCAAGAGGAAGAATACAGAGAGCATGTGAGGAAATTGAAAGAAATTAATAAGCTGCCTCAATAAATACTCCTGGGACAATCCATCTATGAATAAGGTAATGAGGATTTCATTGATAAAACTATTGACATTATCATATTTTGGACTTCATTTATTTTTGCATGTAGGAATGAGGTGCAATAGGCTGAGAAATATTTGACAGATCAAATTGTGGAGTTAGAGCCAATCATAGCCATGATGGTGAATGAAGATGTTCTAGTAAAGGATGGTTTCCCTCTTGATGAACTAAGGAATAAATGGAATAATAGATTCCAAGAGGCAATGCAAAAGGGAGATGATGGTGATGATTTGTTGATTAAACAGTTCATGGACATCAAAGAGGTAGTAAATATTGCTCAGAAGGAGTTGGCTAAGTTGGATGATATGCAGAAGTTCACCTCTACTAAATTGAAAAGAATAAAATTTTAAGACAATTGGGTAGATGGGCCAGATGTGGACATACTTAAACAAGTATTGGACAATTATGATGAATGTCTTCTTGAACAGAAGATAGGAGAGTGAAGTGTATGGAATATTGTTTTTTGAATGAAGCATCATATGATACGACCAACTGGGCAGCTCTCCCCTATTTTTTAGGATCATAACACAAGCTCAACTAAGGATCCCCAACAATTCAATCTTCTCCTTTTGCATCTAGATTTTGATACAAATTCATCAACAATTGAACTGAAGATTAGAGTGGATAGTTACCTCATGCAGCTCCAGTTGCTCCTGGATTTGTGGATCTCAATTTTTGACTGGAGGAATTAGTGTTAAACTTGTCTATATGTAGTTTTTCTCTCCATGAACATGTAAAGGTCAGCTAATTGAAGTGAAGATTAGCTGCCTAAGGAGAAAGTTAGGATAATTTTACAGTTTCAAAAGCTTTTATAATTTTATGCAAAGATACGTAGACATTTTTATAGTTTTCAATACAATTTATGTTATTTTCATAATTTGTTTTAATGATGATGTCAATGAACAATGGTCATTCGTATGTTAGTGAATTTTTTGTGCATAAATGTCTCTTATTTGATGAAAGTTAATAGAAGATTCTGAATCTGAGACTGTTTCCATTGAATTATCTGTGAATGAGATTTCTTTGTGTTTATTGATCTATGAATTTTAATGATGAGTTGGTGATGTTTTATATATTGTTCTGTGGATTGTATCATTTTATGGTTTTAGTTGTTTGGAAGAAAATGCTCATTATGAATTTTATATGTCTAAATTAAAGGAAACCTGTGTTTATGCTTTATTGTCCTAATCTTTTTTCTATCTTTTTAATGTTTATTTACACCCCCAAGCATTAGATTAACTTGTACTATGTAGTTTGTAACCCTTTTACCAGCAAACCCCTTAAACATTATAGTTGCATAGGCCACTAAACAACATCAACACAGTTGAGAACCAACTATAGAGACCTTGGAAGATAGGTAGCTTTAGGTTATTTATCTTTTTCAGGAGAAATAGAGTAGAAGTATTCTATTTAACGTTGTTGTTTTACATTGACCACCAACAATTACTAAAGTAGAAACACCAATATAATTACCCATATTGCTCCTAAATCTTAATAATATCTTTATCAATATTTTCTTATATTAAATACTTATTATGAACTAACATGATATGGTAATGCCTATCAAGTGGCATTTTAGCTAGTGACAACATCAAGGAAGGTGGATTTTCCCCTAGCATGGTCAATGCAATAGTGGTTATGTAGCCCTTAATGCATAAAAATATTTTTCTTTAAATATAATGAGCATTGGGATATGCATATGCCTCCAAAGTAACATCCAAGAGAATGAGTGTGTAAAGCTAAAGATAAGTCAACATGTCACTAGTGCTAACATGGATTTAGGTATGAACAATTTAATGTGTAAGAAAAAGTTTGATGCCCATTGTGTATACATTTGATAAGATACAATAGGTAGGTGATTTCATGGACCAAAATATACAATATCCTAGATATAGAATTATAACAATAGTATTCAAGAGGGATGGTGTTATGACTTGAATGTAAAATAACAATGCATAGAAGAAAAAGGGTATGTTGCCTCCAATGTATGTATGAGTGCTAAAGATATGGAGAGATGAGTGCACAAGGTGAGAGAAAGTGTGATTCCCCACAATGGAAGGTCATGTCCATGTATAAGAAAGGAAGGAATTATTCCTTCAAAATATAAATATAAATGATGTACCAAGAGGAGTGTAGATGGTGTAAGGAATACAATCTAGAAATTTTATATAGTAGTTATATATCAATGTAATCTCGTAATGTAACTCTAGGACTGAGATATATCTAGCTATGATTAATGTGTAATTCTAGGAGAGTGTGGCATGTTACTATAGACTCCAGGTGTAACTTTAGAAGTTTAGTATGGAAATATATTATCAATGCGAGTGATCAATGGAAACAAAAAGAATATAGGCATAATTTTATAGAAAATTTTATAAGCATAAGTATGATATGATTGTAAAAGAATGATTAATATAAGAAAAAAACATCATGATAAGAATAAAATGTGTAACAAACATATAAGGAGAAGTGATAAGTTGACATGTGCAAAAAAGTGGTAAGTAATGGACCATTCAATCATTAGGAAATAGGAAGAGCATAAGTGTACATAAGGTGATAATATAATCAAATGACCAACCATAGTGGAAAATATAGGAAAATAAAAAGGTAATCAAAGTGTAGGCATAAAGATGATGCAAACACAAATTCTTAAACATGCATAAAGTAAACGTAAAAGATAAGAAAACATATAGTTCATAAAGGACAAATATTCTCTTTCCATGTTCCTTTGTTAAGATATCTTCTCCTATAAATTCTTTGACAAAAGTGACAAAAGTTTCCATAAGTATATATTTTAACTTGCATCATAAATTGAATACAAAAATTAGAACATTAATGATAATGATAATGTATGCCTCTCTTAAACTAATTGACCCATAGGGTGTAATTGACTATAGGAAGATCTTATTAGATATATAACAATACACATGAGAATATAATAATAGATTGATAATAGAATATATCATGAGATATTATTATTAATATGATAAATCAATATCAAATGATCATCATTAAAGTATAAAATCATCCAAGCTATAAAATATAGCAATCATAGCTAGAAAAAAATACATCAGGAGAAGTATAACAATGGATTGGAGATAGAGTCAAAGATAGAGTAGTATGACAAAAATAATGGTGACACAACACTAGATAGCCAATAATGACTATGAAATTATATGTGTATTAATTGTTTCATAATGCAAACACATTTTGCTAAAAATCTCAAGGCTAGCCAGTAATGAAAGTCCCTCATTTCCATGCACTTACCTATTGTATCCATGAACATGAGCACACATAAGGTATGATCAAAATAATAAGTAGGATCATTGACAACCAACAATTAAATGAGACCTTACAATATTAGTTGAAGCAATAGCATAGATATGATGAAATATGATTGATAGGATCAATGGGACATGTGAAATAAATGGGACACATAAGATACATTGTAAAAGGCTTGATAGTGGAGAAAATATTCAAATCTAGCAAGTATGATCACAAGATATGTGTTATAAATATATGAATCACTTAGGACAATATCAATGTGACAAGGAGAAAATCATAATGCCCCTCAATGCAGAATCAATATGATAGAATGTGATCAAATATATCATAAAGGAAGTATAATTTTTATGATTGAGATCAAAATTTTACACAATATATGTTCAAGATATATAGGACCAAAATATATGATATGGAAATTTGGTCATAATAAATGTTAAGATCAAGATATTAATAGAACCTTGTTGTAAATAAGATCACACATAAGATATGACAATGCAAATCCAATAGATACATGAGAGAAAAACAAGGTGCCCCAATGCGAGCATACATAAGGGTCAATGACAAATGTTCAATGCATGATTAATATGTGTGTACTTTAAGAAGCAATAAACAACAACAAGATCATGAAGTCATGGATATAGTAATATGAAATTATGTAGTCATAATATACAAAATGCAAGATCATAATGAAAGACACAGTCATATAAGGGCAAGGTATAACAATGCAATCATGTAAGATATAACAATGTTGGATCTATGTAGTACTCTAAATAGTATCGTGTAGTTGTACAAATGTTAGATCATCATCAAGTTTTTATAGAAAATAATAATATATAATGTATTAGTAATATCGCTATTTTAATAATAATAATGAAATTTCTTTTAAATGACAAAAAATATATAGATTAAATGATGTAAAAAAGTTTAAATAACAATATTATAAATTTCTTGAATACTTAAAAAATTATATTATCAGCTAATCAACTTACTGATTACTAATTATAATTATATCTAAATGTATTGTGAATTTAAAAATAATAATAAATATACTTTGAATATTTAAACAAATTAAATTTAATCAAAAAAATATTAAAAATATAAATTGATTATTTTTAACTTGCATTAATTTAGATGGTGATTTTTTTTCATTTAAAAATAAATAATTTTACAACTTTCAAAGTTTCCATTGAGTATTTTATTTTATCATCATATTTTCCCATTTGTCTTATTTTACCACTTTTCATAATTAAAAAAATATTTTATTTTATTTTTGTTACAACAGGGTGTCCCCACGGCCCCCTACCCAGCGTCACCTAGAGGTGAGCGGGGGTGGAGGGGGGTGGCGGGGGGGAGGGGGGGGCAAGACTAGTCCCTGCGAGTGTTTGCAGCGCTGGCCACCACAACCACCAGGTAAGTACCAACCACCAGGTAAGTACCGAGAGCGGAATCAAACTTGAGACCATGAGGAGCCATCCCACAGCCTCAAGCCAATCCCGCTGCCCGAGCCGGCCATAATTAAAAAAAATATTATCTACTATATAAATTATGAAAAATTTATACCAACTATTAAAAAGTCATTTAAAAGATGTCATTAAAATAAAAGTGAAAACTAAAATATTTCTAATTTTAAAATGAATTTTCACTGGTTCAATAGAGAAACAAAGGAAAATCTTTCTTGATAATTTTATCCATGTAATTACAAATAAATTATGTAAAAATGAATTAAGATTTAACAACTTAGATATAAAAATTTTAATTGTTAATGATTAAAATACTTTTAAAATAGATCAAAATTAGATAAATAAACATAAATATTTTAAATAACATAAAACAAAATATAAATAAAACTAGACATAAAAATACAGTAATTTGTAACTATGTAAATATATCAACAATTACTGTAAACTTAAAACAGATTAGAACTTCATTGTGATTGAAAAAAATGGGACTTGTTCGAAGGTTTTCACTACCAAGTAAACGAATGCTCATAATTAAAACGGGTAGGCAGTCATTCTCAAAATCGCCGTAATTGATCTGGACATTAAATAATGTGAATACAAAATAGCTATTCTACACTATGAAAGGAAGGAAGGAAAAAATCACAGAAAGAGATGATGACTTGTGTGTTTATTATTATTACTTTGCTGACTACAATGACAGAGTTTTCCGTATACGTTAAAATTGACTGGACTTGTGTGCCGTGCTTCTCTCAACCTAGGGAGAGTGCGACAGTGTGAAGAGAGAACAGCTATCCCGCAGTAGTAAAATTAATAGAAAGAAATAAAAGGTCATAGAAAGCAATAGGTACCTAGTAGGAAGATACCAAGCAACTTTCATACAAAGAAAGCAAAATTTGTGGAGGAGAATGAGGTGTATGTTATCATGATTTTTAACGAGTTCTCAATTGAAAACTCTAGACTCTAATGTAGCATCAAAGTTATCCAATAAAAAAAAAAAATGTAGCATCAAAGTTCCTTGTGGTCCTACTAGATTTTGGAGAAGATGGGGAGGTTGTGAAATTACTAATGCAAAATCTAGTAAGGGAAAATTCATGTTGGGGAATGAAAAGCTACACCGACAAATAAATTACTAAAATGGTTTTGCAACCCAACTACAGGGTATGGTTGACAAGGTTGAAACTAGATTAGAATGGGCCTTGGATCCCTTTTGTAATCCAAGTTGTTGGGGGGGGGGGAGGAATTTGGCATGGTGTGCTAGGAAAAAATGGGGTATAAACTTCTTGAAGGTCACTACTAGCATCTCGAGAATGAAGGCTACATATTGGTCCTTTTCTTGAGCTAAATATTTGGAGGGTGAAAAAATAATAGAAGGTTCCGCTTAGGGCTTGGTGAGGCCAATCCATTATAGGGCCTTTGCTATTTTTGTTTCTCTAGTTAATTCTTTATATGTTGAATAAGGCCATATTGTACCTTGACCTATATATAAATGTATAGGTGTATAAGGCCAACATGTTAAGTGGCCATTTTGTATGTAATCTTGAAGCTAAGAGCCCTAGCTTACTTGGCTTCTCTATAGATAAACATGCAAACATGCCCCTTCAAGTTAAGACATGTAATTTTTTAATTACCATATCAATATACATGGTGTGGTCTAATAGAGCCATGTTTACTGATAAAAAAAGAAATATAAAATATATTGCAACTCACTTATATACACATATATCAAAAAATACTTGATTTATTTTCTAGTTCATAGTCAAGATATTTTTTATTACATTTATAATTATTCAGGAGTCTCCTTCAATGTGGATCTTCTTTAGCCCCAAACTTGTGAATGTCTTGAGCCCCAACAACAAAGCTCGAGATTTGGATTTGTTGTTGGTCCCTTCAAGCAATTTTTTTACCATTGAAACCACCATCTTCCTGTTGTTCTTCCTGTTGTGATTTATAATAACACAACCAAGCCCCAAATTCCTTGGATTACCTTTGGCCACACCTTCAAACTTTAGTTTATGTCATCTTGCATGTGGAGGGGGCCATCTTACATTTTCTCTAAGATCGTGGGAGGGATGAGTTTGAGCATTCCTATAAATAGGGTACTTAAAAATTATTTTATTTTACTTTAAAATTATTTTATTTACTAAATAATTATTGACATTGTTTAATTTTTTTTGCAATACACTTGTTTTACTTATGTATGTAATTTTTAATTTTACTTTTTAAAAATCCACCATTGATTATTTAGTTAATCTAATCTTCAAAATTAGAATCACCTAAATCTCCTAGTCTCACTATGACTCTCGATGCCTTAATTAATGCATAAAAAGAGAGAAAAATGTTAATCTCAAAAAATTATTTATTTGTCTAATTTTTATATTTATATTTTTAGAAATACATTATTTAGAAAATCATTAAAAATTATAATTTCTTAAAAGGGATTAATTTTTCTTAACATTTACTAATAATTTTTCAATAAAATATATTTTTTTATAAATTTTGATTATGAAATAGTAGTTTAAGTTTTTGTTTTTATTTGTTTTCTATATTTTTGATTAGTTATTTAATATATATATCGTTACTATCTATAAATATTTTAACTATAATTAACAAATAAAAAATATCTAGAATTAACATATATATATATATATATATATATATATATATATATATATATATATATATATATATATATATATATATATATATATATATATCACACTACTACACTTAAACTTCATACAAAATTTTGGGCTTCTCTATTAACTAAAATAAATATTTAATTTATATTATTTCTAATACTATACACAAAATAACACACACCCTTGAGTTTGATTTAATATATACAAAAAATATTTCTATTTTTTAACATTTCTTTTGAGTCGATTTTAATGTCCATACAGTTTATAGACATTTTATTTTTATGTGTTACTTATTTTAGAAATATTATGTTTATTATTACATATTGATATTTTGACATATAATTGATTGTTAAATTTAAAATAAAAAGAAAAATAATTGTTAACAATTTTTACGCCATTACTTTAACCCTTTACTTCATTACAAAACACCTCTTTACCTTAATAAAAATAATTAATAACTATTTAAAATTTATTTATAAAAATATTAATTAACAAATTTATAACTTCATTAACTAAATAAATAACTAATTTAATATAAAATATAAGATTTGGATTTCTCGAAGGAAATTTACCCGGAGTGGAAAGCCATTTATGAACAGAATTGTTGAACGAATTATTGGCGATCGTTATTGGATTTTAATTTTTTCCGGGAATAGTTTTAAAGACATTTTTATTTTATTTAAAATTGAAAGACTACCTTATTAAATCAGATATATGCAGTTATTCGTATTTTTTAAATTTCAGATAAACAAATGTTTATTAAAAGAAGGGTAGGTAAGTAGTCGACCTCAGATATTAAATACAGCTAATAAAAGTTAATAGTCCTCCTCAAAATTTCCATCCATGAAGTGATGGATTGTACGAAAAAACAGCTGTCATTACGATTATTTCACGGCACAGCTGTTTTTTCGTACAATCCATCACTTCATGAATGGAAATTTTGAGGGCGACTAGCTATTGACGTTTCTACCTGTATTTAAAATCTGAGGTCGACTACTTACCGACCCTTCTTTTAATAAACATTTGTTTATCTGAAATTAAAATAATTAAAGTATACCATTATTGACCTACACCCGATTCCCAGGTATCACGATTAAACTTTACCATTATATTGGACCAAAAGCTCTTTTTTTCTTATAAATTAAGAGAGTCGTAAGTCTTTATACTCACATTGAAACAAGTTTGAATTGCATTGCTATTCAATACTACTCCCTAAATCCAGAGCCTGTTATAAATCAAAGATGGCTGAAAGACTTGCTATTGCTCTTGCCAACGGCGTGGTTGGAAAGCTTGGCGAGATTTTGACGCAGCAAGTGTTGAATGAGGCGTCGCTGCTCCGTAACTTCAGCAAGGACTTCCAATGGTCGAAGACGAAGCTCACAGATATATCTGGTTATCTGCAAGCTGCAGATGACCAAAGTGCGCTCAATGTTTTTGTGAAACGATGGCTGGTTGAAGTGAGCGATATTGCTCTTGATGCCGAAGATATAATTGATGAGTGCGCTGTTGAGCCTTTGTATACAAGTCCCGCTCAATCATTTGTGTGCCGTTTCAGTCAATTAGTCTTTCGGTATAAGATGGCAAAGAGGATTAAAGATCTAAAAGATAGGATGAGCTCTACCATTCAAAAGGCACAGGAGCTCAAGCTTGTTCATCAGATATTGCATTCAAGTCAGCCTACAACTAGTACATCAGAAAGAGGAGCAGAGTTGAAGAGATGGAGTATATTAGAGACTGATCCACGAGCAGTGGGTGTGGAGCAGAAGGTGAAGGAAATAGTGAGACTGGTAGAAGATCCTGCTGTTGGTGTTGTTGCCGTCCTGGGAATGGGCGGGCTGGGTAAAACATTCCTTCTTCAACATGTCTACAACAGAACTAAACTAAGGTATGAGTATTCTGCCTGGATTTCTGTATCACAGACTTGTTCTCTTAGAACTTTGCTGTGTGACCTGGCCTCGCACATTAATTTGCAAATAGATGGTAGTAGTATAAGTGATGTGCGAGCAGCTGAGTTGATTCATCAGCAATTAGAGGGCAAGAAATGTTTGATTGTTCTAGATGACGTGTGGAAGACTAGTGTAAAAGGTGACTTGGTGAAAAGGCTTGGTCTTGCCACTGGCAGTGGTAACCAGTGTAAAATTGTGGTTACCACCAGAGATAGAGGAGTTGCTGCAAACATGAGAGCCCATATCTATGAGATGAAACAACTCTCGGAGGAGGACAGTTGGAATCTGTTTTGCCTCTTTGCCTTCCCCGACAGTGAGAAAAATAAGCCTCCCGAGCACTTGAAGAGCTTGGCTCGCCAAATTGTAGAAAAATGCGGGAGGCTGCCACTGGCTGTTAAGACAGTTGCAGCATCCATGGCAAGATCTATGAGTTTAAGGGACTGGGAGTCAAAACTGAGGCAATTACAAGATTTATTAGGGACAGAGGACTCCACAATGCAAATTCTCAAGCTGAGCTACGACTCTCTTCCTTCCCATCTTAAATCCTGTTTTGCTTATTTTTCTTTCTTTCCAGAGGATACAGAGATATATTATTCTAGGTCAAAGGACACCGAAGATATACACCAGGATTATTTAATATATTTGTGGATAGCTGAAGGTTTTATTCCACAAGAAAAGTTTGACATTGGGTTGAATTACTTACAGCAACTTGTAGATCTATGTTTGCTGGAAGTAAACACAATTTATTCCTGTTACACCGTGCACGACTTGTTGCATGATTTGGTTATTAATATAAGTAAAGAACACAAGTGTGAATTTCATCTTCCCTTACAAGGAACAAGCTGCCGCCGGTTACTACTGGGTAAGAAAGGTATAACCAATGATGATACAATTTCAGAAAGACCTCTTCGTCAGCGATTTCTTCGCACTCTTTCATTATTTGAGAATCCAGATATTACAAGTATTCCAGAAAACTTGTTTGATCGTGTGAGAGTACTCCGGGTTCTCGACTGTAGCTGTACTGCCATCTCTGAATTGCCAAAATGTGTTGGCAAATTGAAGCTTCTTAAGGTTCTGAATTTGTCTCAAACAAAGATCACGGAGGTGCCGGATTGTGTCAGAAGACTCAAGAGTCTTCAGTTTCTTGATATTTCTGGGTGCAGTGGCATACAACGTCTACCTGACTGGATAGGTGAGCTCAAATCTCTTTCCCATCTCGATTTACCCGGATGCTCAGAAGAACTTCTAAGTCATATGCCCAAGGGAATATCAAAGCTCTCAAGTCTGAGGACACTGAGATCGGACCCCTTCCCACTGTCTACTGAAGAGAATGAAAACTTGAATGTCAAAGACCTCAGCAATATGGCAAATCTCCAGGAAATAAGTATTAGTTTAGAAGATGAACGCGCGTTAAGGAGTGTAGAAGATGCAAGTCTGGTGAAAATGAGAATTCTATGGGTAATAAATAGCATTCCTTCAAGGGAGAGTGATATAGAAGAATCCAGTCTTCCAGCGTTCCCCGAGAAAATGAATGTGATGAAAGATCTCCAACACCTTACACTTATTCGTTTTTGCGTGCCAAGTTGGATATGTGGTATGGTGAATCTGACGGAACTTACATTGCATGAGTGCAGTGATTATCCGTCGCTCCAAAACATGCCCAACTTACAAACATTGGCTTTGTTGGAAGATTCTAGATGCACAGAATTGCCAAAAAAGTTTGGCGAGAGTGGGGGATTTCCTAAGCTGGTTCGTCTAGTTATTTCTGAGTTCTCTCTTTTAGAGGAGCTGCCAGCATTGGAGGTGGGAGCGATGCAATGTCTCGAAACTCTATGGATAGTAAATTGTCCGCGAGTGAAGAAAGTTCCAGAGGGATTGGAGCGGTTGAGGAGATTAAAGAGGATAGGAGTTGGAGACTCAAGCGGTGAGTTAGAGGAGAGGTTAGAGGAAGGCGGGGAAGACTGGAATAAAATAAAAGCTCTTAATCCCAACATTCAGATAGACGTGGACTAGTAACAGCCTATTTATTCCTATAGAGATAGGGCATGAGTTGTGTAAGATCTTTCGTTCAGATATCTTATTTTGAAAATTTTGACTAACTATTTAGATTTAGATTTAATTATTTAATACTTATGCAGAAAATAGACTCCGTAAATAGACTCAATCCGCTTTTTTTTTTCTTTAAAAGAAATAATGAATGGCATTGAAAACTACTTTATTTTATAATTTAACTTGAATATAATTAAGTTTTTTATTGATTTAATTTTGAATATTGTAATTAAGTTTTTTTAATTTATAAATTAATATTGTAATTAATTTTTTAATTTTATAAATTAAAAATATAATAAATGTATGTCGATTTATTTTAATAAGTTTAAGATAGAATTTAATTAGATAAAATAAAGAATTATATTTATAAGACAGATTTTTAATGGAAATATTCAAATTCAAAAGTTTAGATTATGGTGGGCAAGGTCATCAAACACATCCAATGATTATTCAATGAAAAACTTTTATAATTACAACAAATATTTGATGGAGAAAGTACATAATTTAGTAGTTGTACTATATAAAAAAATAATGAGTGGTAAAGTTTAAGGATTTGAGATAAGAGAAACAAGTTGGTAGAATTGGACATTTGTAAACCCATGTTCTTAGTGAGTTCAAGCATGAGAAGACTCTAGTTAGGAAGATCGATGCATTTCCTGACTTTATTATAACTATTTTGTTATATATTTAGGCTAAGATAATGACATGATTTTCATTTTTCTTTTTGTATTTTAGTCCCCTTTAATATTTAGTAGCAACACTTGAAAATGCTATCAAACGGTAGATAGACAAATATTTGTATAGCCTTGTTAACCAAACACTACACATTTAGATTTTTGACAATTATTTTATGAGTACTTAGTTGATAAGATTATAAATATTTATGTTTTTTAATCATTTGATAACATCTCTAGGTGTTATTACTACTTTTAAGAACATGGCAATTTTGATATTTTAAGTTAATTTTTACAATTCTATTAAAAGGAAGTGACTAAGGAGGTATTATTAATTTATCAAAATTAATGATCATTTTCAAAGATACCTAAGAGTTCTACAAAAAATGTTAACCATAAAATTGATGATTTAATATTTTATTTTAAGGCATGTGGCTCAAGATAAGATAAATTTGGAATAGACTTGAAGCATTCAAATTATAATTGATGTAGTGCAAGGAATAAATTGCATAAAAATTCCATCATTGCAACCATTTAATTTTTTTTTAATATATAGCAATATTCTACTAGTTTTTGGAACAAATTTGCTAAAGTGTTTATTATTTTCATGTTTATGATTGCTTGTTAGGTTTTTTCATACAACTATAAAGGTTTGGACAAGGCTTTTATGACTCTCATGTTCCTTGAGTAACAAATCCTATTCTCAAGGGTGTTAAGTGATATCTATTTGGTCAATTGCATTTATGAGGATTTCTTATAACAATGGATTTTTATGCCACAATCCTCACATAAAGTACAATTAAATATTCATCTTTTAAAGCATATTAATTTACATGTTTCTAAAAATAAGTTTAAAGGTATGCTTAATAATGTTTCTACATCTTCTTCTATAACAATTATTACAGTTTCACTTGATGAGATCCTTACAGTGAATGGTTGTTATGGTTCTTTATATGCTAGTGATTCTATATCTTATAAACTAATTAAGGGTGTTCTTTTTCATAATACTTGTCAATTTAACATATGCTAAAAAAAGATGAATTTCATTTTTAATAGAAATAATATGTGCATTCTATTGTTTCCCTTAAGTTAAATAATGGAATGTTGATTGAGGCTATGGATTGTATTATTTTACTTTTGGTATTTTGCTAGAAAGAAGATCAACTAGATAAATGTGATAAAATTCTTACTTTGGATGAGTTCCATTTATTACTTGGTTGTACATAGACATTCTATTGTTTCCCTAAAGTTAAATAATGGAATGTTGATTGAGGCTATGGATTGTATTATTTTACTTTTGGTAGTTTGCTAGAAAGAAGATCAACTAGATAAATGTGATAAAATTCTTACTTTGGATGAGTTCCATTTATTACTTGGTTGTACATAGATTAAGCAATAGTACAAATGGGTGAAGTTACTATTGCTGGAAATCCATATACATCATGATCAAAATTGGATAATGTTATTTTGGATACTTATATTAATATTCTCAAGAAAATATGTATTGACCATGCATCCTAATGCTATTAGTTATTAATTATTTTCAATACCCTAGCTTGGTAGGGTCATAAGTCCTAGCTTGCTTAGCAAAAATTGAAGTTGAAAAACATGCATTCTAGAAAGAACTTCAAAAGATATAAGTAGATCTAAAAGGAAGATTAGTCAAATATAACACAACATAAAAGGGATATAAATTCTATGAAGGCATTCAAAAATCCAAATTACTAAGATGTAGAAAATATATTAAAAAATTATTGGCTTCAACCATGCAAATGCCATCCAAATACTCATGGATCTCTATTGGATCATAAGGAATATTTAAATGGGTTTGAATGTGTCAAATTCAATCACCCAAATTGAGGAACCAACTATAACAAGTTATGTTAATTGTGAGATTATATTTTATTTTTATCAAAGGGTACCAAGACCAACATGGTTGTTTGAATTTGGATCAATTATGGTAGAATTTTTGGACATTATTTTGATGCATGGATTTATTAAGCCACTTGTATTTTCTATTCATTAGTGCTTGAGGATTGAGTATTGCATGAGCAATATGATTGAATTGAAAGTGCTATTATGCTACCAAAATTACTCTATTTAATGTTGGTCATACTTCTACAAATGCATAGTCTAATATTTGTATTCTAGAAACTTGTTGAATAATACAATTAAATTTTCTTTCGAGTGTGGGGTTTTTCTTCCAAAATAGTTTTCCCATGTAAATCATCTTATCATGATGTAATTTTCTTTGTTCATTATATTTTGTGAAGGCAATATGATCTATTATTTTTGTTTTTTTTTTAAATTGGAGAGTTGTTTTTAAACTTTCCTAATTTCATTATTTAAATAGATTGAAATTGGGAATGTTTAAACAAATTTCCAATCTGGAAAAAAATATGTATGTGAATCTTTCACATTTTGCAATAATGAACCTATAACAAATATATATTCATCTTACCATAGCTAACTAATTTAGGAAAACAAAAGAAAATATATAAAAATATATAAAAATGAAACTAACTTGCAAAATCAGAAAGAAAGGCATAAAGTGATCCATATTTATAACATTGCAAGTAGTTGAAAATTAATTTTTTTAGATTAATTACTGTTCACTTCTTTTAAAATTATTTCAAATAACTTAAAAGACTCTTTTGTTCTTTATACAAAACTTGAATAAAATATTCAACTTGGAAAATTTAGAGTAGAAAATTACCCATTTAAATCAAGTTAGAGGAAAATTATTTTTATATTTAAATTAATTTATAAGAACTCAAACAAACTACAAGTTCAAATTAGACTTTCTTGGAAATTGTAAATGCATAAAGTGATCCATATTTATAACATTGCAAGTAGTTGAAAATTAGTTTTTTTAGATTAATTACTATTACTTCTTTTAAAATTATTTCAAATAACTTAAAAGACTCTTTTGTTCTTTATACAAAACTTGAATAAAATATTCAACTTGGAAAATTTAGAGTAGAAAATTACCCATTTAAATCAAGTTAGAGGAAAATTATTTTTCTATTTAAATTAATTTATAAGAACTCAAACAAACTACGAGTTCAAATTAGACTTTCTTGGCAATTGTTTAATCAAAAACAAATTTTGAACGAATTAATAGTGGATAAAATAATTAAAATAATAAGATCAAAAATTTGGAATTGATACAAATTTTAAAGCTTAACAATTAAAGTGACAACCAAACATGCATAAGTTAATTCATAGGAATGGAAACCATTTTTAGTTAATAGCATTTAGATATTAGCTTGATTTATGAACTTAGCTATCAATATTGAATCAAATCAAGAAACATTTAATTATATTTATATTTTTATATACCTTTGCATTTCCGTAATTCAAATTCATACTGCAAAGGATGATAATGTATAAAATTTAGTTATTCAATGTTTTAATAAAATGAATAGAACATTTATTGAAAATTATTAGCAATGTTAATAACATTCTTGAATCCTTTAGCCTTAGAATTAGAGGCCTAGTTTTGTTTTAATTTATAACACATATATGATCATATTTGATTTCCTTAATTCTCATCCATTTAGATTAACTAGATGCCTATCTAGTTAGAGGCAATGTTAGAAATATTTTTAGTCTAGTTTACCTCATTTCATCTTCACTAATTGTGTTAAGGGAATGTTTCCTAGTTATAACTTTCTATTATTACTCTTTGGAAAAAATAAAAAAATTGGAGATTCTATTTTGTATGCATATAGAAAAAAATTAGACCATGACACCAAACAAACACATTATCAAAGAGCTCTATATTAGAATGAATGATTGTGACCTTGATGGTGTATATTATGAGGGATGGGGATAGATACATAAAAAATGACATACAAACATACAAGAAAGCCTGAAAATCAAAGACATATATGTACACCTTAAATTTTTTGGGAGTACAAGCGAGTGATGTCAAGGTTTGGGCATGGTAGTGGATCATGATAAAGATTAATGATAAGATAAATCCCAAAGTTATGGGAAGATTAGTGATTCCAAATCAAGATACTTTCACAAGTATACGGTGCATCTAGCTACATTAGGTGACACATGTGACTATGATGTGAATTAATTAAAATGGACCACTATGTAGTTGTGTGTTGGTATGAAACATGTCACGTGCAATAAGATTTGGATATTTGCTAGGGGTGAGGAATAACATGGGGTCTAATGGAATATGTCACATTTTTATCATGTGAGTTCTAATAAATATATTTTTTCTAGGCCACACCATGAGAGAGTGGATGTCTAAGTGTCATAAGAGGATAAAAGAGAAAAAGTTGGGTATTTTTCAAGCATGATTCAATTTAGGTGTCCCTAGTTTTGAGAAAATATAAGAAAGAGATGTGGAAGAAAGTGATGTTTGATGGGGGTGAATCATTAAAATATTTAGAAATTCCAATGAATAAAATTAAATAAATCAAATTAATCTTGTGTTTGGATTACAAGACGATGGGGGATGGGTAGCTAGTAAATGGGATGCGAGTGAGATTGGGATGAAATGGTGATGATTAATCATGTAAATTGGTATGGAACACTTAAAATGAATATTTTAAATATGTTTAAATCATGATAATTGTCCTAGGTGCCATAACAATAAATTTCTCTTTACTTTTTAAATTGTTTAATTTTTTATTTTTATAACTATATTATTGCTAGGGTAGGTCTGTAAATGTTTGAGGTGCACTATGTTCATGGTTTCCATCATCCCTCAAATTTTTGGTGTTCCTATCTTGTATTCATATAATCTATATTTATCAATGATAACATAAGGACCTAATAATACAAATTAAATTTTCCTTTCTCACAATCCTAGTTATTATTCTTCTTATTCTCTTTGAGTACAAGGCCACAACTTCAAATTCTCTATTTTTGATGCAATTTTTAGAAATATAGTGTAGATAATTTTTATAATTTAAGATGTTTGAGTGCATTGATTTGGTGTTCATACAAAATTTTTAGTTTATGTAGTAATGCCACTTTGTAATGTTCATCAATAACAAGGTACTGCAAAGAGGTACATAAATATGATAGCTTGATCTGATGGAATCAACAATAAATACAAGGGATTGTGAGGTGACACCAATATTTATATATATGGGCAAGTGCATGAAAATAGGGGATAAAATGGAGGGTCAAAAGTGGCCACCTATTTTTGCAATCAATTAAGATTGAACTTGGATGAGTAATTTGAGATGCATGCACTCAAAATTTTAAGACGCAAGAAGAAAAATAATTATAGTACTCTAAACCCAATTTCAAAACTACTATTTTTTCTTAAAATGGTTAATAAATCAAGAGGGTCAAATACTATGTGCATACAAAAGCATTCATGTTATTATTAATTAAATATAACATAGTTTTGGTAATGCACCTCCCCTTATTTTTGTATTGTATTCATTATTTTTTTAAATGACTTTGTAGAAATATAATTAAAAGTGAGTATTAGAAGTTTTGTATTTTTTATATTTTATTATTGTTTTTTTTTGTAATTTATTAAAGTGGTTACATCTTAAAAATTACATATTGAGCATGTATTTCACATAACTACACAAGAATGATTTTGAAAATACAATTTTTTTAAACATGTAAAGAACAAAGAGTAGAAAAATCCTATATTTTTTTTTCAAATTTTGATAAATGAATCAAAATTTATAAAGAAATATCAATGCATATGCATCTAAGGAATATAGAAACATTACAAAATAAACTAAAATTACATACATTAATGTATTCCAAATAGAAAAAAATTATTGTTAGAAAGACAAAAAGAGGTGCAATATTTTGGTAGTAACTTTATCAAATATTATTATAAAATGAGTCAATTTGATGGAATTGAAGTTGAAAAATGTTATTGAATATTAAAAAACATCAAATGGGTGAAAATTAGAAACCCAACCATTTTATATCATTATCCAAATCTATTTCAAAGAAAAAAGATAGAAATGTTTTTTGAATAAAAAAAATGAGTGTATTACATAACTATCATGTTTTCAAAATACAATCTTATTTTGAAAAAAACATGATCACATTTTGTAGAAAATAGAATACGGTCATGTTATATGGAACATAAAATGTGACAACAAATAATCACAATTTATAGATCATAAAATGCAATCACATTATGGCTTGATATTTACCAAGCAATAATACGATTGCATTATGGATTGATGTTCACCAATGCATAACATGTTTGTATTATTGCTATTTTCAATAACATGACTATGTAATTGACAAAATCCCTAATTTGGTTACTTTTTCCCCCCAATTTGGTGTACTTTCCAAGATGTTGGTTCAAGGTATGTGTACCAAAATGGGGGACAAAAACATAGTCAAATGAGTGATTTTTCCCATAATACATATGTGTTATTAAAATTTAAAATTATGTGATCATTTTATGGCTTGGAATCCATGATTGCATTGTATGGACTAAAACATGTGATTATATTTTTTAGGTCATAAAAATTAAATAAAAAAATTTGATTGCATTTTGAAAATGTGCTCGAACATTATGTAATGTGCTCATGTTACATAATGTATTCACATTTTTAACTTAAAAATTTTCCTCCCTTTCTTCTTTTGAATAGGCTTAGATAATAAGCCTAAAGGGTTGGACTTCTAATTTTTCCCATTTAATTTTTTAATCTTCATTGATATTTTTCAACTTCAACATCATTAGATTTACTTTATAATAATTTTTAATATAAAACTTCAACTAAAATATCACATGTTTTTAGATTTTTAACCATATATTTTCTTTTTTTTTAGCTAAATAATTTGTAGCCTAATGAATGTGCCATGTATTGATCTTCAAAAAATTCTACATATGGTTTGGGGTCAAAGCTCAATTCATTACAAAAACTAGGTAATTATATCAAAATCTTGGTAGCTACAATACGTATCTATATAGGCCCATATATTATTTCTTAGACTATACATTCAACATCCTTAGTTACCATCAAACTACCTAAGATGGGTGAATTCATGCAACCAATCCAAGATGAAGATCGGATCAAAGTTAGTTATCCATTTCAGGAGCTTGTATCCTTTCCCCATCTTTTCTATGTGTCACATCATGGTGGAGGCACAAAATTTGGCAAGGAAAGGGAGCCATTTGACCACCAAAACCTCCTCTAGAACCCTTGATATTTCCCTCAACCTAGGAACACCAACTCTAGGATGAACCACCTAAACCACCTCCTCTAGTTTGCTTTAGAATTTCTAATTGAAAAGTGACAAGGTGAGAACCTGCTCCATATCTTTGGCCTCTCCTAGATCAAGTAAGGGTGCCACAAATAAAGAGGAAATATCAGTGTTCACTTGATAGTGATAAGCATCAATCATAAAATATTCACCCCTCTCACACTTTATTGCCCACAAAATGAGCCTATTGTTCTCTTTGAGCACCATATTTGGACATTGGTCTATGATGGCTCCAAGTAAATCCAGTTGACAACATGAGGTTTCTAGCTTTATGGGATTATCCATAGCCTCTAAGCATTCAAACCACTAGAAATTATTTAAAATGCGTGTCATTCTCATTTTTCTTGAATACATGGACCTAGTGAAAAAACTTCACAAACTTCATAACATATTGAAGTGGGGTAGAATAATTACCACCATACAACTCATGATCTATTTGGCCTTGCCCTCATGAAAAGAAGGAATTTAGAAGAGATTTATTATAGATTTTGGAGGTACTTGAGAACTACTTGAAGCTATGATGACAAGGTGGTATATCACCCTCTATCATGAGAGCTCACATTTAACCCTCATGTTCCTTAGACAACAATAAATCATCCTTGTAACAAGATATGAATATTCATATGTGGGAAATGTATGCATGATGTGATGGTGGATTAATTACCTTTCCACCCCTTTGTCTATATGGCTCTAGCCGAGTCATTAGAAACCACATCAGCCAAGGTGTTTGCTTCCTTATTGTCTTCTCTAAAGACATGACCAATTGTATAGGCTTTGAATTTTCCAAGCATTAGGTAATGCAATCAGTCAACATCTTGTTTAGTTCCCAATTTCTCATTTTCCCTTTTCAAATGGAATGTATTATGAGAAGTGAGCCACACTCCACAACTAATTTATTTACCCCTAGTTGCACCCCCTCTTTTAGCCAATGCCAAAGGGCCAATATTTTTGCTTTATTTTTGAGCCTTCAGGATTCAAAGGGATGCTTAATTATTTAATTACTTAACCCTTGTGATTTTTGAATATGTAGCGTACACCTAGCACCTTGAAGTTCCCCCTAGATGCATCCTCAAAGTTCAACTTGATCGATCATCTTCCTACACACCACATTTCCCCTTGAACCAATAGTTGGATTATCTCAAACAACTCCATGAATGAGGGGAAAGGTGAGCCTTGACCAAGTTTTCAACAATATGTTTTTGATAAGGAAAAATATGTTTTTTAAGGGACCCCAAAACCCTTTACAAAGGTGAAAAGTTGCAAGAAAGACTAAGCCTAGAGAGCCCCTAGCCCAAAAAACCAAAAAGAAGAAAACAAAAATTAACAAAGAAACCTGTCAGCAACCCTAAAAGCAAAACATCAGCAACAAGGCTGATAAAAAAAAAGCATCACCATAGCTACAATATCTTTTCCAAAACATTAATCCAGGCCAAATTTTCCTCAATGATCCCCTCATGCATTTCCATAACATCCTTGAGCTCATCAACCGAAATGGTAGCCTGCTTCTTGGTCTTGCTCCTCGTTCTCAAACATGGGCCAAAAGCCACATCCTTTTCCACACTTGGCGTAGGATCCTCAATCTTCTCCACCAGGTTTGAGAAATTCACATCCTCCATTGCTTTCTCAATATCACCCAACTTCAGGGATTTACCAGTCCATTTCAAGGCTTTTCAAAAAAGTTTTCAACAATATGTTATATCCCACAAAGATAATTCTTTTTTGCCAAGGATTGGTTTCTTACCACATTATTGACCACTTCTACTATTTCTCCTTCGATATTTTTTTAGAAAAGAAGCAAGATTTATAGATTTATCCTAGTAGATTCTCTTATTTCTTTCTTTTTATATTTCCCATATGACTATGGATGGAACTACAATCAAAATGCCTAGGAAAATAAATCTTTTGTTCAATATTTTCCATGAATTGAAAAGATAAATGACTTAATTTGGAGGGGACTAGGCCAAATTAGTTTATTCAGTACAAACTACCAACATTCTCTAGGAAATTGACATTCCAAAAATATGTTTTACAAAGCCTTAATTTTTTTAGATAGAATGCATCTAGTAGGGCCTATCAACCCCAAATTTCTTAACCAATCCTCTCTACTAGGATTCTCTTCTAGATTGCCACCTAAGAAAAGGCTCTAGAATTTAGTAAGTATCACTTATACCAACATAGTTGAGATGACCAATTCTCTTTCTTCTTCATGCCTTCTACCATTGTTTAACAAATTTTGAATTTGTTTGAACCAAATTTGGTAGCACACCATTTCATAGTGTCCACTTCCTCCAAAATGAAGACCCATCTTGTTTCCAATTCTTCTTTGAGCCTAGAGATCTATATTTTTGGTAGGGCTAATCCATACATTGACCACTGCTTCCACTTTGTTCTCCATTACTTGAGAAAAGGTTTCAAGTTAATCCCTTACCTATTACCCTGATCGAGATTTTATCATTTTCTAGCTCTCTTCAAGTTAGTTAATGGATGATAATCCAAGGGTACCATTCCATGAGTCTTCCGAAAACATGGCCTTCCTTCCATTTTTATGTCTCATGTGTAGTGCTCCATTATTAAGTTCCTACAATCTACATTGAAGTTCCATATTGTTGACCCTTGCATGGGTTTGTTGTGGTTAACATTCATTTTGGGTTCTAGTATTCCAAATATTTGTTCTAGATAATTTTATCCAACTTACAAGGATTAGAATACATGTATATTCTAGACAAGTTTGATCCCAAGAGCTACATTGAGTGTGGCCCAGTTCTTAAAATCTACTCCCCCTGCTACTTTTGGTTTATAGATTTTATCCCTTGGATAAGGGGAATTTTTTTCTATTTCTAAAACCTATTCCAAGAGAAATTTTCACTAGCATATTTAGAATCAACATCATGTAGATGGATAAATCTGAGACCACTAATTTGAGCATTGTGACTTCCTACAAAGGACACATATTTTCTTTTCCATGACTCCAACCTATTCAAGCACTTTTATACTAGAGATTCCTAGGGATTTTCCTTGAAAATCTCTATGTAAAAGTAGCACCCATATATTTCCCTAGTATTTTATTGATTTTTAGGCCAAGGACCAAGGAAATTTATCACTCCTTCCATATGGCCATATTAAAAAATGACCTCAAACTTGTGCTAATTAACTTGTTGTCTCAAAGCACTAAAATATGTGTCTATTGTTTTCTTGATGGTCCTAGCTTCCAGTGACACTTTTCATGGGTGAATGGGTCCATATTTTGTGCTAATTTTAAACCCTTCCAATATCTATTGATCATTGCCTCATGAATAAGGTGTCTCGATGCTTCTATCATTATGATAAAAAAAGAGAGAAAATGGGTCCCCTTGCCTCAAACTTTTAGAATATGGAAAGAATCCATGGGGAACTCCATTCACCAATACTAAGAATCTAGGAGAGTTGATGCAACTATGAATCCACTTGTACACAAGCCCTCGCTAAAGCCTAGATTTTGTAAAATTTTGGTGAGAAATTGCATGTTTACTCGAGCATAGGCATTGCAGATGCCCAAATTGAGAATAATTTTCTCGACCTTCACTTTTATGATAGTGTGGATAGCTTCATGTGTGATGATAATGCCTTCTAAAATTAATCTCCCAAGTGTGAAGCCACTCCTTTCTTTAGAAATTATAGAAGGGGGAAAAATTTTAAATGTTTGGCTATGATTTTGGCTACTATCTTGTAAATAATATTGTACAACGTGATATATATTAAATCTTTTATTTTCTCCACTAGCTATTTTTCTTGTATTCGGTGATGATTTTTTTTCTATTCTTTTAGCATGATGAATTTATTTGTTGTAGCTTCAATCATTTTATAGATGTATTTTCCTACAATGTGCCATAACTTATGGAAGAATCATGCAAGGAAGTCGTTGAACCTAGGGATTTGTCCCCATCCACTTGAAAGTTTTCTCACCTAACTTATTTCCCAACAATAGGCCATAAAATTCCATGTTTTTATCATTTTCAATAATGTTTGATATCTTGGTCAAGACTTTTTCCTCAATTATTAAGTTAATCATATTGTTGGTATTCAACAAACTTTCAAAGTGCCTTATTGCTTCATTTTTTATATCTTCTCATGTTTTGCACCTGGATCCTCCCTCATTTTTTATGTTGGTGATTCTATTCATCCTCCATTTGATTTTTTGTGATATTATGGAATTATTTAGTGTTTATGTTGCCCTCTCTAAGACAACATTCCCTTGATTTCTACCTCTAGAATGTTTCTTCTCTATAGGACTTTTGTATACTTTTATTTTAGTTTTGTCTCCTTAATATATGTATTTTGGTACATACCTTCCCTAATTACTATTTAATTTATGTCTAAAATTCATTTTTTATATTTTTTTTTCTCAAAGATATTTTTGACTTGTGCTTTATGTTTCATTCCTTCAAAATTTCTTTCAAATATGATATTTTCTTACAGATTACAAAGAATTTGAACCCTTGATGTAAAGTCCCTAATACCAACACTCCTCAATTTTAGAGTCAAATTCCTTATCCCTAAGCAATATTTTGTCAAATTTGAATGGGTATCTCACAAGCTTTTGATCTGAGGTGAATGTTAGCTAAATTGAGGAATGGTTCAAATCACACAAGGTCACAAACTATTATTTCCCATTCAAATGTACACTGGTTTAATCTATAAGAGTTAATGTTGAACTACGAACATCCCAAGATCACTTTCAAGATAAAAATAACTTCCACAAGAGATAAATGGCAAGAATACCATGATATGATTATTGATGTAAGATTTCCAAATTGAGTATATGATTTACATATGATACCTTTCTTATAATAAAGGAAAGTTATGAGATAGGATTAGACAAGATCTTAACATGTGCCTTAATTTTGTATAATGAGACAATTACCTCAACAATATTAAATTACTTAGGACACAAGCATTAAATAAAATCCAACTAGATAATATATGATTAAAGGCACATAATCTATTGAGAGGGGGGTGAATCAGTAGATCAAATCTTTTTAAAAATCTTTATTACAACATGTACATATCCAAACATGAAACTTGAATAAAAAATTATTGATAATCAAGAAACAACATAATTACACATTCATAGATGAGAACACCAGATATACGTGGAAATCAAATATAGGAAAAACCATGGCGAGAATAGCTAATTGGATCTACTATCCAACTCTATCTCCTCACAAAGAAAGAATATAATATGGGGATTACAATATGAAGTAGGGAAAAACCTACCAGAGACACCAATCCCCAAATGTATTTGTAGGAACCAACCTACCAAAGACACCAATCTCTAATACAAGATCTAAGTACTAACTCAATAAGTAGAACAATGGTCCTACTAGATTACAAAGATAAATCTTGTGGGTCATTAATGATGATTACACAACTTACACAAAATAGCATATTGCTTAAAAAAATATCCTAGACTTCTTATGATCTTTTGATTATAGTGCACAATGATTGAGAGATGAACTTGCATTACAAAACCTGAATTAAACTTCCTCCAACAAATTCACATCCACACACTCTCTCATACATTATCATGTGAAGTGAGATGATTATTATATACAACACACTTTAATAACCTTAATTCATGTCATCCAAGGATTCAAAATTAACCAAGATGGCATTAGGTGAACCTAAACTCAAATTACATGTAACGTGTAATAGGTTGGTCCTAAATCAAATTAGTTTTGACCAAAATAACATGATGTCATGAGCTTTCATAGAAACCTTAACCTAGACCTATATTATTATCCCATGCTATCTTCATATGAAATAAGCTACAAGGCTTTTCCACAAATTTTTCGAACAACAATTGTTTAACTAATAAGCATAGTGACTCTTGTGTCACTTCAAATTTTTTACATGATGAAGATAACTTATGAAAACTTTGGAATGTGATGGAACATGTGTATAGATGTACTCTCTATTCAAACCATAGAGCCAAACTTGTTTTTAGGAAGAAAATCAGAACATAAAAGTATTGCCGGAGAAATCTCTTTTCCTTGAGTAATTGACCTAAAACATTATGGATCGAACTTTTGGATTACCTCTATCTGCATGAATAGATGTAGGCATGATATTACAAGCATACTGTAAGAAGTAAGTAGTTAAATTTGTTGTTATCAAAATGAACTTATAATGATAATTCAAGCACTATATTCAACTATTAATACTCCTCATTAGACATTACTCCTTTGAAATTAATGAACTCCTTTGACATTATTGACAACCTATGTTCATCAATCTTTGTCTTTATCATTGATGGAAAATAGAAAAATGTTGAAACACATGAAGAAAAATCTAATGTTTTTTGGATCAAGAACCACCTCACATTGGTTCCTACTTTATCCACTTCAAAGTATATATCATTTTGAGTTCCATTTCTCTCAAGGTTATACATAAATAGAAAAGTTCAACACTCCCCCTTTGCATTTTTAGCACTCTGCACAATTTGGAAACCTATTTCCTAGATAGACTCCCCTTGAGTCTATACCACATTACTACTAGATTTTTTTTGCAAGAACACTAGGTCTACTTGTAGTAGGGAGACAAAGCTCACCCTCAACCTATACTTTCTCTTGATTCAAGAGGAGGGAGCAAAAAACCCCAAATTCTTCTGGAGAAAATGAAAATTATCCTTAGGAAGTGGTTTTGTGAAAATTTATGCTATGTGTGCCTTGATTTCAATGTACTCCAACTTCACCTCCTTTTCTACAACCTTCTCCCTCAAAAATTATACTTGATTGCAATATGCTTTTTCCTTGAGTGCATTACCAAATTATTTTAAATGTTTATATCATTGTTATTATCACAAAGAATGGAAATGGGATCATCAAACACAATCTTCATCTCCTTCAAATTATTTTTCATCCACAATACCTGAGTGCAATATGAATCTACTGCAATGTATTCCACTTCTTCTATAAGTAAGGAAAATGAAACTTGTCTCTTGCTTAACCAAGATACAAGAATGTCACCAAGAAAGAAAGCTCCACCACTTGTACTCTTCCAGTCATCTATGCTTCTTGCCCATTCTTTATTTGTGTATGCAGTCAAAGTGAAATTTTCACTCTGGGATACCAAAAACCCAAATTCGTTGTATCTTTCAAATATTTGAATATCCTTTTTATTCTTTGAAATGATTTTCCTTAGGTGCTTCTTGAAATATAGCCATCATCCCAAAAACTTGTATCATATATGAGCTACATGTAATCACATACACAAAACTACCAATCATAGATCTATACAAGGTCTAATCTATCAAAGTAGATTCATCATCTTTGATAATCTTATATCTTGTGACAATATGTGTACATACTAGTTTGCATTCTTCCATATTGAAATTACTTAACATTTCCTTTATATATTTTTTTTGAGAAATGAGTATGCCTTTCTCTAATTGAGAAATATATATACTAAGAAATAAATATAATTCGCCAAGCATTAAAATTTTAAACTCACTCTACATTTCATTTTAGAACACCTTACACATGTCATCATTACTTCCACCAATGATAATGTCATCAACATATACAACAACAATTAACAATTGATCCCCTTCTATTTTTATGTATATTAGTATTCACATTACCTCTCCAGAAACCTTGTTGTTGTAGATACATATTCAGCTTGGAATACCAAGCTATAGGAGCCTGTTTGAGTCCATAAAGAGCCTTTTTCTATCTAAACAAAAAATAAAGATTAAATCTAAACACTAAAATCCTTCTATTTGCTCAATTTATACTTCTTGTTCTAATTTTCCATCTAGAAATGTTGACTTCACATCCATTTGAAATGGATTGAAGTTCTTGAATGATGAAAGAGTTAAAAAAAATTGATTGCTTCTAATCATGTCACTGAAGAAAATGTCTCCTCAAAGTCAATTCCTTCAACTTGAGCATATCTTTTACACACAAGTCTATCTTTGTTCTTGACCACTTCTCCATCTTCATTTACCTTGTTTATGAAGACCCATTTGGTACCAATAACATTCTAGCACTTAGGTTTTAGAACTAGTTCCCATGTTTCATTTTTCTTAATCTGATTCAATTCTTCCTCCATGGATTTTATCCAACCTTTCTCTTTTCTTGCTTCTTTATAGGACCTTGGTTCATATTTTGAAAGTAATACAAAATATACTTGCTCATTTACCTTCTTAATTCTTCTCTAGGTTTGAACCCCATTGTCCTTATCTCCTATGATCTGATCTTCAGAATTATTCTTCTAAACATACCTAGCTTTTGTCTTTGTGACAACCTTAGATTAGAGTCAAATTTTGAGTCTTTATCACTATTACTGATGGGAACTTCATCTTCTCCTTTCATTACCTCTTACATTAACACTTTCCACAATCCTCTTTAGCCTTTTATTATAACATATATACACTTTTGTTTTCATAGAATAACTAAGGAAAATATCTTCATGAGATCTAGAATCAAAATTACCCAAATATTCTTCATCCCTTTTAATGTAGCACTTGCTTCCAAATATTTTGAGATGTCTAACTAAAGTCGATCTTCCTCTCTATAAATCATATGGATTTTTACCAATCCTCGATAGGATTTGAGCTCTATTTAAGATATATATTCAGTAAGCTTTCTTGACTTATCATTGTTTTGGTCATCTCTTGTATAATCTGGTTCTTTCTTTTAGCAACTCCATTCTATTGTGAAGTCCTAGGAGAGGAAAATTTCCTCTAGATCTCATGTTCCTCACAAAATTCACCATACTAGTTAGAAGTGAACTCTCCACCTCTATTTGATCTAAAAAACTCGATTATTCTTCTGATATCACTTTCAATTAATACATTGAATACTTTAAACTTCTCAAATGCTTCAAAATTTTCTTGTAGAAAATTAATCCAATTCATTCTAGTATACTCATCAACAAGCATAATAAAATACTTATTATCTTGTAAACTCTTTTTCCTCATTGGTCCACATAGATATGTATGGATCAAATCCAATGGATTTGTTGTCGAATATTCCTTAGCCCTAGAAATTTGGTCTTTATCTTTTTTCCCTCATAACATGGTTTGCAACTAGTATATTTAGGGTTCTTGATCATTGGAATGTCTCTGACCATTCATTTTGAGTTGATATTCACAATATCATAAAAAATGATGTGTCCTAATATTTTATGCCAAATCCAACTCTCTTCTCTTTGTATATCCAAAAAATTTGATCCATTCAACTCACTTATAATATATATCATTTTCAATTCTATTTTCTTTTGCAATCAATTATTTGGTACTAAATTTTCTGATTTCACAACCTTTAGCACTAAAAGATAGCTTATAACCTTTATCACACATTTTAATTACACTCAAAACACTATTATCTAATACTTCAACATACAAAAAAATATGAGTTTTTGTCCTACCACCATCAAGACTCAAAGTACCTTTACCAATAATCTTAACAATAGAATTGTTTCCAAGAGTTATATATCCTCCATCAAATTTCTTGAAATTCATGAGCTTACTTTTATCTCCGGTCATGTGAATTTAACATACACTATCAATGATCCATAGATTCTTCTCCTTTTTAGCATGTAGTGTAGTTTGAGCTATCATGAATTTATGTGACCATTTCTCTTTCAGTTTCATCTTTTAGACTTTTTTTGGTTGAGAAATCTAACATTCTAACCCTTTACTTTTTAATTTTTATAGAGAACTCACAAAATTGCTCCTACATTTTCTAGAAATGTGTCTAAAATTATTGCACTTGTGATAGATAACATTAAAATTATACAAAGTTACAAATTACTACTAACAAAGTTATTTCTTCTTACGAGAGCCCTTCTACAATTCATAGCCTTATGACCAAAATGATTGCAATTAAAACAATAACCAGAAAAGGAATTTTTGAACATGGTATTGTACCACTATCCTCTTGAACCTTTTCTTCTAGATCTCCTATTCTTCCATTGTAATTGGATGAAACCATAATTCTACACGTTTCCATCATTGATTATATTATTTTGTTCAAATTTTGAATTGTTGCCTAGATTCTCCTTAGTAGCCTTCAAAAACTACTCTATCACTTTGTTCTCTTATCCATTTGTAAAAACAATACCAGTTTTGATATGTGGAGATATCTAGCTATCAACAATCTAATCCAAGATCTCAGTGCTCTTTCCAAACTTCATCTTAAGCCGATGATTTTTTTATCAAGATCTTTCCTTAGTAACACAATTTCAACTTCAGGCTTTTCACAGTCATTGTCTCTTGACAACAACCTCTTCCTCATAATTTTTTCAATCCTTTTTTCTTCTTCTACTTGACTCTTTAGGTCAATGATCATCTTCTCCACCTTATCAAGATTCTAAGATACACTATCTTTAGCCTTCACTTCCTAAACAATTATTTTCTTCAGTCTCTTAATTTCTTTGCCAACGTAGAGAAATTATTCCACAAGATCTACCTCATCATAATTGTTTCTAGAATTCATCTCTACATCATCTTCAGTAGTTTCCATAGCCATGAATATAGCCTTCTCTCTTTCATCTCTAGATATATCTTGATCCTCTTCATTAGTTGAGTAGCCTTATTAATTAATGAAGAAAATCTTTTTTTCCTCTAAAATTTATTCCCTTTCAAAGATGACTTCTTTCCATACTTTTGCTCAACATTGTTAGAGTCTTTGAAGGGACACTTCGTCATAAAATTCCTTACTTCACCATAATTAAAAAATTTGAAATGTAACTTACCTTTATACTTTTTAAAACCTCTCTATAACTTTCTGACAAAGTTTTCTTCCTCCAAATCTAATCCAACATCAAAATCTAGATCTACTTTCTTATTAGATGCTTTGATTGTTACCTCTATCCTTATAGATTTTTCACTATCAAACTTCATTTAATAGGTAGTCAATATTCCATGTAATTCATCCATTCTTAGAGAATTTAGATCTTTAGCTTCTTCAACAAAAAAATATTTAGAATCAAACCTTATAGGAAGAGATATGAGTACCATTTTCACAATCATACCTTGTTTCAGTTCCTCACCAAGACCTCTCATAGATTTTACAACCTCATCAACCTAGAGTAGGAATGTGGCAATGTTCTCCTCTTTCTTCATTTTTCAAGATTTCAATCTAACTTCGATGAGCTTATAGATTTACTTATTTAACCTTGTCATATCCTTCATAGATGTTGTGCAATTTAGTATAATTTTTTTTTATTTCCTACAATGCATGATCTTCACAAATTCTGAGCTATACATGTAGACACTAAAAATTGGTCTAGGCCTACGACTTCAATTTCTTCACCATTGTCATTGGCATAGTTAAATAATCTTAATTATTTAATTATATTTCTAAAAGTCCTCTTTCCATTTATTAATTAAATAATTATAATTATTTAATTAAATTATTCTACCATTGTTCAATATTGATTAATTAAATAAATATCATTTATTTAATTGTGTTACTAATTATATTTATTCTCTTTCTAAAGTTAAATAAAACAATTATTTCAATTATCTTATCACATTTTTTGATTATAATTAAATAATTTTTAAAAATTATTTAATAATTCATTAATCTTTTTCTCCAAGTCAATTAAATAAATTCTTATTTATTTAATCCCTTAATTCGAATATGGAATTAAATTAATCATTTAATTCATAAAAGATTTATTCCTGACATATTCTTCTATAATTGGGTAATAATTTGTCATCACCTTGCTCGAGATCTAAATTAAAGCATTTAGTTATCTTCTAAGTCAATATTATTTTTAACGAGCAAAAATTTCTCGATTTAATCATTCAGTTATCTAATTCCACCTCTTGCATGTGCACATTTGTTAATTAAATAATTCTATTTGTTTAATTAATTTATGTGTCTATTCGAACAAACCATTTCCTCCGTGCAAATAGTCAACATGAAATTCTAACTCTATTCTAAGTTTTGAATAGTCATCAATGAAGATTAAATTATTGTTTAATTTAATCTCTCAACATTCATTAGTTCTAACTCTCACTCATTAAACCCTAATTTGAATGCATGACCTAATTTGAATCTCAATCATCAATTCAACTTTCAATCTCAGCCTGTCATTCAAACAATAAATTTTATGTAAATTGGTCATCATTTGCCATTATTCCTTCTCCCAAAATCTTATGTGTTTTGGAAGAAACTTGTTTTAATCTTCAATCTTTCGTCATTAATCACATATATTGAGGCTATATTTGCACAATGCTAAAATTTTGAGGCCAAATATCATTCAAAGGTGAAATGGAGAAGGACAACAAAGGTGAATCATAGAGTTTTTTGGATGCTTGGTAAGATTGTTTCATGTTTTTAGTTCCCTTTGTGCTTTGTTGTTAGATGTAGGGTAGTTTTCTTTGATTTTCTTTAATCTATTGCTTGTTTCTATTTTCCTATGTTACAATACAATCCACATAGAATAAAATTTATCACCCTAGCATTATTTTCACATTCCTTCTTCCCAATCAGATCTCTAGGGAAACTTTCAAGAATCTCATAGTCATCTACAACTGACTACCATACCTCTTATCCAAGATCCATCAAGTAAGCTTCTATCCTTACATTCCAAAATGCATAATTTGATCCATCAAACAATGATGCCTTATTTCAAGACAATCCTTCTTGAGCCACAAAGTTTTTCATCACGAATCTACCTCAAGCTATTAAGCTTCTTCAAGGAACTTGGCTCTGATACCAATTGAAGGGAACACAATCTATTGAGAGGGGGGTGAATTAGTAGATTTTCCACCCTTCAATTAAAAGACCATGTTAATGCCAAGAGAAAAAACTGACTTTGGAAAATATGGCTTACAAATGTTTTCATATTTTTTTGGTCTAAAATTAAAACCCACTATAGATTATTATATCTAGTTTCAAAATATGTTTTTTTTCTTATGATTGGATTGTTTTTTATTTCTTAATTAATTTATGAGGAAAATGGTCCATAATTTTTTTTTTAAAGCAAAGGCATCAAGCCCATATATTAATATATATAGTAAAGTAAGTTTATACATAAGAGGAGGATTTTATAAATCCATGTTTTCCCAGATAGATTATATATTTAAAAAATAGACTCAAAATACTACATTTTGAATTTCTACACTTTAAAAATATTCTATGTCTAACTACTTCAAAATTTTAGTCCAACTGTCAAAGTTTTGAAAATACAAAAAAATACTAGCTCTTTTGGAAAAAATATGGACCCAACTTCTAGCAATTGTCTAAGAATGGATAGAAGTCGTTAAAGAGGGATATATAAGGATATGTAGATAGAGTGAGAGAGGTATGTTAAGAGAGTGGGGGAGATAGAGATAGAGATAGTGATGAAGATCAAGGGAGTGTGTGTTTGAGAGAGAAATGGAGATAGAGATATATAAATAGAGGGAGAGCAAGGGAGAGAAATAAAGAGTTGAGAGAGGATAAGTAGAGAGATATTGAAAGAGGGAGTGATATGGAGAGAGGGAGAGAGGGAGATATACCCAAATATTGATATAACTTGGGAAAGATAAAAGGGGAAAATAAAGGGAGAGATGGATAGGGATAGAAAGAGGGATATATATATATATAACACTACAAAAAGATAAAGGGGGAAGAGCAAGGGAGAGAGATAGGTAGAGAGGGAGAGAGAGAGATAGAGGTAGAGTAAGGGAAAGGAGGAGAGATATGTAGAGTGGGAGAGAGGAGGAGAGGGGGAGAGATAACTAAATAGATAGAGATGAAGAGAGGGAGAGAAAGAGAGAAAGGGAGGGAGAGATAGAGAGGGGAAATATAGAGATATAGAGGTATAAAATGGATAGAGATAGTTAGAGAGAGATAGAGTAAAGGAGATGGGGGCAGATATGGATATATATGAATAGATAGAATGATAGAGGTATATAAATAGAGGGAGATATAGAGATAAATAGGGAGAGATAGAGAGGTAGAGATATGAAGGGAAAAACAAGGTGTGTGTATGGCATGTGTGTTTTTTTTTGTGTGAGAGAGAGAGATATGGAGAAGGATAGAGCTATATAAATAAAGGGAGAAGGATGGATATAAACAGAGAGGAGAGAGGATAATTAAAGATATTAAAAGAGGGAGTAATAGGGAGAGGGGGAGATAGGGAGATATACGGATAGATAGAGATAGATATAACTTGAGAAAGATAGAGGGCATATGAGAAAGGGAGAGAGATAGGTAGAGAGAGATAGGGATAGAAAGAGATATATATAATAAGGAAAGATATATGGGGAAGAGAAATGGAGAGATATGGGTAGAGACGGAGAGAGAGGAAAAAGGTAGAGAGGGAGAGAGAGGAGAGAGGAAGATAGGGAGATATAGATAAATAGATAGGCAGGGAGAGAGGGAGGGAGGGGGACATAGATAGGAAGGGAGAGAGAAAGATAGAGAGGGAAAGATAGAGATATAGAGGTAGAGAAAGGGATAGAGATAGTTAGAGAGAGAATGAGAGTGGGAAGAGAGAGATAGCTAAATATACAAAGAGGGAAGGAGATACATAAAGAGATAGAGAGAGGGGTTATACATAGAGATAGAAATAAGAGGTAAAAACATGGAGTGTGTGTATGAGTGATAGAGATATAGATTTAGTGATAGAGAGGAATATACATATATAAATAGAGGGAGAGGTAGGGAGAAAATAAAGAGAGGAGAGAGAAGAAAAAGATATATATATATATATATATATATATATATATATATATATATATATATATATATATATATATATATATATAAAGTGGGAGTGATAGAGAGTGGAAGAAGGAGACATGGATAGAAAGATGGAGAGATATAAATTTGGAAAGATAGAGGCGGGAAAGGAAAGGGATATCTAGAGGTAGAGAGAGAAAGGGATAAAAAGAGGGATATATACACATACCTAGGGAAGATAAAGGGATATATGTAGGTAGATATGGAGACAAAGATGGATTAAGAGAGATAGAGTAAGGGAAAGCAAGAGAGATAGGTAGAGAGGGAGCTAGAGGGATAGAAGGAGAGGGGGAAAAAGGGAGAGTTAAATATATTGATATAGAGAGAGGTATAGAGATGGGAAATAAAAAGGAAGGGAGAAAGATACGTAGAGAGTGGGGGGATAGAGATATAGAGGTAGAGAACAAGATATATTTAAAGAGAAAATAGAAGAGGAGAGAAAGGGATAGATGTAAAGAAAAATATAGAGAGAGATATAGTGATAGGGAGAGATAGAGAGATAGAGATACAAAGGTACAAAAAGGGAGTGTATGTGAGTGGGTGAAAGGGATAGGAGATAGATATGGCAAGGGGTAGATATATAAATAGAGGGAGATAAAGGGAGATAAATAGAGAGAAGAGAGAGGAAAATTAGAGAGATATAAAAAGAGGGAGTCATCAGGAGAGAGAGAGAGATAGGGATAGAGATATATAACTTAGGAAAGATAGATGGGGGGAGAGAAAGAGAGAGAAATGGGTAGAGAGGGATATAAAGAGAGGGATAAATCTAAAGTTATATAACTAGGTAAATATTGTTGCAAGTATGATTAGTTGGTGTTGTCATTGATTTCAATGAACTTTTTTATTGTCATTGATGAGCTAGTGTTGAGAGGGTGTTGTCATTGATGTCTATGAGAAGGTTGTTTGTGGTGATGCTTTGAATAGTTACATTATGCTTTCATTAGTAAGTGTTACTAGTGTCAACCTCTAGTATTGCTTTGATAAGATTTTGTTTATGGATGTTGCATAGTCGAGTTACAGTTGTAGTTGGCTTTATGGTGATGAGGAAGTGATGAGTTTGATGAGAATGTATCTCTGGTGCTTGGTTTCCAAGTGCTTTCAAGAAAAAATGAATAAACAAGAAAATGGTGTGGTGTAGAGGTGTTCTGGTATACAAATTAGTATTCTAGTTTTGCTTCAAATTTCTTCATGGTTGAAGATATGCTTGTGCAGTTCAAATATGTTGATTAGTGGTGTTCATAAATTTTATATCCATAATTTCATGGTCTAGATTACTATACAGATAAAGTTGTGTTCACTAGTGTGTGAATTTTGTGCTGTAGTGGTGTTTAGGAGAAATGGTTTTGCTCCACATTTCACTGTAGTATGGTTTCTAGTCTTGTGGTTCTAGAAGTGTGCTGAAAATGGTTATATCTATGTTCAATCAAAGTTGTTAGTGGTTTCATGCTTCAAAAGTTGATTTCTTGAGTTATAGAGTGTGGAAGGTTGTTTGAGTGTGAGGGTGTGTACATTCCTCAAGTGAAAGTTATTGTGAAGGAATTTTTTGACTTTCAGGGTGTTCATTGAATATTCTAGATTATGTTCAAGTGTTGTGTGTGGTTTGCGATTTTTTTTTGGATTTGAACAAGCATGTACTTAAATGTTAATGGTGTTAACATAGGTTCGGCCGACGTTGTATTTTTACACTATGGAGTTGCTTTGGTGTTTTTGGAATTGTAGCATGGTGTATATGTATGATTTGGGTATGGGTTAAGATGTGTTGTGGTCCTCTTTCATTCCTCTCCACTATGGGAATGCTTTGTGCTAACCTAATTTGAATTTGCATAGGTGAGGTGCATAGTTGACCTTGGAGAATGTTTTCAAGGTTAAACATGATATAAATAAGAGTTGTGTTGATGAGGGATATGTGTGTAGTGTGAATGATGTGAAGTGCAAAGTGATTGAGTGTGAATTTGTGAGGTACAATGTGAGCTTCAATGAGTTAGACTACTAGAAGTAGTGATAAGAATGTGTCTACAATATACATAAAGATTGTGAATGTGTTGGTGATCTTGTGGTGGAATATTTTGTTGCATTGAGATGGATTTCTCATTGTAACATTCTTCTTTCTTCTTTTCTATAATCTAGCAGTGAGCCCTTATTTCCTTTGGGAGGTGATCCCTCTAGAAGTGAGCCTTTGTATTTAATATTGTAATTACTTTATATTGTAAGCTAATCCTCACCATGGTTTTTCCCTTCTTGGGTTTTCCACATAAATCTAGTGTTCTATTATGCATGGTGTTGGTGTGTTTCAATTTTTGTTATTTTTTCATGCTAAATCATTCTAATAGATTAAGGGTTAATAAAGTTGGTGTAGATCTGAGTGTTTATGAATATTTTTGAGGTTTTAATGTACAACTAATTCACCCCATCCTCTCAGGTGTCTTGTGTGCTTTCAACTATTGGTATCAGATCAAGGTTCCTTGGAAGAAAGCTTAATAGATTAAGGTAGATTTGAGATGGCAGACAAGAGAGATGCTCCTATGTTTGATGGAGTTGACTATGCATTTTTCAAGACAAGGATGGAAGGGTTTCTAGTATCTCTAGGGTTTGGATATTAGTTTGTTTAGACTAGATATACAATGCCTACAAGTGGTCTAAGTATTGATGATGAGATCAAGGCCTATGAAAACAATGGTAAAGAAAGGTATGCTCTTCTAAGTGGTCTTTCTAATACTGAACTTGTGAAAGTTATGAATTTAAAATATATTAGATATATTTGGAAAAAATTGGAAAGTATTTATGAAGAAGATGATAAGGTCAAGCAAGCTAAGATGTAGAATCTAAAAATCACATTTGAGAATATATGAATGTTTGAAGATGAAAACATTACAAGTTACATGTTATAGGTGGATGGAGTTATCAATTCTATCAGAAGTTTGGAAGGAAAACTTGAAGAAGAAGTGGTAAAGAAGGTATTGAGAACTCTTCCTAAATCTTATAGCCATAAAGTTTATGCTATTGAGGAAGTTCAAGATTTATGAAAATATTTTAGAGATTAATTATATGGTGCTTTATCTAATTTTGAAATGAGGGAATTTGGTTCAAGTAATGCAAAATTTGATACTACTTTTAAGCCTAGAAAATCAAAAAAGATTGAAGAATCAAATCAAGAGGATCTAGATGATATAGAAGTAAAATTTGTGAGGAGAATGAAAAAGGGTACTGGTAAATATAGAGGTTAGTTTCCTTTCAAATGTTTTAGTTGTGGAAAGATAGGTCATTATACTTCAAGATGTCCAAACAGAGTTTTGAATGGAAAATATAGGGAGAACAAAGGTAAAAAGTTCAAGAAAAGTTATTATGTTAGAGAAGATGCTAGTATATTTGATGATGAATCTAACTATGGGGATGATGAAGATAGTGAATGCTTGTTCATGGCTATTAAACATGAAACTAATTCTTCTAACTTTGAGAGACATGTTGTCACCTAGAAATGCACCCTATGAAAACTTTACAAAAACTAAGCTTTCTAGAGCAACATGGGATCATTTCAAGGCTGTGGGTCACCTATAGCTGAAATAAACCTCTGGAGAAGGCTGGATTCCTTTGGTGTAACCTAAACTATTGATCACTATGAGTTAAAAGGAGAAGGAATGCATACAAATGAAACTAAACTAGCTTATTCCTATGGTGATACACTGAGCTTGATAAGATCAAAGGAATACTTGGAATGCACTTGAAATTTGTTAATAATCAATAGGACAGACATCAAATTCTATGAGCTACACATCAATATGTCACAAAAAGGTTTGACACACACACATTTTGAATAAAGGAAAATACTTTCACATAATAGAATCTGTGTGTGTGATTATAAAACACTAGCTTGTGATTCATACAATGGTGCTCTTTTACAAAGGAAGGCATGAATATCAAATGAAGTCATAAAGGAATAACAAAATTCACAAGATAACTTGATTATTAACCTAAAACACACAACACTCTGCAAGAATAGTGATTGAGAACTGAAGCATCAACAGAGGCCAAGGCAACTCTGTATTTTATATTCCAAGATCTAGTTGGGTTACAAAGTATACATTAGCCGAGGAAGGATAGATAATGATCACTAACTCTTCTAGATGTATGACTCGAACCCTCCACAAAAAAGGAAAAAATGCCTTATATATCAAATTGAGTCGGCCCCTTAGGGATTTACAAAATATCGGTCCCTTTAGGATAGATTTTTCCCTAGATCTTTTGATTGAATTTAATGTTGAACTTTCCATGTCCATGTCGGTGAAGACTCATCCCTGGAGAAGCCTTCTAATCTTTCCACAACCACCGCATTCATTTCTAATCTCGTGTCATCCTGGAACCACTTTGGCTTAACGCTTTGAATGCTCTGAGCTCAAAAAAAATATGCATTGCATTCACATTCTGTTGACATTCTTGATCCTGGTCAGACTGCCACGGTTTGCCTTAGCTCCCCCTAGTTGGTTGAGCATATTCTATGTAGACTCTATGGGCAGTCAAAAGGCCCCTTGATTAGAATCGCATCTTGATAAGACATTGAAAGTGTCTCACCAATGCGATTATGCCCTCTGAAACTATCAGCACAATATATGATAGTCGATGAGAGTCTCGGCAAATGTAGGAGTCATGTTGATATTTCCAAAACATTGGTAAGTCAAACGGCATCGGGGAGAAGTCATAGCGAGCACCACTGAGTTATACCAATGCTGCTTCATTGGGTGATTCCATCACTATCGGTGAGAGATCATACGTTCGGGGAGACCTCTTAGTGAGCTTCTTTTGTTACACCGAAGATCTTTCCCCGTTCGCCAAGACTCCACTCCATTGGCCAGACCTTACATTGATATGACTTCATTAGCGGGACCACTGGCTTTCAGTGAGACTTTAATTGTCATCAGGACTTCATGGTGAAGGAATCTCCTCTTGCCAAGATGTCAACCTTTTGGCAAGATGTTATACCGATGGTCCCTCCTCCTAGCGATGACATTGCATTTGTTGGCTAGACCTCCTAGCAAACTCTTCTCTTTCTATCGGGGAGAATTCTTCATATCAGAAAGACCTTATGCCGATGTCAAGCTCTCTCGGCGAGGTCTTTATGTTGTCAGAAAGACTCCACGTGATCACTGAGACCTTCTGCCAAATGCTTTGTCTTGGCGAGCTCCCTGAACTTCTTCATCCTTATTGTCACCAAGACATCCCAGGTCACCGAGACATCTTGTAGAACTCAATCCTTACTCCGAGAGCCTTTAGATTTGGGGAGACCTCATGACTTCAGTGAAACCCTTTGGTGAGCTCGCTTGCTTTACCGATGCCACCTTCTTTCGGTGAGACCTTCGCCTTCTCTAAGACCTGCCTCCGAGACTCTTTGTTGCCCTGAACAAAAGCGGTTGATGAGACTTCAACTCTTTGTCAGGACCTTTCACCGAGCATCATAAGTTATCCCGAAACCCATGGTCGCCATGAGTCTCCCCGACTAATGATTGAATGGCCTATCGGCCAAAGATCCTAACGCAAAAAGAGGTCATACCGAACCCTGCTTGTCATAGCGATAGGCTTTGTAGCTTCGTTCGGCAAGATAAAAACTAGGTCATAGTGACCTGTTCAAAACAAAATGTATCAAAGCAGCTAGTCGGCCAGATAGTGAAGTTGTCATACCGACCTGGCTTTAATGGAGGTTGAGCCTATAACTATTAAGGCACATTTCTAGCAAAGAAGGCCTCCCAACTAGATTCCCTATGAAATGTCATTAGATGCATGAAGTAACCCTCAATGGAGACATCCCATTTGGCCCTTATGAACATCTACAACATAGATGCCTTGCCTGATTGAGCCTAAGGGTGAAAATTGGGTAACAAGACACATGAAGGAAAGTACCCGAGAAACAAGTGATAATATTAAAGGAGCTATGGTGATTTATTTTGAAGCTAGAGAGGAGAAGAAGTACTAGATCATTGACAGTGGATGCTCAAATCATATGACCGGTGACAAAATTAAGTTTGTTAAACTTAAGAAATATGGAGGTTTAGTAAGATTTGGAGATGATACATCTACTAAGATATGTGGAAAAGGTTCAATTAGTTTTAATGGTAAGGATAATATAGATGATGTTCTTTATGTTAAGGGTTTGAGACATAATCTTGTGAGTGTTGGAAAAATGTGTAGCAAAGGATATAATATTATGTTTCAAGATTATGGATGTGAGATCAAAAAAGGCTCCAAAAATGTGTTTGCTACTAGAAGAAGGACATATGGAAATGTTTATCATCTTAAAGGTGTTGATGGTCATTACTTTATGACTTAAATTAATGAAAGTTAGTTATAGCATAGAGGGATGTGTCACATCAATTTTGATAACTTAGTGAGGATTATTTCAGTTCAAACTATGAGAGACCTTCCGAAGATTATAAAGCCTATCAATATTGTCTGCAAGGAATGCCAAATTGGGAAACAAGAAAGAAGAAGTTTCATATCAAAGACTAATCTACTACTGAATTGTTGGAACTGGTGTATACAGATCTTTGTGGTCCTACCATAGTAAGAAGTCTTCAAGGTTATAGACATTTCATTCTATTGATTGATGATTATTCTAGAATAACATGGATTACTTTTCTCAAAGAAAAATCAGAAGATGTAGATAATTTTAAGGTATTCAAAGTCATGGTTGAGAATGAAATGGACATTAAAATAAAATTTTTGAGGTTTGAAAGAGGTGGAGAGTTCACCTCTAATGAGTTTAATAGTTTTTATGAGAATTTGGGATAAAGATTCATATATCTACCCCTAAGACTCCTCAATAGAATGTAGTAGTTGAAATAAAGAACAAAACTATTTAGGAAGTTGCAAGATCAATGATGAAAGAGGAAAACCTACTAGAAGTCTACTGGAGAGATGCAATTCATACTATTGTTTACATAATTAATAGAGTTCAACCAAGAGACAATAGTGCAAATACTACCTATGAGTTGTGGTATAGAAGGATTCCTACTAAAAAATATTTCAAAGTGTTTGGAAGCAAGTTCTATATCAAAAGAGATGAAGAACATGTAGGAAATTTTGATGCAAGGTCTGGTGAAGGTATCTTCCTTGGATATTATACAAGAAGAAAATCCTAAAGGTGATACAACAAGAGGTTGAGAAAGATTGCATAAAGTGAAAACTGTGTCAAATTGGATGAAGACTTACAAAAGAACTCAATGGTGATAGATGGATATGAATCAAATGAGTTCTCCTATAGAGAAAATGACAGAGATGAAGGTAAGGAAATGAAAGTTTAGACTAAAGAAGAAGAAGCTTTGAAAAGGATCCCTAAGACTTCTAAGTATGTGTGAAAGAATCCTTTTAAATATCAGATCATTGGTGATAAGAGAAAAGGTGTATTGACAAGGAGAAAAGCTGTTATGGCTGAAGAAAACGTTAATCTATGTTTTCTCTCTAAAGTTAAACCTAAAAAAATGGTTGAAGTATGCAAAGATGAGTATTGGATCAAAGCTATTTAAGAAGAACTAGTGCAGATTGAGAAGAATCAAACTTTGAAACTTGTTTCAAGACTAGCAAACAAGATGTGATTGGAACTAAATGGATATTTCAGAACAAACTTAATGAAAAAGGAGAAGTACTAAGAAACAAGGCAAGACTTGTGTGTAAAGGCTACTCACAAGTAGAATGAATAGATTTTGAGGAGACATTTGCTCCGATGGCAAGAATGGAAGCTATCAAGATGTTTTTGACTTTTGCAACACACAAGGATTTTAAGGTTTATCAAATGGATGTGATGTCTTCTTTCTTCGATGGTGAGTTGGAAGAAGACCAGATATAGATTAATGATTGGAGGTTTGCTATATCTAACTACTACTAGACCAGATATCATGCATGTAATTTTTCTTTTAGCTATATTTCAAGAAGATCCTAGAGAGTCACCTGTTGCAATAGTAAAGAGGATATTCAAATACTTAAAGGAAACTTTAGAACATGGTTTATGGTATCCAAAGGATACTGATTTCTCTATGAGTGCTTATACAGATGTAGATTGGGTAGGATGTGTTGATCACAATAAAAGTACAAGTAGTGGTGCATTATTTCTTGGATGCAGATTGGTGTCTTGGTTGAGCAAGAAACACAATTCAACTTATTTATCTACTATAGAGGTAGAATACATTGCAACAACATCTTGTTGCACACAGGTGTTATGGATGAGGAAAATATTGAAGGATATTAGAGTTATATATGATGAACCAATTGCTATCTTTTGTGACAATACAAGTGCTATTAACATTTCAAAGAATTTGATGATGCACTTAAGGACAAAACATATATCAATATAGTATCACTTTATGAGAGAGAAAATTGTAGAGAATGAAGTGAATCTTGAGTATGTGCCTACAAAGGATCAAGTTCCTGATATATTCACTAAGGATCTTCCCAAGGATACCTTTGAGTATCTCCAAGAGAAGTTAGGGGTTATTACCCCTCCTTCTATGAACTAGATGCATAAGGATATGCATCAGTCCAGTAGATTCAAGATTCATTTTTTTCTAGACTGATGTTGGAGGCTATCTCTCAAGGGAGTAGGTAGTGGCATTGTTGGTTGTTACAGTTAGGGGGAGTTAGTGTTGGTGTACGTTGGTGTTTTCCTTTGTCAGTTATGTCAAAGTGAAATGATGGAGAATAGAGTGATTAAATATGAAGGGGGAGAAATAGGGTTATGATGGACCTATCCTCTATTTCATTAGGAAATGAGATCCAAACAATGAAAGGATTGTCAACCAAAAGGTGATTGAAGTCAAGGTGTGAATCTACCAATTTTATTTTTTTGTAAGGATGTGGTCCTGATTAAACAACACTTTCGGGAGAAATATTAAAAATAGAAAACAAACTCTAAAATACAATCAACAAAGTGCATCTAATAGATTAAGCTCAATTCTAATGGAAACATAAATTAAAATGCAGATATAAGGAAGGGAAAATGATGTGTACTAGTCATTAAAAGTTATTTTTCAAAGCTAATAGAGGACTCATTCACCCTATGGTGAATGGGTCTTGGCTAGGGCTATATAAAAATGGTTTATGGGTTCTCTTCTGCTATTTATGCACACCCAAATCCCTAATTTTCATAGTCATACAACCATAAATAAATACTGTAGGTGAGTTTCTGTGAAATTGCAACAATGATGATCAAACAAATGCAACTTTGGAAACTTTTCAATTTTTCTCTTCAAGAGATCTTCCACCTAAAATTTGCACACACAAATCAAGAGGGAAAAATGTTTTTTTTTTGGTGAATGGGGGTTTTCCTTGGTCAAACCCTATTTTGGTAATTAAACCTTGAAATGAAATGAAATCGCATGAAAGGAATGACAAATGAACAAGCCTATTCCACAACTCACCAAACCATTGTTCGAACCTTGGAATGTGGATCTACAACTAGCATGAAATGGCTTCAATGGATGTGGATCTTGATATTGAAACTTGATTTGAAACAATTCATTTGGATGCTTGAATGGATCTTGAACACTACATTAGCATATTAGCTAAAATAACATCCATGAATAATTTGACATGATGATGGATCTTGATTGCTGCAATAATTCTTCAATAAATCTACTCTTGAATGCCTTGAAATGCTCTTGAAATCATAAACTTTCTTAGATCACACTTGCTCATAAAAATTTCTAGGTGAATCATAGTGAAATGACCTCTTATTTATACATATATTAACATTAATTCCAAAAATTCAAATAACACAAGATGGCATGTGAATAAACATTTGAAATCATTGAAATACTACCAAAAATATAATAAATATTTCTTACAGCATGGTGTTTAGCAATTTCTTTAAAGTGGGGGCATGCATTGGAATTATTCTTTTTCATTTTAATTACAACTCGTGTTTCATTGTTCGGTCTTCTTACTTCATGCGATGCACCTTTCTCTTTTTGGTGACATTGGATGTGATGTCCTTCAAGAGCGTGATCTCTCTTAGCATATTATATTCCTCTTAGTGGATTGATGTGACACACTACATCCCATAAGTTGTGAATCTTCTATTATTTGATTGGTCCTCTCTTGGAGACATTAGGCATGATGTTCCCTAAGTTGAGACCTTACATGAACTAAGAAAAATCCATTTGAACATGCCCTACACTACCTTTTTCATTTAGAATAACTATTATATGGCCACCTTGCATTACAAACTTTGCTTTCCTATGGAGCCGTCTTGTTTGTTCATGAATATCAAGCATGTGAAGTTTTGATTGTCTCATGAATCTTGTTGTTCGTGTTGTGTGGCACCTTATTAAAGTTATCAAGAGGTATAAATTTGGTATGGTTAGTGTATGGGAGCCAAACTTAGGCGTGACTTTCCCATATTGACTTTCTTATGTGTGTGAGCACATATTGGCCATGTGCGTATGTGTCTCACCTCTCTGGGGGCTCACCTATTGGATGCTTGAGGTTCCAATAGCCCATGTGAGAAAATTTTTGGTTTGCATAGTGGACATCATGTTCCACTTGTAAACGTTTTTTGGAAAAACAACTTAGATCTAGTCCACATTGTGTTAGATAGAATGTTGAAGCTTGATCCACCCCTTCTTTTTCTTTTTCTTTCTTCTTTATGTCTTTGATAGTGTATGATTGTATCTTGTTGTTGTTTCACATATCATTATCATGTGTGTTCTTTTGTGCTTATGCTGGTTTGCCATAAGATCTTGATCCTAGGGGCTTGATCATCCCTCCTTATTGTTGTTATCCTATCTTACTCGCATTGGTACACTTGGACCCCTCTTGATGTGAATTTGTCTACTTTAGTGTGATTTTGAAGAAATTTTCTCCCCTCACTAACATGGGGGCTAAATATAGTGTAGAAAAATGCATCCCTTTACATTTTCACACTTGTTTGGGCCCTCCCTGCTAAAATTGGGCTTCTTTATGCCTTATTTGGTCCTATTTTGCATGATCCACAAGCCTTATTTAATGCATCTTTATGAGGATAATCCAAACATTTATTAAATGACCAATCATAATTCATGTTTTTGGGTTGTGTGTTCTAGATCTAGTGTTGCAAAAATGGGATCCTGGTTCTCATAAATGAGATCCTAATTTTTTAAAAATGAGATCCCTTTTAGGTTCGGGATCCCAAGCCTAAATTATAAATGGGATCCCATTTTTTAAAAATTGGGATCTTGTTTATTAAAGGATCCCGAACCAACAGACGAGAAACAAGATCCCGATTTTTACAAAATAGGATCCTATTTTCAAGTTGTATTTATTTAAAAAAAAATGAAACTCATTCATTAGCAGCTCGAGATCCCAATTTAATAGAGACAGTGGTGACGACAGCGACCTCTAACCTCTAGGTATGCCTCTACCTATTTTATATGCATTTTTTTAGTGATTTTTTAAAATTTATATGAAAAATGTAGGTTTTAGAATGAGTTTTCTCTGTTTATGTAGTATTTTATGTATTTCATTTAGGTGTAATCAGGGAATTCATAATTTGTAGAGGTAGAAGAAAAAACAAAATAAAACCCTGTAGAAACAAAAAAATCATCCTTGAATTGTATCTGAAAAAACAAAATTTAGCTTTTGAAACCTAAATTGTTCAATCAAACAAAAAAAATTTGTAGTCAAAAAACCCCAAATTGAAAGAAAACAAAAATTGCATTGAAAAACCTAATTTGAAATGAAACAAAAAAATCGCATTGAAAACCCTAATTTTTTGTTGAAACCCTAAATTCAATTCAAACAAAAAAATTTGCTAATTTACCCTAAATTGAAATCAAACAATTTATTTTGCATTCAAATGAAAAACTTGATTTCAAGCTTAATAATATTTGATAATGGAAAAAATTGATATGCGTTGCTTAAATATTTTAAATTGAATGTATTTGCATTGTAAATTAGGGTCCTTGATATTGACAATGAAATAGGATTTGATAAATATTATACATTTAAATGTGTATTCATCAAGAGACACAATCAATTAAATGTTATCAACATAGATATAATTAGAATAGAAAACAATATGTTACAAACATCTTAGAATTAAAAAATATTGAGTAGGTTCATAAGGCAGACATTCAATAAGTGTGATCATCTAATTTTCTCTCATTAAGCATCATAATAAGGGAAATCACTGAAAGGTAAAGCACAATCATAGGTGATAAGAGAATTATCAAAGCTAGGCACACCAATAGTCATCATCATTACTAAAGCTATCCATATTAAGAAATGAAATCTTTATGAAACTCATGGTTAAGTTAAAGAATCTACAATAGAAGCGAAAATAATAATAAGTTCCATGGAAGATGTTAAATCATATCCAATATCAAAGAGTGCATTAATGGAACATGTGCCACTATGCTTATGGTAAAAGGATACGATTTTATCAAATATTCATGGATCAAATAAAAAATAATGTAAACACTTCAAATAAATTGATGTATGAATGAATGGACACAAGGGAAAAGAAGGTTGAGTGGACTCCATGATATAAAAAATTACAACCACTATATATAAAGGAGGGAAATTAAATGAGTTTCAAATCTAAAATTATATGAGAAATATTGAAAAAAAATGGATTTGAAATTAGAGACACATGGATAAGTTGAAAACACTACAATAATTAAGGAATTATGGATGAAGGGAAGGATTACTTGTGGGACTAGAGTGGATCATTACAATTGATAAATTTTCAATGTTTGTTTAAAAATTTAGTTAGCAAATTCCTAAATCCTTGTACAATCCATTTCCAATTGTCACTTAATTAGATAATATGTGCATTCATTTCTATTTTATGTTTTTATCTCTCTTAGTCATGCCTTGTTTCCTTTCTTGTTTGTGTGTACATTGTCTCTTGTCTTTCAACAATCTTAACTCCCATTCTAGTCAATTAGTTACCAATTAGGCTTCTAGTTTAGTCTAAAATCTCAATTTGCACTAGTTTCCTAGACGCTAATAGAATCTAAATATTTTTCTTTTCTTTCTTTTAGGTTCTTTCAATTCCAAACAATCCAAAATAAAATAAACTCAACATTAACTAATTTATTATACATTTTATATCATAAAAATCATTTAATTGAGAAATATTAATGAAAAAAATGTTAAATAAAATAATCTTATATTCAATTAAAAAATATCAAGTTAAAGTATACATAAAACTCAATCTTAATAATACATAATTATGTGTTTCTATGGCAAAAATAGTTAGTCTATATTCATAAAATCAAAAATATTCATAAACTAGTTAGTCTATTACCCTAAACTGTAAATTGATGTCTTAAGGGGTCCTAATATGACATTTATTAAGGGGATCAAAGAAGCTCTCAAAATTTGGTGAAGTTCCCCAAGGCAACCAAATTTAATAATAATAAGATTGTGCAAGATTATAATAGGAATGAGATTTCATGATCTAGGTTGGTTAGTTGAAACAAGAGCTATCTCAATCAACTGTTCCATAAGAAAATGTTGTTCACTAACTTGTAAGTCCATTATTCAAAGGGCCACCCAAACTTCACCCTAAGTTCTCTAAACCCTAAACCTTGAACTCTAAAATATAAACCTAAACCCTAAAGCATTCATTTTTACCTAGGACCTTAAAATGAAATTTGGTTTCCTTAGGAAACTCCACCAAATTTTATTCCCTTAAATCATGTCATTTTGTCCTAGGACCTTACTACATATATCCCCTTAAGCCATCCTATTACCCTAAACTCTAAACCTTGAACCATAAAGCCATCCTTTTTTCCTAGGTCCTTAATGAAATTTGGTTGCCCTGGGAAACTACACCAAATTTTATTCACTTCAGCCATGCCATTTTATCCTAGGACCCTACTACACATAGATCCCCTTAATCCATCCTATCACCATAAACCGTAAATTGATGTCTTAAGGGGATCAAAGAAGCTCTAACCTCCACCTCCACCCTAGGCTCCACCTCCCCCTCCACCCCCTCCACCTCATATCCCACCTCAACCACCCGCTGGATTTGATGAGGCTCGCTTACGAGCATGTGTAAATGATCAAGTGGCATCCATTCAAAACCAAATCAATGCTATGAAAAATCAAGCGTTAATTCCACCACACATGAGATGCTTTACATCTGTGATGAAAAACATTGTGGATTCCATTAGGACTATTGATTCTGATTTAGATAGGCATCGACGAGAAAGAGACGAGATGAGGCAATTTTATGCAAATGGTCTCTCATATAAAAAAATTTTAGACCTAAAAATATGAAAATCCCATCTAGCCCCTTATTTCATCGACCCTAATACTCAGCAACCCATTCCTCCCAATAAATCTAGAATATCCATGAGCTGGTGTATACATCCAAAAATGAGTGCACATTTTTGGGATCAACAGTATATGGTATTTGATAGTCCACCACATGCTAATCTAGAGGTCTCATTATATTTTTTGAGGAAACTATATGTAGAGTTTGTTATGGGAAAAAATCCCAATTATTTTGATTTTAAATCATTTTAGGGTGTTGGTGGTAGCATTTCCACAATAGAGGTTAGGGGCAAGGGTTGATCCCCAATGCCCCGTGCATGTGCAACCCCTTGTTGCTCCTCTTGGTCCTGCCATTCCCACACCTATGCATCAATGTGTTGTGGTATCTACATTAGGATCCCTTAGTACACTTGTAGGAGACCTTGATCAACATGCTTCTGCGATAGCAGGTGGGGAGCAGAGATACCACGATGATGGAGGAGCGTCTTTTGGATTTGGTCCTAGTACCACTCCACAGGTGTCGAGACCACATATATGTACTAGTTGCCATCAGATATGCTATGGACCCAATTAGGCCACACCCAATTTGAGTGGATGTGGAGATTCTGGTGGATCATCTGGTCGCCTTAGTTCATTTGTAGAATTTCTTACTACAGACCATCACCTTGAGGATAGTGTAACACAAGTATAAATACACATCTACATGTTGAATTTATAAGAATGTTAATGAATGTATATAAAAAAATCACAATACATTTTAATAATCAAACTGTTTGGTGTACAAATGACACTAGTGATGGGGAAATAATTTATACTATGAGCACATATGTCGACACCAGGCCTAGTCAGCAACCCTTATGGGTTACTTTGATTTCAATTTTTTAAATTATATATGAAATAATTTTTAACTTGAGTTTTAAATTTATAATTCAATCATGAACATATGTTGTAAATATTTATGTTGGTTCAGGGGAGTCAATTGAATTCCATGTTGATTCCACCCGAGGGGTTTTTGAGCGCTCCTCCAGTGTCGAGCATCACAGATCAGGGGTAGGTACATTTACATTGTAAATTTTTTAACTTACATTACTATCTAATTACAATTGCAAATTTTGAATTCACTATATATCAAGTGTGCAACTTGTAAATATTATAAGCGTTAAATGTCTATATGTATGTCTAGGTTGATACAACGATGAGAATGGGCATCAGACAAACATTGGATGTTGTTGCTACTCATGAGGCCTATCAATTTCAAGGTGTTTAAAAAAGTTTCTACACACAATGTGCAAACTTGAATATATATATTTTAACCTAATTCAAGTATACATGCTTTAAATTTGATCTTATAGGAATATGTTAGTGCAACATTCTGACACAACTCAATCATAGTTACACCTCTAGGAGGACATACAAAGAAGGCTCCAAATATCACGGTAATTTAAAATTTTTATTATTTTTAAATTCAATTACAAATTATACATTGTGAATAACTTTAATTAAATTTAAAATTGAATATATATATATATAGATAGATATATTCATACATGTTAAATTCTTTTTCTTTTATAGCATGAGACACATCTTTTAGTTGAGCATGTACAAATAGGTCCTAGAGTAGAGGGTGCACAACCTTAGATTACAGTAAAATTTAAATATGATAAATTATAAATTAAATTGAATTAAATCATTTTTAATTGTAGACTTACATCTAATTTCAAATTTCTTTGTCTTGTTTATGTAGATTGATTCAGAGAATTTAGAGGTTGGTCTAGGTGTACCAGAGCATCCAAACCTAGATATGAAGGTAATTTAATTTTATGATGAATTATAAATTAAAATGTCATTAAATCATTTTTCATTGTATTACATTTGATTTCATCTCTTGTATAGAGTGCTTCAGGTCATCCATGTAGTCCACATGGTGTGAAGAGGTCTCTTGATTATAGAGATGATACATGACCTAAACATGATTTTATATGTTATATTTGATTATTTCATGGACTACATATTTGGTTTCTCATGTACTCTATTGGACTTTATATTTCATGGGTCAAGTACTTTGTTGGAATTTAGTTCATGGGTTTTACTCTGATGGACTTTATTTCATGCACTTAATATATTGTAAGTAATGAACTTTATTATTGTTCAATTTTAATTTGTACATGCACATTTATGCATTTTATGTTCATAGTCAAGACATTAATATAGGAAATTAATGTGAAATTAAATATAAATATGAAATTAAAGTTGAAATTAATAAGACATTTTAATATTTGTACTTTACACATTTAGTGATCCAATACATGATATGCACATTCAATAATTAGCAATAATTAGTCAATGAACTTATTCAATTCATGTCAATCAATAATTAGTCAATAAATTATAATCTACAAACAAAAGCAATCTGTTTATATACCACAAAGGATGAAATTTTAAGAAATAAAGAATACCATACAAGATTAAAGAAAAAAAGCATTAAGAAATTCTATAAACAAAACATAAATACCATTCAAAATGCAACGAGTTTTGCCAAAAAAGTTGTTCTATAAGTATACACCATATTTCCTAGTTCTTTTACAACATTAAATTAAAGAAATTAATTATCCAAAAATAGGTTAAATTTTTGAAATTAAATCATGTAGTCCCATATTTACAAATCATGCAAAGTGTTAGAGAAAACTTAAGAACATAAAAGTCCTCTTGACCTCATGTTCCACAAAAATCACTAATTTATAAGTTGTCAAGACAAATAATAACATCCAACACTAATTTATAGGTTGTCTTAAGGGGATGTCTTAAGGGGTTTTAATACGACGTCTTATGGAGATCAAAGAAGAGTATAATTAAGTATAAATATTAAGTGATATAAAGAAGTATTATACTTTAGGGTGACTCAACATAACAAATGATATAATTAAGTATAATATTTAGGATATGTGATAATACAACACGTTTTAAGGGGATCAAAGAAGAGTATAATTAAGTATAAATATTAAGTGATATAAACAAGTATTATACTTTAGGGTGACTCATCATAACAAATGATATAATTAGGTATAATATTTAGGATATTTGCTAATATGACATGTCTTAAGGGGATGTCTTAAGGGGTCCTAATACGACATCTTAAGGGGATCAAAGAAGAGTATAATTAAGTATAAATATTGAGTGATATAAACAAGTATTATACTTTAGGGTGACTCATCATAAAAAATGATATAATTAAGTATAATATTTAGGATATGTGGTAATATGACATGTCTTAAGGGGGTGTCTTAAGGGGTCCTAATACGATGTATTAAGGGGATGAAAGAAGAGTATAATCAATTGTAAATATTAAGTGATATACACAAGTATTATACATTAGGATGACATGTTAGCTCTCAAAAATGTAGGTCTGAACCATGAAAGGTTGCCAAGCTTTCACAATGTTTTAGGGTAACAGGCAAGGTCAAAATATTTTGTGACCTTCTACTCTTCAGGTGCTGCTAGACCTAGGCAGGTATACCTATCTGAATAATGATGCAGACTTGATTTATGATAATCTTTCATGCAAAGATTTGTCCATGATGGTAGATGAAAATGGACAAATAAAAACAAATTTGGTATATATTGTATACCAATATTCAAAACTAAACCCTAATATGTTCAGTTAACAGATGTAAAAAATATGAGTGAAACTAAAGAATGAAAACGAAAAGACCAGTGCCTTATAGGGTATGTAGAGTCAAGAAAAAAATCTAAAAAAAGTACATTGTTTTGGAAAACATTCAAGTTATTTAGCATTTATCTGGTTTATAGCTTGTATAAACATTCGAGGTTATTATTATTGAGTTCTTCTTAGCGATCCAATTGACATTCTCTAATTACTATGATTAATTTAAAGAATTTAATCTTTACTAGAAAGAAACAATTAATTGAACATACAAATGTAACAAATGTGCATTGAAAAACTGAATATAAACTTGTTACACCAATTCAAATAACTAGAAAACATCATACAAGAGACAACTTCAATAATACTTTCAACGAACATCATAAACAACTAATACCAGAAACTACTGCACCATTGTATTAGATTTCATTGATATCCCCATGATTTTACATATGCAACATAGTCTCATCTTTGCCAAAAAAAAATTCTATTCTACTGTATTCCCGCTATCCTCTATCCTATTCTTCTTATCGCCCTCATTTTTTTTCAAAAACAGACATTTATACATTGAGAATACGAAAGGACGCATCCTTTCAGAAATAGTAAATATCAAATTTACAAAACAAAAGATAGAGAATAATTAGGCTCTATTTAGCCACAAGTGAGTTTTAGCAAGGTAATCCAAAAAAATCTTGGCGCTCATATGTATCTGCATCTCCAACAGCATTCTAGAGCATGATTTCCATCTTGACCATCTCCTCATTTTGCTTGCTCACTTCCTCCAATGTCGTATCCTCTGCAGAAGCTATCTTCATGACTTCATTCAGCTTTTACTCACATTCATTTTTCCATCTAGTGGGATCTTTCAATTCCCATTTATCATCAGAGAATGTAATCATAGTCTTCTTGGCAACATACATCAACCCTTGTTCATCCCCTTGCAGCTCATCATGGAAGTTTCGATGGAAATTACTAATATGACTTGCAGCTTCAAGTGTAGCACTGTTAGAAACATCACTTTGGGCCAGTTCATGAAACTTCTCCATAATTTGTCCTTCCATTCTTATATGCTCTTTCAATGCAGCCAGAGTATGAGAGTAATTTCCCCACAACTTATTTAACCAAGATTTCAAATTACCCTACCTCTTTGTGACAATTGCTGCAATTGCATCATGTTTTCCCTGGGAATAAGCACTTGATCTTACCTAATGGTCTTTTGCCTGAGATCTTTCTCCTTGAGTGAGCATTTTAGTTGGAACCATTGAAATACCAACCAAATCTTTGACTCTATCATTCTCTCTCAACATTATTTCATTATTTTCCTTGTACATTTCTCTTTCTTTTATTAGCATCTAGATCTGTGCTTTGTTCAATTTTACAATATTGACACCAATTTCAACAGTAGCCATAGGATCAACCTCTCCAACTTTTAGGGTCATGACATGGCCAAATGCCTTCTCTGTGTCAATTACCACTGATTTCATGTGGGGTGGGTACAAAGCCCATATCATCAATGATCCTTCATCAGTATTATACTTGGAGCCTGCATACACCTCTGTAACACTTTCTTTGTCAAGTTTATGTGTAGCATTGCTATCCCTCAAGAAATTATCAAAAAAAGGGCTGAATTCAAATCAAGTCTAGGAAAGATCATGACACCAGCACTTTCCAACATTTTCCTCCCCTTTTCAGGAGTCATATTTGTAATTTCACCATCCACACACCTTCTCAACTGACTCAACAATTGTTCTTCATTCACTGAAGTGACATCATCAACATTTTCTCTTATTTCCTTCCCCTTCTACTTATACAAGAATGCTTTGAATTTTGGGGAATTTATGAATTCATCATCTGAGACAAATGATCTATATTCCATATGCCTTGCACCAACATCACCACTTTCTATACTCTGTTCTCTGGTTGAGGAAACATACTGTTGAGTTCTCAACCTAGACACTTTTTTTGAAATGCCCTGTGGCATATTATCCCTTCGTGTTTCCTCTCCTCTAGAAGACAATTTCTCTATTTCCTATAGCCATTGGTTATACCTTTCAACTACCATTTCAGCTTCATCTTCATCCAAGTTCTTGATCACATCATCAAAGGGATAGGCTACATGCTGATACCCTCCAAAGTTAATCTTCTCTTTGGCTGAATTGATATATCCTTTAGGGTCAAAGTTCTTCCTGGGTGATCCTCTCTTCATATTATAATGCAACAATCTATCAAGGATCAAATTGTATCCTTCCTTAGCCAAAATAGTGAAGTCACCAAAACACAATGTACTAGGCATAAAATCCTGCTTCCCAAAAGAGCTGAAATGCATCACACTGCTTAATCCATCTGTCTGAAAATTTCCAAATATGCAACTTTGTTTAGAACTATCCTCGGCAGAATAAAAGGGGCATCTTCAAATATATATACTTTGATCACTGTAGCTCCCTCCAAACAATACCAATCTCCCCAGTTATGATCAATTGGCCCATTGAAGTCTTTTGGCCATAGGAATCTCTTAATCTCATTAGTCAATGAATAATTACAAGGATACTTATACAATCTGTACAATGTTTTCACAAAATGTTCCTCAAAATGGATGAAACTAGAATTAGCAAACCTGCTATCCCAAATAGCAGTCCACAACTGAACAGGAAATGCTTCACCCTCCTTACCAATCTAAGAAATTCTCATCTCTGGAGGCCATACTCCCAACTCCTGTCCAAAATATAGCACCAAGTGTATCAACAATGAATAGTGTCTGAGATGAACAATAGATGATCCTCCCTTGATAGCCTTTAGTCCTGAATCAAGACCCCTAGAAATGTATGAGGCATAGTCAAATGGCCTGGAGTTGTGATACTGGATATCTGCTGTGATAATCATTGGCATAATTGACATGAACTCTGGGGAATCCATCCCCAACGCTTGACACACTGAGAAATATGTGTACTTAATATAGGGCTCAAACAAATCCACATGATAAGGAGGCCCCTCACTATCTTGCAAAGGTTCTGGCTTGGTGCCCTATTTAACTCTGTGAATTAGCAACCTCCAACCCTTATAAGTAGTATCCATTCTTGAGAATTCTTTCTCCAATTCTTCACAACTGATCTCCTCATTGCAAAACCCTTCTAATTTGAAAACCTCACCTATTGCTTCTTTTGACACATATATCTGTGGTTTTCCAGATGGGTCACATATAGCCTTATGTTTTGGATCATAATTATCAGCAAGCAATTTTACTAGTTCTACATTGACAAATACATTAGGGCACACTAGTTTCCCTACATTCAGATTCCAAGGATTACAGACTTGTTCAAAACGGTTCCTCCTATGATAGTAAAAATTGAAAAGTTCATAACCTCTTATGACAATCTAGACATCACCTATGAACCTGCATTTATCATCTAACTTATCAACTTCTGCCCTAAGTTGTGCGAACCTTTTGGATTTTGGCCCTGAACTAGGTATCTAGTTAATAAGATCCTGGTTTAACCTCCGTTCAATGCCCTCATGCTCTATATCAACCTTTTGTTTCTTTACTTTTGACTGACTACTCTCACCAAGCTTTCTACCCTTAGCTTTTCCAAAACCAGAAGACTCCATTCTTCAAGATTACAGAACTTAAAATTAGAAAAGATGAGATGCAATTACTTATAGTATGCTGCTCGAGCTCGTTAGACTGAAAGATGTCCTGGTTCTTTGTTCACCTTGCCAATTCTTCTGCAATTAATTCGGTACTGAAGAATTGATTAAACCTTTGCTGCTATATCTCATCATGCCATTAATGAAGCACAAATGAAGGCTCATTTGAAACTGGCACTGTCGCATAAAATATCTTGTCAGTGAAAGATTTTCAAATATGGGGTGAAGTCCTTTTGCAATGTTTACTAAACCTTTCGCCAAGACACTCTGTGGTCTTATTGACACCTAGAATCAACTTGATGACTACTGCTTCTATTTTTCATGTCGCTATGACAATTCCAAGTCAGGAAGATGTCTCATAGATATCTTTGTGTCTTACCGATATACACCCTTCAATGTATTCTCCAGTCGCTGGGACAAGATCACCCCTTTCACCAATGAAAATAATCTTACCAATGAAGTAAATTCCATCGGCAAGACTCTGAAAACTTGGAAAGACTCATACCAACACCAAATGTATCGCCAAACCCTTACCTCCAAATTATTCCATTCGGCAAGACTCACCCCGAAATACTCTGTCGGTATAACTTTCAAACCTCGATGAAGCTCATATCAAAGACTTCTTCTCCTGGCGATGCATATTTCTATCGACATAACTTTTGAATCGGCAAGACTTTATATCTTCTCTCTGATAGCTTTTTGACAAAACCCCTTTACGCCTTATCAGTAAGACCCAACGCCTTCGGTAGGAGATTACTCTGATAGTCTTCTGTTTGGCCGATACATTACTTCATACACTAGTCAGTGAGCCATGCTGACTTTGCCGTGACATTACATCAATTCCTTAACCCTTTGCCAATATATATTTTTTTATATGTCAGTTGACAAGAAAAAATACTTTGCCAGGACATCCTCCCGAATACCTTTAACTTGACCGATATACTTCCACATGCGCCGGTCGGCGAAACACAATGTATTCGCTATGACTTTACTCTGACAATGACTCCCTTTGCCAAAGTGACTCCTTCTGTCGCCGAAACAAGAAAAATATCCTTTCGATAATCTGCAACAGGCATATATTAGTGAAAAATATAAGTCAGGGATATTTTCACCATGTCTTGGTGATATGGGTAATATGATGGAATGTTAAAGACTATATGGATTCAATTGGATCTTATGACAAAAAACAAGCAAGACGCCATGGGGAGGGAACTATATGCTTATGATGAAGACTCATTTTGGAAACTCATGAATGCAATTGACTGTGAAATTTTCAAAATTTTACATTTCTAATAGTTGCTCCATCTGGGGATGAATGTTAGTAAGATCATTGCAAGGATCCATAATTTCTAGTTGAGCATACCAAACTCGAGGTGATGGATTTACGTGAGCAAGGCAGCATGAATTGGAATGTAAGTGACCCTACACTACTGTACATGGAAAAATTTATTTTGAAAGAAGGAAAATCAGGATTGTCCATGTACTATCAAGTCTTGTTCCTTTTATTTATTAAACTATTTGATATATTTGTGGATAGCTGAAGGTTTTATTTCACAAGAAAAAGGGAAAGAACAGTGGGACATTGGGTTGAATTATTTACACCAACTTGTAGATCTGTGTTTGCTGGAAGTAAACACAGCTTTTGCCTGTTACACCGTGCATGACTTATTGCATGATTTGGTTATTAATATAAGTAAAGAAAACAAGTGTGAATTTGATCTTCCCTTACAAGAAACAAGCTGCCGCCGGTTACTACTGGGTAAGAAAGGTATAACCAATGATGCAATTTCAGAAAGACCTCTTCCTCAGCAATTTCTTCGTACTCTTTCATTATTTCGGAATCCAGCTGTTACAAGTATTCCAGAAAACTTGTTTGATCGTGTGAGAGTACTCCGGGTTCTCGACTGTAGCGGTACTGCCATCTCTGCATTGCCAAAATGTGTTGCGAAATTGAAGCTTCTTAAGGTTCTGAATTTGTCTCAAACAAAGATCAGGGAGGTGCCGGATTGTGTCAGAAGACTCAAGAGTCTTCAGTTTCTTGATATTTCTGGGTGCAGTGGCATACAACGTGTACCTGAGTGGATAGGTGACCTCAAATCTCTTTCCCATCTCGATGTGGATTGCTGCTCAAAAGAACTTCTAAGTCATATGCCCAAGGCAATATCAAAGCTCTCAAGTCTGAGGACACTGAGATCGGATATCTTCCCACTGTCTATTGAAGAGAATGAAAACTTGAATGTTAAAGACCTCAGCAATATGGCAAATCTCCAGGAAATAAGTATTAGTTTAGGAGATGAACGTGCGTTAAGGAGTGTAGAAGATGCAAGTCTGGTGAAAATGAGAATTCTACAGGTAGAAAATAGCATTCCTTCAAGGGAGAGTGATATAGAAGAATCCAGTCTTCCAGCGTTCCCCGAGAAAATGAATGTGATGAAAGATCTCCAACACCTTACACTTATTCGTTTTTGCGTGCCAAGTTGGATATGTGGTATGGTGAATCTGACAGAACTTATATTGCTTGAGTGCAGTGATTATCCGTCGCTCCAAAGCATGCCCAACTTACGATCATTGGGTTTGATGAATGATTCGAGATGCAGAGAATTGCCAAAAAAAGTTTGGCGAGAGGGGGGGATTTCCTAAGCTGGTTCGTCTATGTATTAGTGGGTTCGATCTTTTAGAGGAGCTGCCAGCATTGGAGGTGGGAGCGATGCAATGTCTCGAAACTCTAATGATAGGAGGTTGTGAGCAGGTGAAGAAAGTTCCAGAGGGATTGGAGCGGTTGAGGAGATTAAAGAGGATAGAAGTTGTTTTTTCAAGCGATGAGTTAGAGGAGAGGTTAAAGGAAGGCGGGGAAGACTGGAAAAAAATAAAAGCTATTAATCCCAACATTGAGATAGGAGTGTAGGACTAGTAACAGCCTATTTATTCCGATAGAGATAGGGCATAAGTTGTGTAAGATCTTTCGTTCAGATTTCTTATTTTGAAATTTTTGACTAACTATTTAGATTTAGATTTAATTATTTAATAGTTATGCAGAAAATAGACTCCTCTGCTTTTTTTTTCTTTAAAAGAAATAATGAATGACATTGGAAAATATTTTATTTTATAATTTAACGTGAATATAATTAAGGTTTTTATTGATTTAATTGTGAATATTGTAATTAAGTTTTTTTAATTTATAAATTAATATTGTAATTAATTTTTTAATTTTATAAATTAAAAATATAATAAATGTATGTCGATTTATTTTAATAAGTTTAAGATAAAATTAAATTAGATAAAATAAAGAATTATATTTATAAGACAGATTTTTAATGGAAGTATTCAAATTCAAAAGTTTAGATTATGGTGGAGAAGGTCATCAAACACATCTTATGATTATTCAATGAAAAACTATAATTACAACAAATATTTGATGGGGAAAGTACATAATTTAGTAATTGTACTATATAAACAAATAATGAGTGGTAAAGTTTAAGGATTTGAGATAAGAGAAACAAATTGGTAGAATTGGACATTTGTAAACCCATGTTCTTAGTGAGTTCAAGCATGAGAAGTCTCTAGTTAGGAAGATCGATACATTTCCTTACTTTATTATACCTATTTTGTTATATATTTAGGCTAAGATAATGACATGATTTTCATTTTTCTTTTTGTATTTTAGTAGCAACACTTGAAAATGCTATCAAACAGTAGATAGACAAATATTTGTATAGCCTTGTTAACCAAGCACTACACATTTAGATTTTTGACAATATTTTATGTAGTACTTAGTTGATAAGATTATAAATATTTATGTTTTTTTATCATTTGATAACATCTCTAGGTGTTATTACTACTTTTAAGAACATGGCAATTGTGATATTTTAAGTTAATTTTTACAATTCTATTAAAAGGAAGTGACTATGTAGGTATTATTAATTTATCAAAATTAATGATCATTTTCAAAGATACCTAAGAGTTCTACAAAAAATGTTAACCATAAAATTGATGATTTAATGTTTTATTTTAAGGCATGTAGCTCAAGATAAGATAAATTTGGAATAGACTTGAAGCATTCAAATTATACTTGATGTAGTGCAAGGAATAAATTGCATAAAAATTCCATCATTGCAACCATTTTTTTTTTTTTTAATATGTAGCAATATTCTGCTAGATTCTGGAAAAAAATCTCTTTTAAAGTGTTTATTATTTTCATGTTTATCAACTATAAAGTTTTGGCCAAGGATTTTATGACTCTTATGTGCCTTGAGTAACAAATCCTATGCTCAAGGGTGTTAAGTGATATCTATTTGGTCAATTGCATCTATGATGATTTCTTATAACAATGGATTTTTTAAGCCATAATCCTCACATAAAGTACAATTAAATATTCATGTTTTAAAGCATATTAGTTTACATGTTTCTAAAAATAGGTTTAAAGGTATGCTTAATAATGTTTCTACATCTTCTTCTATAACAATTATTACATTTTCACTTGGTGAGATCCTTACAATGAATGGTTATTATGGTCCTTTATATCTAGGGCTTCTGTTTCTTATAAACCAATTAAGGGTGTTCTTTTTGATAATACTTGTCAATTTAACATATGCTGAAAAAAGATAAATTTCATTTTTAATAGAAATAATATGTTCATTCAATTGTTTCCCTTAAGTTAAATAATGGAATGTTGATTGAGGCTATGGATTGTATTATTTTACTTATGGTAGTTGGCTAGAAAGAAGATTGAAACTAGATAAATGTGATCAAATTCTTACTTTGGATCGATTCCATTTATTACTTGGCTTTCCACACATTACGCAATGGTACAAATGGGTGAAGTTGTTACTATTGCTAGAGATCCATATACATCATGATCAAAATTGGATAATATTATTTTGGATACTTATATTAATATTCTCAAGAAAACATGTGTCAACTAGGTATCCTAATGCTATTAGTTATTAATTATTTTTTATACCCTAGCTTGGTAGGGTCATAAGTCCTAGCTTGCTCATCAAAAATTGAGGTTGAAATAGATGCATTCTAGAAAGAACTTTAAAAGATATAAGTAGAACTAAAAGGAAGACTAGTCAAATATAACACAACATAAAAGGGATATAAATTATATGAAGGCATCCAAAAATCCAAATCACTAAGATGTAGAAAATTTAAAAAATATAAACAAATTTCTTGGTTTCAACCATGCAAGTTCCATCATAAGGCATATTTAAATGGGTTTGAATGTGTGAAACTCAATCACCCAAATTGAGGAATCAACTATTACAAGTTATGTCAATTGTGAGATTATATTTTATTTTTATGAAAGGGTACCAAGACCAACGTGGTTGTTTGAATTTGGATCAATTATGGTAGAATTTTTGGATATTATATTGATGCATGGATTTATTAAACCACTTGTATTTTTTGGTTTAATTATTTTCTATTCATTAGTACTTGAGGATCGAGTATTGCATGAGTTGTATGATTGAATTGAAATTACTATTATGCTACCAAAATTACTATATTTAATGTTGGTCATACTTCTACAAATGCATAGTCTAATATTTGTACTTTGGAAACTTACTTGTTGAATAATACAATTAAATTTTCTTTGGAGTGTGGGATTTTTCTTCCAAATAGTTTTCCCATGTAAATCATCTTATCATTTCTTTGTTCATTATTTTTTGTGAAAGTAATATAGTCTATTATTTTTGTATTTTTAAATTTGAGAGTTATTTTTAAACTTTCGCAATTTCATTTTTTAAATAAATTGAAATTGGGAAAGTTTAAACAACTCTCCAATTTGGAAAGAAATATCTATGTGAATTTTTCACATTCAACAATAATGAACCTTACCGTAGTTAACTAATTTAGGAAAGCAAAAGAAAATATATAAAAATGAAACTAACTTGCAAAATCAAAAGAAAGGCATAAAGTGATCCATATTTATAACATTGTAAGTAGTTGAAAATTAGTCTTTTAGATTAATTACTAGTACTTATTTTCAAATTAATTCAAATAACTTAAAAGACTCTTTTGTTCTTTATACAAACCTTGAATAAAATATTCAACTTGGAAAAATTAGAGTAGAAAATTACCCATTTAAATCAAGTTAGAGGAAAATTATTTTCTATTTAAATTAATTTATAAGAACTGAAACAAACTACGAGTTCAAATTAGACTTTCTTGGAAATTGTTTAATCAAAAACAAATTTTGAATGAATTAATAATAGATAAAATAATTAAAATAATAAGATCAAAACTTTGGAATTATACAAATTTTAAAGTTTAACAATTAAAGTGACAACCAAATTTGTAAAAGTTAATTTATAAGAATGGAAACCATTTCCAGTTAATAGCATTTAGATATGAGCTTGATTTACGAATTTAGCTATCAGTTGTAATGCCTCTCTTGTTGTTGTCACTATTCTGACACTTTTTATGTTATGTTGTGTACCTTGAGACTGTTGGTGGTTTTTCACCATTTTGATTTGGTTGGTTGACAATTTAGTTTACTTGGATGATTATATGATACTCTTTTTGGATGTTTATGTTATGCTAATACATGGTGTTTGATGTTACGTTTGGATTTAACTGGTTATGTTTATCATATGGATGTAGTACTATGCTTGTTATGAATTTGATTAAGTAATTGCTTTATGATATTTATATGATGTGTTTATTGCTTGGAGTCTTGGTGAGAGGACAGTGTAGCATCGCTCATTTGTGAGCGCCCTACTATGCTATGATTTCCTCTCACGGTGTGCTTGTGATTGGATATATATGTTCCTTGACATCTGGTTTGATGCAGGATGTAGGTATCGGGCATCAACTCCACCTGCACTGTCAGGTCTGAGCATGCCTTACAAAGCCCGATGGGTATGATGTGGAAAAACATAGTTGACAAGAAATTTCCCCATCCTTGTCCATCACCCCATCATTGTGTTTGAATATGTGGTCCGTTTGCAACCCCGTTTATGTTTTGGTATCATCTTCTTTTGAGTCATTTATTTTAATTGGTTAATTAATGTGGTTTCAATTGTTTGATATAGCTATTGTTCATCATGTTAAGTTTATTAATGTTGTTCAATTAATTGTTTTAAGTTTAGCAATGTTCATAATTGTTATGTTGATTCAATTAAATTATTGAGTGTCATTAGTTAATTATTAAATTAATTTGTTAAGTTGTAATTATTCGATGATTAAATATTATTAATTTTATTAATGATGAATATTTAAATGGAATATAATGGAATACTATTTACATTTATTAATAATGTTATTTTAAATGCAAATGTAGAGGATAATGTGTTTAAATAAAATATTAATTTGGAATATTAAAAGAAATTTAAGAGATAATGTTAAAATATTTAAAAGTAATTAAAAAGAAATTAAATCAGGAAACATTTTGCATGTAAGTTTATGCATAGTGTCAAACTGAGAATTAGAGGGAAACTTGCTGATTTTTGAGTTTTATGATTAAGCATTTGATTTTTATTTTCGAAAACAAAGATAACTTATTTAAGTGGAATTCGAAGAAAAAAAGGAAGAGGGGAATTTCTGGGTTTTTCAACAAGTAAAGTTTTGCTCTGCAAAATTATTCTCTGGTAAAATAAAAATAAAAGAAAATAATATAGCTTGAGAATCGAAAAGAAGTTGGTCCTAGAGGACCGAGAAACAAATTTGTGGCTACAACAAAAAGATCATCTTAGCGCACAATTTCCACCTTCAAGCATAAAATCCAAGTTGGTCATTGTTTTCTTTGTATGTATTTCATTTTCAATTGATCCAATTTATTTATGCTTCTTTGATTAAATGTGAAATATGAGGCCTTGATTTACCAAATTGCTAATTGTTGAGAATATCAAATTTGCTTAGTAATGAGTCTTAGCATGTTGATGGCAATAGAAAGAACACCTATCCTCCTTTTCCCTATCGATATTACATTAGCTTGTCTATAGTATCTAAATATATCTTGATTTTGGTTTATTATTTTGGTGTTTCCCTTGAATAGCTCTTGAGTCTATGACTTTGGTGTTTTATTCATTTCACATACTTGCCTACTCTAGTGGATTCTCCTTGGGCAAGCTGGGTAATCTGGTTGTGCATTTTAGTGTTGAATCGGTTGTAAATATATCTATTTGATGCTTTTGCTATGCGAATATTGTTCGATTCTTTTGTTATAGAATTATTTTATCTTTCAAGCATGTAATGGTGCTGGAGAATCGACCGTCATACTTGGTAATTATCCATTGACATGCCTTTTGGCATTTTTTTCCCTTTACTTGATTTTCTTATGGAGTTTTTGCTGCTTACATTGAGGTTCATATTATTGGTGCCTTATTCTTTTCGTTCAATTTGACCCTTAGTTGTTGGGGGTTCAATTACCATGAAAGCCTCTATAGCGCCCTTAGTCTCCTTCTATAGTTTCTCCATGCGTTGGGGCTGCTCTATGCAAATTTTCTCTAGATTGGAGTCATTTTATTACAACCGATTTCCATCCAGTCTTTTTTTCTCTACTTCATGAGTTTCTTTGGATATACCTAAAATTTTGTATTGTTTGTTCTATTCCTTATTGTTGTTGAGTTTGTCTCGCAAACAACCATATGCCTATGGCATCCAACGCAGGGTATGGGAATTTGACCTTGGTGGCTTCTGATATCATAAATATACATTTATGTATGTCATTGTTTATACTCTACTGTAAGATGAATTCAAATAATGTTGTTTATAACAACTTTGTAAATTGAATATATTTTATATATGTGTATATATATATACATCCATGATGATATATATGTGTGTGTAAATATGTGTATTTGTTATGAATTTATAATTAAAGGAAATCAGGCTTTTTTATTTATGTGTAGTTTTTATTTATTAAATTTATATGTGTGTGTAAATAGTTGTGTGTGTTATGAATTATAATTAATGGTAATATTTTATAAGCATATTTAAATGTGTGTAAGAATTTTACAATTTCTTTGGTGGTTAAAATGATATTAAAATGGGTGTGTAAATACATGTAGAAATTATAGATTATGTTCTTTAAAATTTATCATATGGAATCTGTTAGAGAATTTAAAAATTGGTTGTTATGTTCCCATGTTGGTTGATGAGAGTTTGTTCTTTTTCCCTTGTAATATTTCAAGTTGATGATATTTTTTGTTTAGTCATGTGGGAAAAAAAAATGTGGCAACCCATAGTTTTGAGTTACTCTCTATTGGGATTTTAAGGGTAGTTCATTAAATAGGCTTCCAGAGGCAATGGGGAAAACTTGATTTATATTGGATTCCCATCATTTGATCTTTGTGATTCATTTTATTGTATTTCTGCTTTTGAGCTCTTGAGGGTGTTACCTTGTACCGTAGTTTTTCCTTTTATTATGGATTTTGGGTGAGAAGGTTCATGCCTCACATATGTTCTTGGTTTTGTGGTTTTAGTGATTTTTGTGATTTGGTACACCCCTTGATGCCATGAGGTTTTTATTTTGGTACTACTAGGGAGAGTGGCTCTTCATGGGGGGGGGGGCACACAAAGGGGAAGCCTGGATAACCCATGGTAGAGTTTGTTTAATAATTGATAACCTAATAAAATTAACTAGTGGGTTTGGGTAGGATCACACTAAATAAGTTAAGATGCCTCACCCATGCTGTTAGCGCTTCCACAGACTTAGGGTGGGCTAAAATGACCATGGTCAGCAAGATCACTACCTTGTCTTCACAAAAGGTTAGTGGTCTCACATGTGTCACCCTATGGGGCTGGCACCTAGTAAGAAGCATCCAGTATAACCATAGATGGGGCTTGACACCTATTGAGAGGTAGCCAGGATAACCCATGCTAGGGCCATGCGATGACACTCTTCCTATAGTATTCCTTATTATTCTATTTCCTTTGTGTGCCTCTAGAAGTAGTTGTTTGATGCAGTTGTTAATTATGTTTATTGTTACTCGTGTTTGTTGAGTCTTGTAGCCTTTCCGCTTGACTGTTCTTTGTAGTGGGTATTTCTTGTCATCTCCTAGCACAGGGGTGGCCCTTCGGGTCCACGTGGTCGAGTGGAATGTGCTATGCACCCTATTTAGTTCCTAGACAGAGTTTATGAAGCATGGAGATCCTATCGATACAGAGAATCCAAAACTTCACCACATTTTAGTTGTACCACATTGATTTCTATATTATTCATGTAATTGATGTAACATTCCTACTATGTGTCAGGAAGCACTATTGTGCATTTGCAATCCTGAAATGATGCAATTTCATATTATAGCTGTGATGTATGTGTATATTCTGAGTTGATCATTATAATTTTTATATATATAATCTTGATTATATTATATGTTCATATATGGATATTTCTCATTGATGTAATGTAATGGATGTATGATCATTGTTTACTTGTCCTATCTTATGGATTTGCAATGCAATCTTGGGATTCATTAATCATTGTTATGGAATGGGTTTATGTTTAGTAATGCATTCTCGTGTACCCCAAAGGATGTAGTAGATATTGTATATGTATAATTGCATTACATGTATTGTATGTTAATACACATCTTATGTTAGTTTACTTAAAAAAAAATTGTGCTATAATTTGTTAGTTCTAGAAACCTATTGAGAGCACATCCTCCCACATTAGATGGTACTGGTGGAGGACTGGAGGAAGAAACATGGCTGATTGACCTAGATCAGTGCTTTTCTATGCATCCTTATGGAAATAATACTAAGGTTAGGTGTGCCATCATGCACCTCAAAGGCTTTGCATCCACATGGTGGCGACTAGAAAAGCAGAAATAACACCTAGACATCAGTGTAGTGACTTGGGAGTTGTTCATGGAGAGATTTAGGGCATGTTTCCTTTTAGACCATGAGAGACAACGTCGGGCAGATGAATTCCATGAGCTGAGACAAATGGAAATGTCCATAGAGCAGTACAAACATTGACTCTATGAGCTTAAGTGGTATGCAGGAATTAGTAATGATGAGGTGATTCTAGTACAACACTTTGTTAGGGGCTTGAATGCCCAAATTGGTGGAGTTTGGGTCTTCAAGCCGAAGATAATGGAGGTAGTTGCTGAGAAGGCTTGACTTGTGGAGGAAAAGTTGGCCATGGCTTTGAGAGGCCACATATGTGTTGAGGTTGGTAATGCATCTGCATCTAGATTTAGTTCTTGAGGTGGGAAGCCTCAAGCTACAAGATCTTCTAGGAGTCATCATGCACCCTCTAAGGGTGGTTAACAACAACAATAGTCATAGGCTAAGCACAAAAAATTCTCAGTCTCAACAGAGTGGTAGATCTCAGTCCAAAAAGAATCAAAATTAGCAACGAGCTCGACAAGACCATTTTGAGTAGCCTGCATAGAGTACATAGTCGGCACCTAGTTAGAGAAATTTTCAACAGTCTAATGCACCATCTGACCTGGTAGAGGTTTTGACTAGGGAACAAGTTGCTTCTCTTACGGTCAACAGGGGCATATTGCTAGACAATATCCACAAAGGAACACTATAGGTTCTAGTCAGAGACTAGCCACTTTCGAGTTGACGGTGGGTGATGCGAGTAGATCACACCAAGTTTTTGTGGCGGTTGACAACCATCAAGATGATCACCAGGGCACCATGGTTGAGACAATAGGTGTGTTACAATGCACTAGTATTTCTATTCTCTTTGATTCTGGTGCATTAGATTCATTTATTTCTCCTTTTGTAGTAGAGCATTGTAGACTGGTGGTAGCAAGGTAAGGCATTAAGTGGCAGGTAAAATTGGCCTCTGGGGAAAAGGTAGTAGTAGAATTTCTTGTTTAGGGTTGTAGTTTTAAAATTGGGTCACTTGTGACTATGGTGGACCTCTGAATCCTACCTCTTGGTTCCTATGATGTTGTTTTAGCTATGGATTGGCTGAGTGCTCACCGAGTGATGATAGATTGTTGTTGCAAAGTTGTGTGATGTATAGATGATTCATGCAATGAAGTTGAGATTGTTGGAATATAGAGACCCATCTCATTATGAATGATTTCTACTATGCAATTGAAGAGGTGTTTTCATCAGGGTTGTCAACTATTTGTTGTGTTGGTCAATGACTTGGATTTGGGAGAGAGTAGAGAGGTGTCACTAGATGACTATCCTCTCCTTAAGGATTTTGCAGATGTTTTTCTAAGTAAAATTTTGGGGATGCCACCTAAGCATGACATTGACTTCAGAATTGATCTTGTACCCAGAGCTAGACCTATATCTCAGGCTCCATATCGAATGACAATACAAGAGCTTCATTTGTAATTGGAGGAGTTGTTAGCAAAAGGGTTCATTCATCTAAGTGTTTCCCCTTGGGGAGTAGTAGTGATATTCATGAAGAAGGATAATTCCTTTTGTTTGTGCATTGATTACAAATAGCTAAATAAAGTGACAGTGAAGAACCAATACCCTTTGCCGAGAATTGACAATCTGTTTGATTAGATAAAGGGGGCTACGGTATTCTCAAAAATTTATCTCAATTCGGGATACCATCAATTGTAGATAGTTGAAGCTGATATAGACAAAACTATATTTTGACTCGTTACGAGCATTACGAGTTCACTGTTATGTTTTTCGGGCTGACGAATCCACTATTAGTTTCCATGAGTCTGATGAATGGAGTCTTATGTACCTACTTAGATAGATTTTTTCTCATGTTCATTGATGATATCTTGATCTATTCAAAAACTATGGAGGAGCATGAGGAACATTTGAGATGGGTGTTGAAGTGCTTGAAAGACAATTAGTTGTATGCAAATCCAGTGAAGTGTGAGTTCTTTAAGATGGAAGTGAAATACTTGGATCATGTTATCTTTGGTGAAGGTATCATTGTGGATACTTCAAATATTCAAGCCATCCTTGATTGGCTTACATCCACGAATGTTCATGAAATTCATAGTTTTATGGGTTTGGCGGGCTACTATCAGCAGTTTGTTCAGGGCTTCTTGAGGATCGCACACCCCATCACTTCTCTTCAAAGGAAAGGGAAGAAGCTTATTTGGTTAGAGCAATTCCAGTTAGATTTCCAAACCCTTAAGGAGAAGCTAACTAGCGCACCTATCCTAGATTTCCAAACCCTTAAGGAGAAGCTAACTAGCGCACCTATCCTAGTGGTTCCTCATCCTACTAGGGATTTTGTGGTGTGTACGGGTACATCCTTGGAGGGTTTAGGAACCGTTTTGATGCAAGGTTGCATGATTACCTATGAGTATTTCAAGCTCAAGGATCATGAGCGAAATTATCCCATGCATGATTTTGAGTTATCCATTATTGTGCATGCCCTTATGAGATGGAAGCACTTTTTATTAGGGCATTGGTTTGAGCTGCATAGCGATCATCGCAGCTTGTGGTATATTATTATGTAGTCGAACCTAAATGCTAGGTAGAGGAGATGGATGGAATTTATTTGTGAATGTGATTTTGAGGTTAAGTACATCTAGGGAAAGGAAAACACAGTGGTGGGTGCTCTGAGTTGGCAGAGACATGAGATATCTGTAGTGACTCTTGGTGTGGATTTGAGGAGTCAAATCCTCGCAAAACTTCCTTTAGATGGTTGGTATCATGAAGTGAAGTTAGAAATTGATTCAGATAAAGCCTTGGAGGGAAAGTTTGTTGGTTATTCACTAGAATCTAATGACCTTTTGCAGTATTTGGGTTACATGTATGTACCTCCTACTGAGGGTCTTCGTACCCTAATCATGACTGAGGTACATCGAACTCCCTATTCAACATATCCGAGAGTCAAGAAGATGTATACAGACCTTTGTCTACTGTATTTCTAGGATAGAATGAAGAGAGATATTGCAAACTTTGTGGTGAGATGTTTGGAGTGTCAAAGAGTTAAGGTAGAACACCATCATCCCGTAGGTCTTTTATAGCCTCATCTCATTCTAGAATGGAAATGGGATATCATATCGGTGTACTTTATTGTGGGTTTTCCTATATCTTCCCATTCGCACAATGCTAGCATGGTCACCATTGACAGGTTGACCAAGGTGGAACACTTCTCTCCCTTTTGATAATCTTATACTGCTTCATTGGTAGCCAAAATATTCATGGAGGATATTGTTTGACTGCATGAAACTCCACAAAGGATTATTTCCAATAGAGATCTGGTGTTCACTTCAACATTGTGGACATCCTTGCAGTGTGCCTTAGGGACCCAGTTGAACTTCAGTTCTCCATACCATCCAGAAGCATATGGTCAAACCGAGAGGGTCAACTAGGTTCTTGAGGACATGCTCTGAATGTACGTGATGAATTAGTAGTCCCGTTGGGAGGACTATTTTTACTTGGTGGAGTTTGCATACAACAAAAAGTATCATAGTTTGATTGGTATGCCTCCATTTTAGGCATTATATGGCCATCCTTGTAAGACTCCATTAAGTTGGGACCATCTTGAGGACAAAGTTATCCTTGGACCCGAAATGCTTCAGGAGATGGAGCACCAGGTAGCTCACATTAAAGAAAACTTGGTAGTAGTGCAAGACAAGAAAAAGAAATATGCAGATGCGCATAGGGTTGACCATTAGTTTTCAATTGGAGATTGGGTTTTCCTATGAGTGCATCCACGAAAGAGTCCAATCGATTACGGGAAAGGCTCTAAGCTTGCGCGTCATTTTGTGAGACCGTTCGAGGTGTTGGAGAGAAATGGCCCTGTTTCTCATTGCCTAGCTTTGTCACCCAGTCTATTATGCATGCATGATGTGTTTCACGTTTCTATACTTAGGCCTTCTTATCCTAATATATCTCATGTACTTGATTGGAATGCATTACAGTTAGAGGATGGAAAGCTGGCACTTGATCCCATGGTCGTTCTTCAGCACATGAGACTCACTCTCAGGGAAAATAAATTGAGCAGTTGTGGGTCCAATGGGACCCTAATGATGAGACTTCAAGGACATGGGAGGATGCATCCCACATTAGAGAGTTTTTCCTTATTTGTTCACAGGCTTCCAGGAGTAAGCCTAGTTCTAGGAGGGAGGATGTAATGCCTCTCGTGTTGCTATCACTATTTTGATACTTTTCAGTTTATGTTGTGTACCTTGAGACTATGTTGGTGGTTGTTCACCATTTTGATTTGGTTGGTTGACAGTTTAGTTTACTTGGATGATTATGATACTCTTTTTGAATGTTTATGTTATTTTGATACATGGTGTTTGATGTTGTGTTTGGATTTAACTAGTTATGCTTATCATATGGACATAGTACTATGCTTGTTATGCATTTGATTAAGTAATTGCTTTATGATATTTATGATGATTTGTTTACTACTTGGAGTCTTGGTAAAAGGACGGTGTAGCATCGCTTGTTCGTGAGTGCCCTGTTATGTTGTGATTTCCTCTCATGGTGTGCTTATGATTGGATATATATGGGTATGTATAGGATCATCATGGAAAAAATAGGCCCTTAAGTGGCAAAATAATTAGAAAAATCAAAGTTAGGCAACTTGATGTAAAATTTTGAATAAGTTATCTATATTATTTAAAAAATATGTAAGAATATAATTTGTTGAAAATTGAATGTAGTTTCTAAACTACTACGTTTCTTTAAAAAAAAAAATCTATTTGGTGAAAATTTGAAATTTCAATGTAGTGGTACTTAAATTTCAGGGAAAAAATAAGAAGTAGGTGTCTGTCTCACCACCCTAACCACAATAAAATAATAATTATTTTTTATAAGATTTTAGATATAAGTAGAGGACTCATGCCCTGATGTGATACATTTTTTTTGTAATTTCTTTCCAAGTAAATAATTAATTATGAATTTTTTATTACAATTTTTAAAAATATAAAAACTTGTATGTCCGACCATTTTAACTTGGCCAAAATTCATGAAATTCATTTTTCTTTTTTAATCTTATAGTATGCAAAGCATAGAATGTGATGTATATTTTGGATTCAAAAATGTGATACCGCTTTGAAAGCTATAGATGTTTTTCAATCAGCCTATCAATCATGACTTTAGTCGTAATTTGAATAGAAAATGAATAATAATTACTTATTAAAATCAAAGTAAAGCATAATTTATATCAGGAAAGTTGAGAATCTCCTTTAAAACCCTTTTCGTTTCATCAATTTTGGGTAAAAAAATAGTCATCAGCCACATACCCATCATATTGCCACTTTTTGGCCCATCATGATCCTGCACATACCCATATGTTGCTCAACATCTAGTTTGATGCAGGATGTAGGTACTAGGCATCGACTCCACCTGCATTGTCAAGTCTAAGTGTGTCTTATAAAGCCCAAGGGGTATGATGTAGAAAAATAGAGTTGACAAGAAATTTCCCCATCCTTGTCTGTCACCTCGTCATTGTGTTTGATGATGTGGTCTGTTTGCAACCCCATTGCCATTTTGGTATCGTCTCATTTTGAGTATCATCATGTTAAGTTTATTAATGTCATTCACTTATTCTTTTTAAATTTAGCAACATTCATAAGTGTTATGTTGATTCAATTAAATTATTAAGTGACTGTCGTTAGTTAATTATTAAATTAAATCATTAAATTATAATGATTCGATGATTATATATTATTAATTTTATTAACGATGAATATTTAAATGAAATATAATGGAATACTATTTGCATTTATTAATAAAGTTATTTTAAATGCAAATGTAGTGGATAATGTGTTTAAATAAAATATTAAATTAGAATATTAAATGGAATTTAAGAGATAATGTTAAATTATTACAAATAAATTAAATCGGGAAACATTTTGCATGCAAGTGCATGCATAGTTTTGAATTGAGAATCAGAGGGAAACTTGTTGATTTTTGAGTTTTTAAGATTAAGCATTTTATTTTTATTTTTGAAAAAAAAGATAACTTCTTTAAGTGGAATTGGAAGAAAAAAAAGGAAGAGGGGAATTTATGGGGTTTTCAACAAGTAAAGTTTTGCTCTGCAAAATTATTCTTTGGTAAAATAAAAATAAAAGAAAATAATTCAACTTGAGAATCATAAAGAAGTTGGTTGTGGAAAATTGAGAAACAGATTTGCGGCTGCAACAAAAGATTGTCTTAGTACACTGTTTCCAGCTGCAAGCGTAGAATCCAAGTTGGTGGTTGTTTCCTTTGTATGTATTTCGTTTTCAATAGATCCAATATATTTATGCTGCCTTGATTAAATGTGAAATATGCACCTTCATTCACAAAATTTCTGATTGTTGAGTATATTGAATTTTCTTAGTAATGAGTCTTAGCATGTTGATGGTAGTAGAAAGAACACCTATCCTCCTTACCCTTGTCGATATTACATTAGCTTATTGTAGTATCTAAATATTTCTTGATTTTGGCTTATTATTTCAGTGTTTCCCCTGAATAGCTCTTGAGTCTATGACTTTGATATTTTATTTATTTCATATACTTTCCTACTCCAACTGATTCTCCTTGGGTAGGGTGGGTAATCTGGTTGTGCATTATAGTGTTGGATCAGCTGTAAATATATCTATTTGATGCTTTTCTTCTGTGAATATTGTTTGATGCTTTTGTTATAGATATATTTTATCTTTCAAGAATGTAATGGTGTTGGAGAATCAACCCTCATATTTGGTAATTATCCATTGACCTGCCTTTCGGCATTTTTTTCCCTTTACTTGATTTGCTTATGGAGTTTTTGCTACTTGCATTGAGTTTCATATTATTGGCGCCTTGTTCTTTTTGTTCAGTTTGACCCTTAGTGGTTCGGGGTTTGGATACCATGAAAGCCTCTATGGCGGCCTTAGTTTCCTTCTATTGTTTTTCCTTGCATTGGGGCTGCTCTATGCGAATTTTCTATAGATTGGAGTCATTTTATTACAACCAATTTCCATCCAAACATTTTTTTTCTTTGCTTTATGAGGTTCTTTGGATATACCCAAACTTTTGTATTGTTTGTGGGTGAAGCCACAATAGTGGTTTACAATTGAAGTGAGGAAGGAAAACTCACAGAAAATGAATGCACGGCAAAAAAATTGATTTTAGGGGTTCGTACTAACCTATTGGTTTGACCGAACCCATTAGGGGTTTGCTAGAACCTAGGTTCGGGCAAACCCTCCTAATAATTTCCCGCCAAAAAAGCCATCAAAACCCCTTATAGAAGGGGGGTTCAAATGAACCTTGGTTCGAGCAAACCCCTAGGGGTTCGCTCAAACCCCCTCTATTCCTCACCCCTCCCTAAGACAAAAAAACTTGAATTTTGGCACTTCGGAGCTTGGTTTGAGGATGAAAATGGAGGAATCTTTACAAACCCAACATGAATCAGGTAGTACTCAAAATGAGCTACCCAACGAATATAATTTTAATATGTTTTGGTTATATTATGTATTTGTTTTTTAGTTTTATTAAACATAGGTTTTTCATCGAAAATGAAGGTCTCTGTTTTGTACATGTGGAAAAATAGCATATTATCAAAAAAAAAATTTGAAAAATATGAGTGCACTAGATATTGAAGTCCTTAATCCAACAAAAATAATAAAATCGAATTTTGATATATACAAAAAAGTTATGCGTTATACAGTCACACTATGTCTGAATTGTATTTGGTTTGACTTCAAAACTTGATTAAAGAAAATATATTCAATAAAAAAATGTCTAACCAAGTGGAAGCACTAGATATCAGAGTTAAAAATCTAAATTCAAAAGAATTAGAATTTTATCCTTCATGGAAACAAAGTTATGTGTTATACGGTGTGTGTCACTTTTTAAAAATGCTTTTTTTGGAAAAAACCAGTTTTTGTGGGAGATGGAAAAAGAAGTGCAATTTGATTCCAAAAATTTTGAATTTTTTTTAGAATATATAGAAAAAATGTGATGAGACTCTAGTTTTCATCATCTTCAAATTCTTCATGGTTTAGCCGCTATAAGTGCCCGAATGTGAAGATTTAGTTTTAAAAAATAATTTTAGTGTCCAGTTTGGCCAAAAATTGTAAACCATTATTGTGGGATCACCCTTGATCTATTCTTTATTGCTGCTAAGTTTGTCTCGCAAATAGCCATATGCCTATGGCATCTAGTGAAAAGTATGGGAATTAACCCTTGGTGGCTTTTTATATCATAAATATACATTTATGTATGTATTATAGCCTTACTCTTAATTCAATTACGCCGATGTGCAGTGCATGCTTTGAGCGATGCTTATTTTAGGACCTATATGTGTGTGTGTGTGTTTGTTTGATTATACTTTACTGTAAGTTGAATTCAAATAATGTTGTTTATAATAGCAACTCTATAAATCGAATATATTTATATATATATATATATATTATATATATGTATATATATATATTATATATATATATATATGTATATATATATACATCCATGATATATATATATATATATATATATATATATATATATCATCCATGATATATATATATATATATATATATATATATATATATATATATATATATATATATATATATGTATGTGTGTGTGTAAATATGTGTATTTGTTATGAATTTATAATTCAAGGCAATCGGGTTTTTATATTTATGTGTAGTTTTTGTTTATTAAATTTATGTGTGTGTGTGTGTGTGTAAATGGTTGTGTTATGAATTATAATTAATGGTAATATTTTATAAGCATATTTAAATATGTTTAAGAATTGCATAATTTCTTTGGTGGTTAAAATGATATTAAAATGGGTGTGTAAATACATGTAGAGATTAAATGGATTATGCTTTTTAAAATTTATCATATGGAATCTGCTAGAGAATTAAAAGATTGGTTGTTATGTTCCCATGGTGGTTGATGAAATATTTTTCTTTTTCCCTTATAATATTTCAAGTTGATGAGATTTTGTGTTTAGTAATGTGGGAACCCGTAGCTCTGAGTTACTCTCTACTGGGAGTTTAAGGGTAGTTCGTTTAATAGGCTTCCAAAGGCAATGGGGAAAACTTGATTAATATTGGATTCCCATGATTTGATCTTTGTGATTCATTTGATTGTATTTCTGGTTTTGAGCTCTTGAGGGTGTTACCTTATATCATAGTTTTTCCTTTTGTTATGGATTTTGGGCAAGAAGGTTCATGCCTCATGTATGTTCTTGGTTTTGTGGTTTTAGTGCTTTTTGTGATTTTGTACACGCCTTGATGTCATGAGGTTTGGGTTTTGGTACTAATAGGGAGAGTGGCTCTTCATGGGGGCTGAAGCACAAAGGGGTAGCCTGGATAACCCATGGTAGAATTTGTTTAATAATTGATAACCTAATAAAATTAACTAGTGGGTTTGGGTAGGATCACACTAAATAAGATAAGATGCCTCGCCCATGCCGTTAGTGCTTTCGCAGACTAAGGGTGGGCTGAGAAGGAAATGGTCGACAAGATCACTACCTTGTCCTCATGAAAGGTTAGTGGTCCTACATGTGTCACCCTATGGGGCCGACCCCTAGTGAGAGGTAGCTAGGATAACCATAGATGGGGTCTGATGCCTATTGAGAGGCAGCCAGGATAACCCATGCTAGGGCCATGTGATGACAATCTTCCTATAGTATCCTTTGTTATTCTATTGCCTTTGTGTGCCTTTGAAAGTAGTCGTTTGATGTAGTTGTTAATTATGTTTATTGTTACTCTTGTTTGTTGAGTCTTATAGCCTTTCCACTTGACTGTTCTTTGTACTTGGTCTTTCTTGTCATCTCCTAGCATGGGGGGTGGGCCTTCGGGTCTGTTGTGTAGTTTTCATGCACACACCCCATTGAAAGTGGAGACCCTCTCTTGCTTTGGTCTTTGGTGCTTTTGATCTACTGATTATGAAATTTGTTTGCTTTGAAATTTTCTTGAATGTTTATCCTACTCATGCAAATGATCCCTTGAAGTTACTCATTGAAATCTTAGGTCTTGAGGTGATTTTTGAGTTTTTCACTGGTTTCGGGAATTGCCTCCTTGGGCGGAATTCCACGATTTCCATCCATGCCTTGGATACCCGATGAGGATTGCTTTGCATTGTGCTTTAGAGATTTTGGCTCTTCGCAGAATTTTGTGTCCACCAGAAATCCCTAAAATTCATTCAAGCCCTTAGATCCTCGAATTTCCTTCACCTCCTCGAATCCCCGAAACTTGTCTTGGGTTGTCTTTTCACTGCATTTATATTTGTTGTATGAATTTTGCAACTCATATTTAATGGAATTTTAGGGGGAATTCTATGCTTAAAATTGGTGTCATTCGGTTTGCCTTGAATTTGAAAGAGCTTAAACCTTGTGTGCTATGTGTGATTTGGTGCTCAAGCTTTGAATTGCTAGCTTTGGGGGAATGTTTTTTTTGGTGTCATTTGCATCTACTCAAGATTGGAGATTGTTTCCTGTTGCTGTCCTCTTGAATTGTTCTTCATCGATGGTATGTACACAATACTCTTGCTTTTGATTGGCAAGTATGAATGGTTTTCTAGTATCATATGCCTATTTTGAGTTCAGGTTTAGGGCATGTTTAAAAGTATACAATTAAAAGTAGGGTTTCCCATGGTTCTTTTGATGCCTTCCTTGAGTATTGATGTCGCAATCTCTTTTTGTTAAATGGGTGATTTGATAGTGCCAACCATTACCAGACATGGTCCTTGAATTTGAATCTGTGTGATGTTGATTTTCTTGAGTTGATCTAGGGTTTCTTGCATTTGAAAAAATCTATGATCTAAGTGAATCTGAGTTGACGTTTCCCATCTGTATTCAATAATTACTTTCCTTTGAGGAATTTATCATGGTTTAGTGAAGTTAAAAAATGAACTAAGATTGGAATTGTTTAACTAGGACGGAGCCCTAGGGTTTCTATTTTGAATTCATTGTCAATACCAGTTGAATTTTCCTTGAGAAAATTCTAAGTTTAGCTCCATCGATGAATGATTTGAGACAAGCAACATTTGAGCCCAATTCCCCAAATTCGTGGTCATTTGACCAATTTGGGTGAAACCATGGTCAAGTCAAGCTTTCAGGATTTCAAGTGCTTCATGGAATTCCTTTACCCTAGGAAATCCTTGAATTTCCATCGCCCCTTCATTTTCTTTAAAATGTGTGAGTTCATGCTAGTTTCGCGGATTTTCATCCCTGATGGAAATTCCTGAAAATCTTCCAAACATGAAGATTTGAAGAAATGAATGCATTAATGCTGAATGATTTTCATATTTCATGATTGGTTTGAATGATTAAAGGATGAATAATACTATATTGAGTTATAGTGTTGATTAAGTAACCTTTGATTGATAATTGTGCCTTCACCGAGGAATTTCATTTCGCTCGGAAATCCCTAAATTTCCTTCTTGGCTTGATTTCTGTGAAGGGGTGAAAATACCAAACTTTTAAGGAGTTGTTCTTTATGATGTTTTAAGGAATTTTGATCATTGTTTGGCATTGTTTGAATCATGAATATGTTATTTGTGATTGGCTAACACTGATCCTCATGTTGTAATGGAAATTTATTGTGATCTTTTGCTGAGTGCAGGCTGAATCAAGCAAGGAAATTGCTAGCAAGGCCAAGGGAAAGAAAATGGATGCTAATGTTGAGGGATCCTCCATCTTAGAGGTTGAAAGGATAAAATTGGATACAAAGAGCATGATTCCAAAGAGAAAGCTATTTTCTATTTGGTGAGAAGTGACTAACACAAATGTGGGAAGATGGGACTATGAGGAGTTCAAGGAAAGAATGGCAGTAAAGGAACCTCCTCTGTTGGCAAGAAGATTGGTAAGCTTTGGGTTTTCTCATGTGGCTGGCTTTCCTTCTTTAGTGTAGTGCTATGAGTTAGTTTTGGAATGTACCAAACACTATGATCCAGGCACATAGAGAGTGATCAGCCCATAAGGCAGAGTGCTTGCAAATTTCTCTCCTATTTCTATGGCCCAAATATTTGATATGCCAAATAGATCCCATGTGGTGCAATTTTATATTGATGTATCCAAGAAGTACAATGCAAAGGATACAGACAAGTCTTTACAAGTTATCAAATCTTGGTTGGAGAAACCTAAGACACTTATTTCCAATCTACCAAAGCAATTGTTCAGGGAAAAATTCAAGTTAGAGTACTATGATGCAATCACTCTTCTCAGCAAAGTGATGAGCTTGAAGAGTGCAGGTGTATTTGAGAGTTCGATGTTTTACATAATAGTGAGAGTGGAGCAGGACATAGACTATCATTCACAGGTGTATTTGAGAGTTGGAGGAGGTATAATCAGTGCCATGATTCATGAATAGTTGTGCAATGCACTATAGACCAAGAGCTTCACCATGACATCTTACTTGGTCAATTCCTTGGAAAGATTCCATCCATACAAGGGATTGAGCACTCGAGGGGTCTTTGTCCAAGATGTGATCTATGAGGTCTATCCCCAACTACATTTGGGAATTTCTAGCTACATAAGGGTGAATGATGCATTCACCATGTATATTACAAGGTTGCTCCAAGGTATAGAGAAAGTGAGGATTTTTGATGTAGCTAAGGAGTTGATCCAAAAGTTTGGGGCATGGTTCATACAATTTCCCACCTTCTCCTACATAAGGATTGATGGTTGTCAGAGAGTTCCCTACATACTACCTAGATACCCAACTGATCACATCATACTTTTGGAAGTCACAAGGAAAATTTCTACCTTTGATGCCATTGTGAAGAAGGACATGCATAAGATCGGTTTTGGCAATGACTCCCCTTTGAGAATAGGAGGAAATGAGGCTTGTCCTTCCCTGATCACATCACACTCCTTTGAGGAAGAAATGGGTACTTTGGGCTTGTCATTCCACTCCAAGAGGTATGGATTTGATAGAACAGGTGAGGCCCAAAAGAGAGCTAGTAGATATTTCAAACATAAAGATGATATTGAAGATTATTGGGCCAAATGTAAGGATGAATTTGAGGTATGAAGGAAGAAGTTCTCAAAGTTTCCTACTCACTTGATCATATAGTATAGCATCAAGGCCATCCCTAATCAGATTGATGATGATGGGGAGGTGATACAAAACCATGACTATGAGCCAACCAAAGACAAGTCAATAGGTGAAATTCACTGGGTTGAGGAGGAAAAGACAAAGTTGGATCAAATCAATGCTCCTATGATCAAATACACCAAACTATGGATTAAACACAAGATTTGGGAGTTAGATAGTGAAGGAAAATAGTACACCTACAATTTTATGGGAAACCTGGAGCCTCACTCTACTTCTGAGGAGGAGTAGGACCTAAAAGGCCAAGAAATGGTGGGTTCCCCATTCAAGATCAAAATTAAAGGTGTTGAAGCAGTGGCTGAGGAGGAAAAGAGAAGGAAGCCTATTGCCAAGAAGAGGTAAACTACTTCTAAGGAGAAGACATCTTCTCAAGAGGAGAGGCATGAAGAAGAAGGGAAGAAAGATGATGCTCTTGTGCCCAAAAGGAGAAGAGTGGCAAGAACATCAAGGAAGCAAAGTGAGCATCCTAAGGGAAAAGAGGGTACAGGGCCACAATTGATAGATGTTGAAAGTTTTGAAGAGAAGACGCAAGCCTATACTAGAAAATCCAGAACTCCATCTCGGGAATGTGCAGGATCATGATTGGCCAAAAAGTGGCAATATGATGTCTATGTGTAGGGTATGTGGCTAACGACTTTTTTTTTTAACCCAAAATTGATGAAACGAAAAGGGTTTTTAAAGGAGATTCTCAACTTTCCACCAATATAAATTATGCTTTACTTTTAATTTAATAAATAATTATTATTCATTTTCTATTTGAATTATGACTAAAGTCCTGATTGATAGGTTGATTGAAAAACATCTATAGCTTTCAAACTATATGACATTTTTTGAATCCAAAACATGTGTCACATTCTATGCTTTACATACTATAGGATGAAAAAAAAACTAATTTAATGAAGTTTTGACCAAGTGAAGGTGGTCAGACATATGAGTTTTTATATTTTTTAAAAGTTGTAATAAAAAATTCATAATTAATTATTTACTTGGAAAAAAATTGTAAAAAATAATACATCACATCAGGACATGAGTCCTCTACTTATATCTAAAATATTATCATTTTATTGTGGTTAGGGTGGTCAGATAGACACCTACTTCTTATTTTTTTCCCTAAAATTTAACTAATACGGCATTGAAATTTTAAATTTTCACCAAATAGTTTTTTTTTCCTTAAATAAACCTAGTAGTTTAGAAACTACATTCAATTTTCTACTAATTCTATTCTTACATATTTTTGAAATAATATAGATAACTTATTCAAATTTTTACCTCAAGTTGCCTAACTCTAATTTTTCTAAATTTTTTGCCACTTGAGGGCCTGCTTTTTCGATGATGATCCTGCACATACCCTCTCCTAAAGAAATTCAATTGAAAGAAGGTGCCCCTAAAATTCCCTCTGTTGTGCAGCAACAAGAGGACACTTTTTCCACTCCTTTAACTCAAGAATTCCATAATGAAGAAAAGGAGTCAACGGGGGTAGCCATTGAGGATATCCCTCAAGGTGAGGATGCAAAATAATTCAAGGATGGAGATCTTCATAGTGCAGAGGTGGAAATTGATAGGATCTTGCAATCCTACTTGGTGTCATATGAAGACTCACCTGCTGGTAATGAAGAAGAGAAAACCATGGAAAAGGAAGAAGCACATGAGAGAACTCTGTCTACAATCCAAGTGGTAATAGAGACAGTTGATCAAGAAGAGAATCAGAATCTAGAGGAGGAAAAGGAGGAGGATGAGAGGGAAGACAAAAGTGGAAAGGTCCCTCTAGAGCACGATTTGAATGTTGACTCCTCCATGGATCAACCAGACAAGGAGAAGCAAGATGTAAGCAACAGTTAGATGCCTCTACTCCTAGTTGGCTTAGTGATAGATTGAAGAGCAAGCAGATAGTTGTTGATGATACCCCTTTGAACTGGGATGAACTACTAGCGAATATTGGAAAAGGAAAAGCAAAGAAGAAAGATAGGGTGATTTCTAGGATCACCAGAGATGAGGCAGATAATAGGGTAATTCATATTGCTACTCCTGTAGCAGAAAAAAACAAGGATGAGATAGTTCCTTAAGATTACACCATTTAGACAATAAACTTGGGGCCTACAAGCAAGGATCAGGATAAAGAAGAGTTCCAAGAGTCCTCTCAGGTCATCCTAAGGAGGTTGGATAAAGAAACATAGAAGGAAAGGTTGCAAAAACAATTGAATGATGTGTATAGATCTGTGCAACATTTGATGAAGCCTCTGTAGGCTATGGGAAGTGAAGGAGTGGTCCCTGAAGGATTTTTTTCCTAAGGAGGCATTCACTGAGCTTGAAAAGATGAAGGCTTCCACACATGCTACACATGAATGGTTGCAAGGAGTGATGCTTAGAGGAGATAACATGATTAAGAAGATTGTGTCAACTTGTGGAGATGCACGTAGGTCATTTGAATGGCTGCAAAATGTGTTGGAAAAAGATAAAACTTATGTAGACCTTCTCTTGCATAAAAAAAAACCATTATGGATTATACTGAGTAGAAATCAGTAAGTGATGGAATCCTATCCTCCTCAAAGGTTTCAGAGCCTTGGGAGTGGTATGAAGCCTTACAAGCTAAGTAGAAAGTTTTGAAACGAATCCATAAGAAGGGACAACATATAGGGAATATATTGAATGATATTTACAATAAATGTATTTCATTCTTTGAGATTATGACTGGGAGGAAGAAATTTGCAGCAAAGCATCTGACCCTAGAGTAATTAAGGAAGTGGTTGCATGAAGTTTATGCCCCAATTGATGATGGTCCAATCACATCCTACCATTTAGATGATGCATCCACCTATATTGTTGTCATGGAGAAATATCAAGATCTCAAGGTGCAATGGTATAAGGTCATCAAAGAATGAAGGGATGAGATTAAATCCATTGGAAGAAGGTTTAAAGTGTTAATTACTCCACCATTCGCTGACCTAGAGAAGGTTTTTCTTAAGGTTCAAGATAAATTGGATTGAGATAAGGACAAGGGGCCAACTAATGAATGATTGCATCAAAATTTTTGCTTCCCATTATCTCTCTTTTTGTTTCATACATGCATTGGACTGGGGTACATTGGAGAACCCAGGCCGACCTAGAAGAGTCTCAAGCATTTAATGAAATATTTTGTTCTAGAAGCTTTCTAGGCTGACTTGTTTGTGGCTGATTATCTTTGTAACCCTATATGGGCCAACATATCATGAAGTCTCTATAAAAGTGGCATTTTTCCTCATTTGTAAGGGCTAGATAGTTAGATTTTGGAGCAAGTTAAGTAATAGAGCAAAAGCTAGAGTTAGAAGTTAGTTTATTATGAAGCAAGTGTTGTAACATAGAATACTGAAATTGTTGCATTTTTTGGGTGATTCAATATAATTAAAGACATTATGCTTTGGTGATCTTTCTTGTGTTGATTTATCTTGCATGGTTCTTGTTATTCTATCTTTTGACATTGCTTTGAAAATATTAGATATATGTTAGATTTTGAGTTAGATGTGATTCAATGGTGCTTATGGTTTGGTGCTTGAAGTGTTTGTAGCAATCCCTGGTCCATACTTTTAGCAACTGGTTGATTGTGAGTTGTTGTGTAAAGTTAGCCTAGACATTATATATGTTGTACTTAGTTCAATTGAGAGTGCTTGTTCATTTCAATTGAAAAATAGGGTTGGTATGAATGAATTGTCTCATGATCTAAAAATCTTTAACTCCGTAGAAGATTGCCCTATTTCTGTAAGATTGCAGATTAAGTCTAGGTTAAGTAGGAATTAGTTTTGAGGGATTGGTCCATTTCAAGTATTCATCATTTGCATTAGTGGTATTAGGATTATTTTTAAGCTTAGGATGTTTCTAAACCCTTATCTTTTTCCATTTCTTTTATCATTTCAATTAGATTAGAATTACAAAGTATCAATATATTGCAAAATATGAGAAGTTTTAAGTTCTAACATTTGTTTTTAGTAAGGTCCCTTTGTGATTACCAAAATTTTCACATTTATTACTGAGTTTTTTTTCCATTGTCAAGACCTGAAATTAGAGACCTTGGTGTTATCTCTTAAGGCTTGCTGATAGAGATTTACCTTTCAAGAGAGATAGGATTTCCATATTTTGTGTGAGTTATTGTTGTGCAGAAAACACCATCAACAGATTGGCACTAGAAGGAGGGCCTGAATAAGCAAGCTAGATCAATTTTTTTCTGCCATTTCTCCTGAAAGATTTTGAAGAAGAACCAGATGTACTCCAGGAGAAGAAGATTTTCAAGAGTTGCAAGCTCCTACCAGGTCAAGAAGGACCAGAACAAGGGGTAAATCATCATCCACCCAACCACTTCCACTGATCTGATTTAGGATCTAAACTAATTGCATAATTGAATGCTTAACTTAAACAATTTAATTGAAACTCAAAAACAAGTGTACATTATTGAAATTATGCTTTAAAAATCAAGGTGATAACCACAATGTGAGAGAGAAGAAGAGAGAAACTAAAAAAAATTTGATAACAGAGTTCGCCACAATCATGACTATGTCTCTGGGTCCACTCCAATGGAGTGAGATAGATCCAATTAATCTCCAAAATTTTAGAATACAATTGTTACAAAAGTTCTCCTTCAAGCACAATGGGATGCCAACATTTCCCTGACGTATGGAGACAACACTCAACTCTCAAAAATGCACTCAACAATCTCACCACTCCAATTACAAAAATCACCTCAAAAACACTTCCAAAATTCCTTAGCTAGAAAAATACTTAGCTAATTCCATCCTACACCAACCCCTTTTATACACCAAGTTTACCCATTTTGGTGTGTAACCAAATGATTTTACAAAATCATGTTTATCTCCCATTTTTACAAATAAATCCCCCTGTTACAATAAAATATTTCATGTTTAAATAATTAACCCCTTAAAAATATTTTTCGGATGGCCCTTATAATTTGGGGTACAATTTTTTTTTTAATATTTCTCTGAGATCATCATTTTCAGCCCTTTTAGTTATAACATATAAACAGGATAATATTTGATATTCTTATTAATTGGAGATTAAAATCTTATTAAATAATTATAATATAACTGCTTAATATTAGGGAATGTTTTACGTTTATCACCCTTTCACATATGTTTTTTTAAGGGATTTTATCCCATTTAAATAGGAGTAAATTAAGGCCCCACCTATTTTATCTCATGTAAGCCTTAAATTAAGGCTTTTAAATGGGAGGAGTGGTAGGCTTTTATATATATTTTTCTTTCTATTTTATTTTATTATATTTTTAATAAAATGAAGATAATGGGGCTATATGGAATTTTGCAATGATGCCATGTGTCGACACCATACTAGTCCAACTTGCTAACTGGGTATGCTGATGTCATTGGTCAACCATAGACTTTGACCGTTTGTAACTTTTTCATATGGACTTTTATTTTCGTGAGATGAGTAGCATTACGAAGCTCTTGATGAGATCTTCATGTTGATATCCACTTTGTCCATCTTTGAAAATTTTGAATTTTGACACTTTTTTCTGACCTGGTCTTTGAGTTGACTAAAGGTTTGACTGATTGTATCTCGAGCATCGTAGCTTTGATTGACTCTGTTCAAGTTGCGTTGGAGTCAAAATTATGAACTCTTTGTGATCATTCTAGTTCTGGAGAAAAATGAGGAACTTCAAAATTTAACAAAAATCCTCTAGATCATCCATCATCTCCTTCATCCTTATCTTCATCAAGTCCATCTTCATCTGATTCTGAAGCCATCCCCATTCAACAACCTCAACGAGTCATAAATCAGCCATTACCACCTCCACCTCCACCAATGGATTTCCTACCTAATAATCCATCTCCATTATCCTTCAACAATTACAATGTCATGCCCAAGAATCCTAAACACTTTTGTTCAAAGTTCCATGTTAATGATCCTAATAGAATTGCAAAGGAACACATCAAGATTTTTCAGACTTGTCTTAGGGATAGGGGAATCAACCATGAGGATGTTGCATGCAGGCTCTTTCCTTATTCCCTAGGACAAGATGCATTGTACTGGTATAATCATTTTCCTACTGGATCTATTCATAACTAGACTGAACTTGAGACTGCATTTCTACAAAATTTCAAAATTCCTATTAGTGCTAATGAGCTCTATTTGTAGATTACTAAAGTCAAAAGGGAAGTCAATGATCCTATAGGGTCTTTTAATAATATATTCCATCAAGCATATACTAGGTTGCAAAGCCCCTATGCTATAGATGATGTCACTACTTTAGAAGTCTATTATGAGGGTCTTGATAGCTTGATAGCTACCTTCATGAAATGGAGAACTAACCCTCCAACCATCCTACTTGATGCATACACATAAGTTTTTAAGGTTAGTATTGATTTGAGAAAACAATTATCTGGGCCTTTACCATCATTAGGACCCACTGCTCAACTTGGTCAAGTTTGAGCTCTCAATCAGGCTCTTACCAACTATACTCCTATTATGAATCTAATACCTTAGTTACCTCTAGTCACTCATCCATGCCCCCCTATAAATAAAGTCCCACCAGTGGTTAATTACCCTTAGCAAAGTGTTAATTAACCCCTCCATCCATAACCTCAGACTGGTTTCCCCACATATTTGTAGAATTCTGAGGTATTGAACTAGTCACTGAGCTCTGGTGTGGCAATAGGATATCCTCATAATAGTGTGAACCAGACTCCATATAGTAATCCTAACAAGGAAAGCTTAGATGAACTAACTGAACAAGTGAAGAAGTTGAACATGGAGGTTACCTATCTGAGAAATCAAAACAATCAACTCCAAGAGTATGTAGTGTAATCACAATAGAGAAAATTGGGAGCCTCAACAAGGACAGCACTTTGAAAGGGGACAAATTTTTACAAAGGGTAGAACTTTGAAAGAGGGCAACCCTCTAGCTAGAATTTTGATAGAGGATAGGCTAGTGGACAAGGATTCGACAGAAGACAACCCCCTCGATAGAACACGGTATGGAATACAAGGCCAAAAAATGGAGGTATCCCTACCCCATTGGATTAGCCAACTAATTAAGAAAAGCCTTTGAGTGGTGTGTATTTGGCTGAAGCTGCTTTATCAAGTTGGTGTAGGCTCCATAAGACAAGTCAACATTCTGAGTTAGACTACCTTGAATTCCAGGTGGCTATGTCTATCTTTCAATATGAAGTGGAGAACAATGCCAACAATTAGGATTTAGTACCATCCATGCCTTATGACTCACCTATGGTGGTACTAAATCATGCTCCATTCCCACGAAGTGAGGAGAATGGGCCTGAAGAAGAATCAAGCTATTTTGAGGAGGAGACAGATCAAGTGTGCAATGGAGTTGATATTACACAGTTATTTAGTGAAAGCACTAAGAATGATAATGACCCTTTGGATGAAGAAGAAATGGGAATTGAAGAGGTGCAAACATTCCAATAGCCTATAAAGAAGTATGATTTGAGGAATAGACCAACCAAAAGCCCACATGCTGGAGGTTCGTTTACCACCTCTATTCCTCCAAACAATTTCACCATACCTCCAGATCCCAATGCTAACAATAATCCAACATACCCTCATGTACCCAAGCAATACTTATCCAAAGATCAAGGACAAGTTGATCCATCAAAAGGGAAGGGTGTTGAAGCAAGAAAAGACAAGGTGGTGGAATGTTTCAAGGAGGCTCCTATTGACATGAACACCAAGCAGCTAGTAGCATATGTTGCAGAAGAACTCAAGAAGCTAAAGGTAAGCCTTTCTGCATTTGAGTTGTTGAGAGTACCTGTTATTAGAAATTTAGTTCTAGGAGCTTACAATATAAATTTAGTATCACAAGATAGACCAGTTGGTGGGACTGCTAATAAAGCATCTAATTCTCAAGTATTAAAAGATCAGAGTCAGGTTCACACACAACCTGGAGACAAAGGGAAAGAAAAATATAAAATTCAAGTTGCTTAGGTTTATACTCCCCTAACTTTGTTCCAAGGCAGAATAAAAACTCCTCCATTTCTGATTTATGTTCATCTATTTGGAAATAATTTTCCTAATTGCTTACTAGATTCAGGTGCTTCCACCAATGTGATGCCCTTTTCTATCTGTAGAGCCTTAGGAATTACCCCTGTTGTCTCTCAAAATAAATTCACCCAAATGGATAGAACATAAGTTAATGTGGTAGGGAAATTAAACATTATCTCTATGCAAATTTCCTTAGACCCCATAATTCAACGAGTAATTAATATACAGGTAGCAGACATACTTGACACTTATGGTTTGATTTTGGGAAGAGACTTCACTAAGGCCTTAAATGGATATGTATCAACTGATTAGTCCCCCATGTGGCTATCTTGGAAGGGAGTACCAAATCAAATTAGGATTGAGAGAGAACCTTGCATGAAGTATGTGATCACAAAATATTAGAATACTTCAAATCAAATACTAGTGTCAGAAGTAAGCATGGGAAACTATGTACCGGTGGCCCCCTTTGAAGAGGAAGAAGACACATAAGAGATTCTTATGTTGCATACCATGCCTGTAGATCTTACAATAGAATCTAGTAGTATTGGAGCCCTGGTAGAACCAATTGAAGATGATGATGATCCTAAATATAACTAGCTCAGCTTGCTAGATAATTTTCAAGAATTCATCCAAAAATGCATTGAAGATCAAATTCATCTAGGGAGAGGAATTTTTTTTGAAGAATTACTCTTACCCAATTAGTGTAGAGTTCATAATGCCTCTCACTCAAAATTAGAATGCTACTTGTGCCAAACAATAGTAGAACAAGTACAAAAGTGCATTAACCCCACTCTAGCAGTCATAATTAATATACAAAATACTCAAGAGGATCCCAAAGGAAAGAGCATGGTACACTCTGAAGAACCTTCTAGCAGTAACAACACAAGAGACAAGATGAAGAAATTTGGAGTTGCTCACTATTGGACCTTAAGGTTTGATGGATCCAAATCAAAGCAAGGTGTTGGAGTAGGATTTCAGTTGATCGGCCCAAAAGGTAAGACTTTCTTTGCTTCTCACAAACTTTAGTTTCATTGTACCAATAATGTAGTTGAATATGAGGCATTGATTCATGGGTTGCTCATGGCACTATGGAAGAAGGTTAATATTTTGCAAGTCTTTGGGGATTCTGAGTTAGTGGTCAAGCAAGTTAGAAAGCAATACTCATGTCATGACAGGAGGATGACCAATTATAGGCATAGAGTATGGGACCTGGTTGAGGGATTTGATGCCTTTAACATCCAGTTGAATCCTCACAATAAGAACCAAATTACAAACTCTCTGGCTCAGGTGGCTAGTACCTTGTAGCCTTTGTCCCTTTCTAGATTGAAGAGGTTCATTGTGGAGCTAACTCGAGTACCTTCAATACCTGACAATGTGACTAACTTTCATGTATTTGAAGATGACAAGAATATCTTGGATTTTATCACAAGTTAAGATGTCTTTACTTCATAGATCATTGATGAAGTTGAACCCCAGGAGGATGAGATGGACATAGAAGGGGTCATCAATTTGAAGACTAATACTATTCTGAGGGGAATGATGTAGCTAGAGAGGATTTTTTATATTGATAGGGCCAAAGATCAAGAGCAAGATGCTAAGATAGAGTCTCTTAGCAGTCAATGTGTAACATACAACATGGGGACTCAAGATGATATCAAGAATGTATTTATTGGTAAAGTGTGTACTCTAGAGGAGAAGAAAGGAATCATTGATGCCTTGTATACATATCAGGATGTTATAGCATGCAGTTATGAGGACTTAAAGACATGAAACTTCAATTATTACGCACACCATCCATCTAAAGCCAAGAGCAAGACCTTTCAGGAAAAGGGAAAGACCAATCAATTCCTTGTTGGAGCCAATCATTCAAAAGGAGGTGCAGAAATTTCTTTCATCTTGTATTATATTCCCAGTAAGACACTCAACTTGGGTTGCAAATTTGGTTCCAGTGAGAAAGAAAAATGGAGAGATCAGACTGCGTGTTGATTTTAGGAACCTCAACAGGGCATCAAAAAAAGATAACTATCTAGTTCCTTCACTGGATGAAGTGCTTTAGATTGTCAATGGGTTTCAAATGATGTATTTTCTAGATGGGTACTCTGAATATAACTAGGTTATGGTGCAGTATGAGGATAGGCATAAAACTACCTTTACTAAAAAATGGGGAACTTTTTCTTACAGAAGAATGCCCTTTGGGAAAATCAATCCTAGATCCACCTTCCAGAAAGCCATAGATATCACTTTTAAGGAAATCATTTGTAAGTGCATAATTATCTATATGGATGATCTAACAATATTTTCTAAAAATAGAGGTGATCATATAGCAAATTTATGCAAAGTGTTTCAGAGGTGTAGAGAATTTGGCATCTCCCTTAATCTAAAGAAGTACATCTTTGGAGTTACTGAAGGAAAACTACTGGGACAATATATTATCTCAAAGAAATGAATTTCTATTGACCCTGAACGAGTGGAAGCCATACTCAAGATTCAACCACCTGCTAGTAAAAAGGAAATGAAATCCTTCTTTGGAAAAATTAACTTCGTAAGGAATTTCATCACTGGATTTGTTGATATAGTCAAACCATTGAATGTGATGTTGAAGTAGGAAGAAAAATTTGAGTGGAGTACAGAAGCAAAGGAAGCATTTGCAAAAATTAAGAGAGCCATTGTTTAGGCTCCAATATTGGTGAGTCCTGATTTTGCCAAGCCTTTTTACATTTATTCATTTGCTTCTAACCACTCCTGTGTTGGCATGTTGACAAAAAAGTTTGATCAAGGGAATGAGCACCCCATAGAATTTATGAGTGCTCCTTTAAAGGTTGCAGAATTAAGGTACCCAATTGTGGAAAAGCAAGCCTATGCCTTAGTCAGAGCTATAAAGAATTTTAGGCATTATATCTTGGGAATGAGGTCTTTGCAATAGTTCCTGATCCTGCTGTCAAGCTGTTGTTGATGCAAAATGAACTGGGAGAGTGTAGAGATAAGTGGGTAATTATGTTGTAGGAATATGACATTGAGATTTAGCCCATGAAGCTAGTGAGAGGACAAGGGTTAACCAAAACAATGGTTGAAATGGGTCTAGACCTCACAGCTTAGCACTACCACCTCCAAGATGTGTCCCTAGGAGATTGGTATGATGACATTATCTATTATCTCTTGAACCAACAATATCATGAACATTTTAATTCTGTACAAAGGAGTTGTTCTATACAAGAAAAACCATGAGGGTGTCTACTTAAGGTGATTAGGAAAAGAAGCTAAAAGGGTGATGGTTGAGTTTCATGATAGATATGCTACAGGCCATGGATTTGCACCCTCTACAGCAAATCAGATTCTAAGGTCTGGTTATTATTGGCCCACATTGTTCAAAAATGCCCACAACCATGTCAGAACTTGTCATGTGTGTCAGACTGCAGCAAGCAGAGAGAAGTATGTAACTCTTCCACTTCAACCAGTTATAGAGGTAAAACCATTTGCACAATGGGGATTGGACTTCATAGGTCCAATTAATCCACCTTCTTTTGTAGGCCACATGTATATTTTTACTATCACTGACTATTTCACTAGGTGGAATGAGGCTCTTGCATGCAAACAGTGTACTTCTAAAGTAGTAATCAATTTCATCGAATCAGGTATTATTAATTGCTTTGGGCATCCATTGGCTTTAGTTTGTGATAATGGTCCTGCATTTTCATCACTGAAATTTTCTAACTGGGCCTTTGATCATGGAATCATTGTAAAGTTTGCATCTAATTCTTATCCACAAGGCAATGGTTTGGTCGAGTCTTCCAATAAGAACCTTTTAACAGTCATTTAGAAGCTATTAGAGAATAATCCCAAGGATTGGTACACTCAACTTAGATTTTCTCTTTGGCTATACCGTACAAGACATAAGACCTCCTTAGGGACCTCTCCTTATCACCTTGTGTATGGTTTGGAACTTGTATTTCCCATCTAGTTAAAGATCCCAACTTTGTAGTTCATTAATGAATATTATGATGAAGGGGACAAGTGTGAAGCCTGTCTGGATGAACTGTTACACCTTGAAGAGAGAAGAGATGAAGCTTTAGAAAATTTTGCAAAACATTAGGGAGTAGTTAAGAGATGGTTTGATAGAAGAGCCAAGGTAAAATCCTCTAGAATCTCTAACTTGGTTCTCTACTGGGATAAAGCACATGATCGAAAAAAGGGGAGCATGGAAAATTTGATAAACTTTGGCTTGACCCTTATCAGATTTAAGAGATTCTGGGAGATAATGCTTTTCGCTTGAAAACTCTCATTGGAGAGGATATCTCACTGCCTGTCAAAGGCTAGTATTTGAAGAATTACTTCTAATCCTGAGCTATTTACAGCTCTTTCCTTGTACATAAGTAGATTAGGTTTCCTTCTTTTCTTTTTGTTTCTACTTTGGTTAGAATAGGTTTCCCTTTTTCTTTGCTTTTTTTTTTTTCTACTTCTGGTTAGTTTAGATTTTCTTTAGTTAGGGTAGGTTTCCTTTTTTCTCTCCTCTTTCTTTGGGTTTTCCTATTTTCTTTTGGGCTTGTTGCATCTGCATGGAAATCATTTTATTATTCTAGACTGCTATGAATATTTCTTTTACAAACTTTAATCATCCTTCCAGAGTCAGTTGGTGAAAGTCCTTTATTTAGTGTCATATGTATTAAATGTTTTGAGTAGATGAGCCATGGGATTAAGAAAAAACTATAATATATTTGGGTATCATATTTCTATACATATTTTAAAAATTCCAAGGTTGCATATAGTCCTTATGAAGTCGAGTCAGGTGAAAAATCTTATATTCTACTTTAGCACCACTGTGGTTCTCTGCCATGAGAGTGAGATTTATTTCTTAAAAGGTGAAAGGGAAATTTTAAGAAATTTTAAAATAATATCAAAAGAAAAGGAAAAGAGAATCTTGAAAATCAAAAAAAATATTCACCTCATCAAGGGTACCCTAGCATCTCTACCAAGGCTATGGACACCTGGCTAGCCGTAGAGCTATGCTTGGGAAGACCACAATGATAACCTTGTCAAGGCTATGGATTCCTAACTGGAAGCGAGGCTATATCCAGGATTCTTTTGGAGTTAGAATCTTTCTGTAGCCTGGTCAGACCAGTTTTGGTTCCTATTGCAAATAAGGAAAGGGAAATGAATGCATGTGCACACACTTCGACCTTGGTACAAGAAAGGTTTGCTTTCCTGTGAATTCTAAAGCTCCTTTAAATTGGTGACCTAATGTAAGGATTGAAACCAGAGATTCTAGGTTCTTGATTCCAGTTTCTCATAGAAATGCTCTCGAGCATTTCCCCAGCAGGAGTCATCATTTGTTATGCAATTTCACACACATGCCCAACTGAAAGCGGGGACCCTCTCTTTCTTTGGTCTTTGGTGCTTTTGATCTTCTGATTATGAAATTTGGTTTCTTTGAAATGTGCTTGAATATTTATCCTACTCATGTGAATGATCCCTTGAAGTTACACATTGAAATCCTAGGTCTTGAGGTAATTTTTGGGCTTTTCACTGGTTTTGGGAATTTCCTCCCTAGATGGAATTCCCCAATTTCCATCCATGCCTTGGACACCCGACGAGGACTGCTTTGCATTGTGATTCAAAGATTTTGGCTCTTCACATAATTCCATGTCCACCAGAAATGCCCAAAATTCCTTCAGGCCCTTAGATCCTCAAATTCCCTTCACCTCCTTGGATCCCAAAAACTTGTCTTAGGTTGTATTGTCACTGCAATTATATTTCTTGCACGAATTCTATAGCTCATATTAAATGGAATTTTGGGGGGAATTTTATGTTGAAAATTGGTGTCATTGGCTTTGCCTTGAATTTGAAAGAGCTTAAACCTTGAGTGTTGCGTGTGATTTGGTGTTTGAGCTTTGAATTGCTAGCTTTAGGGGCATTTTTGTTTTGGTCTCATTTGCATCTACTTGAGATTGGAGATTGTTGATTTTCACTGCCCTCTTGAACTATTCTTCATTGATGGTATGTACACAATACTCTTGCTTTTGATTGGAAAGTATGAATGGTTTTCTGGTATCATATGATTGTTTTGAGTTTAGGTTTCAGGCGTGTTTAAAAGTCTACAATTGAAACTAGGGTTTCCCATTTGGTGTCATTTACATCAACTCAAGATTGGAGATTGTTGATTGTCACTGCCCTCTTGAACTATTCTTCATCAATGGTATGTACACAGTACTCTTTCTTTTGATTGGAAAGTATTAATGGTTTTCTAGTATCATATGCTTGTTTTGAGTTCAGGTTTGGGGCATGTTTAAAAGTCTACAATTGAAACTAGGGTTTCCCATGGTTCTTTCGACGCCCTCCTTGAGTATTGATGTCACAATTAATTTTTGTTAAATGGGTGATTTGATAGTGCCAACCATTACTAGACATGGTCCTCGAATTTGAATCTATGTGTGATGTCGGTTTAGTTGAGTTGATCTAGGGTTTCTTGCATTTGAAAAATCTATGATCTAAGTGAATCTGAGATAACGTTTCCCATCTGTATTCAATAATTATTTTCCTTTGAGGAATTTATCATGGTTTAGTGAAGTAAAAAATGAACTAAGACTGGAACTGTTTAACTAGGATGGAGCCCTAGGATTTCAATTTTGAATTCATTTCCAATACCAGTCGAATTGTCCTTAAGAAAATTCTAAGTTTGGATCCATCGATGAACGATTTGAGACAAGCAACATTTGAGCCCAATTCACCAAATTTGGGCGAAACCATGGTGAAGTCAAAGCTTTCAGGATTTCGAGTGCTTTGTAGAATTCCTTTACCCTAGGAAATCCTTGAATTTCCATCACCCCTTCATTTACCCGAAAGTGTGTGAGGTCATGCTAGTTTCACAGATTTCTGTCCCTGATGGAAATTCTTGAAAACCTGCCAAACATGAAGATTTGAAGAAATAAATGCATTAATGTTGAATGATTTTCACATTTCATAATTGGTCTGAATTATTAAAGGATGAATAATGTTATTTCTTGAGTTATGATGTTGATTAAGTAACCTTTGAGTGATAATTGTGCATTCATCACATAATTTTTTCTGGCCTAGAAATCCTTGAATTTCCTTCCTAGTTTGATTTCCGCAAAGGGGTGAAAATCCAAAAAGTTTTAGGAGTTGTGCTTTATCATGTTTTAAGGGATTTTGATCATTTTTTTGGGGTTTTTTGAATGATGAATATGTTATCTGTGATGGGCTAACCCTGATCCTCATGCTGTAATTAAAATTTATTGTGATCTTTTACTGAGTGCAGGCTGAATCAAGCAAGGCAGTCACTCGCAAGGCCAAGGGAAAACAAATGGATCCTGATGATGAGGGATCCTCCATTTTAGAAGCTGAAAGGATCAAATTGGATACAAAGAGGACTCCAAAGAGCAAGCTATCTTCTATTTGGTTAGAAGTGACTGACACAAATGTGGGAAGATGGGACTATTAGGAGTTCAAGACAAGAATGGCAGTAAAGGACCCTCCTCTATTGGCAAGATTGGTAAGCTCTGCGTTGTCTCATGTGGTTGGTTTTCCTTCTACAGTACAGTGCTATGAGTTAGTTTTGGAATGTGCCAGACACTATGATCTAGGAAAACAGAGAGTGATCATCCCACAAGGAAAAGTGCTTACAAATTTCTCTCATGTTTATGTGGCCCAAACATTTGATATGCCAAATAGACCCCATGTGGTGTAGTTTGATATTGATGTAGCCACGAAGTACTATACAGAGGATACAAACAATTCTTTACAAGTTATCAAGTCTTGGTTGGAGAAACATAAGACACATATTTCAAAGATGCCAAAGCAATTGTTCAGGGAAAAATTCAAGCTAGAGTACTATGATGCAATCACTCTTCTCAGAAAATTGATGGGCTTGAAGAGTGTAGGTGTATTTGAGAGTTGGATGTTTTACATAATAGTGAGAGTGGAGCAAGACGTAGACTATCATTGGGCAGGTATAATCAATGCCATGATTCATGAATAGTTGTGCAATGTATTGCAGACCAAGAGCATCACCATGACATCCTACTTGGTCTATGCCTTGGCAAGATTCCATCCATACAAGGGATTGAGCACTCCAGGGATCTTTGGCCAAGATGTGATCTATGAGGTCTATCCCCAAATGTATTTGGGAATTTCTAGCTATAGAAGGGTGATATATGCATTCACCATGTATATTACAAGGTTTCTCCAAGGTGTAGAGTGTGTGAGGATTTCCGATGTTGCTAAGGAGCTGATCCAGAAGTTTGGGGCATGGTTCATACAATTTCCCACCTTCTCCTACATAAGGATTGATGGTTGTCAGAGAGCTCCCTATAGACTGCCTAGATACCCAACTAATTACATCATACTTTTGGAAGTCACAAGGAAAATTTCTACCTTTGATGCCATTGTGAAGGACATGCATAAGACTAGTTTTGGCAATGACTTCCCTTTGAGAATAGGAGGCAATGAGGCTTGTCCTTCCATGATCACAACACACCACTTTGAGGAAGAAATGGGTACTTTGGGCTTGTCATTCCACTCTAAGAGGTCTATATTTGATATAACAGGTGAGGCCCAAAAGAGAGCTAGCAGAGATTTCAGACATAAAGATTATATTGAAAATTATTGGCCCAACTGTAAGGATGAATTTGAGGTCCAAAGGAAGAAGTTCTCAAGGTTTCTTGCTCACTTGATCAAATTTTATAGCATCAAGGCCATCCCTAATCATAATGATGATGATGGGGAGGTGAGACAAAACCATGACTATGAGCCAATCAATCCTCCTGTGATCAAATACACCAAACTATGGATTAAACACAATATTTGGGAGTTAAATAGTTAAGGGAAACAATACACCTACAATTTGATGGGAAACCTGGAGCCTCACTCTAATTCAAAGGAGGAGCAGGACCCAAAAGTCTAGGAAAATGTGGGTTCCCCTTTTAAGATCAAAATAAAAGGTGTCTAAGTAGAGGCTGAGGAGGAAAAGAAAAGGAAGCCTATTGCCAAGAAGAGGGAAACTACTTCGAAGGAGAAGACATTTAGTTAAGAGGAGGAGCATGAAGAAGAAGTGAAGAAAGATGATGCTCATGTGCCCAAACGGAGAAGAGCGGAATGAAAATCAAGGAAGCAGAGTGAGCATCCTAAGAAAAAAGAGGGTACAACAACAAGAGGACACTTTTGCCCCTATTTTAACTCAAGAATTGCATAATGAAGAAAAGGAGTCAACGAGGGTAGAAATTGAGGATATACCTCAAGGTGAGGATGTAAAAGAATTCAAGGATGGATATCCTCACAGTGTAGAGGTGGAAATTGATAATATCTTGCAATCCTCCTTGGTGTCATATGAAGACTCACCTGTTGGTAATGAAGAAGAGAAAACCATGGAAAAGGAAAAAGCACATGAGATAACTCCCTCTCCAATCCAAGTGGTAACAAAGACACTTGATTAAGAAGAGAATCAGAATCCAAACCAGGAAAAGGAGAGGGATGAGAGGGAAGAGCAGGATTTGAATGTTGACTCCTCCATGGGTCAACCAAAAAAGGAGAAGCAAGATAAGCAACAGTAAGATGCCTCTACTCTTGGTTGGCTCAGTGATAGATTGAAGAGCATGCAGATAGTTTTGGATGATACCCCTCCCAACTGGGATGAACTACTAGCCAATATTGGAAAGGGAAAAGAAAAGAAGAAAGATAGGGTGATTTCTAGGATCACCAGAGATGAGGCAAATAACAAGGTAATTCATATTGCTACTCCTACAGCAGACAAAAATAAGGATGAGATAGTTCCTCGAGATTACACTATTCAGACAATAAACTTGGGGACTACAAGTAAGGATCAGGAGAGAGAAGAGTTCCAAGAGTCCTCTTAGGCCATCCTAAGGAGGTTGGATAAAGAAATAGAGATGGAAAGGTTGTAAAAATAATTGAATGATGTGTATAGATATGTGCAACATTTGACGAAACCTCTATAGGCTATGGGAAGTGAAGGAGAGGCCCCTGAAGGATTGTTTCCTAAGGAGGCATTCACTAAGCTTGAAAAGATGAAGGATTCCACACAAGCTACAAATGAATGGTTACAAGGAGTGATGTTTAGAGGAGATAATATGATTAAGGAGATTGTGTCAACTTGTGGAGATGCACATAGGTCGTTTGAATGGATATAGAATGTGTTGGGACAAAATAAAACTGATGTAGACCTTCTCCTGCATAAAACAAAAACCATTATGGATTATACTAAGGAGAAATTGGTAAGTGATGGAATCCTATCCTCCTCAAAGGTTTCAAAGCCTTGGGAGTGGTATGAAGCCCTACAATTTAAGTAGAAAGTTTTGAAACGAATCCATAAGCAAGGACAACAAATGGGAAATACATTGAATGATATTTACAATAAATTTATTTCATTCTTTGAAATTATGACTGAGAGGAAGAAATTTGCACTGAAGCATCTGACCCTAAAGTAATTAAGGAAGTGGTGGCATGAAGTTTATGCCCCAATTGATGATGGTCCAATCACAACCCACTATTTAGATGATGCATCCATTTATATTGCTGTCATGGAGAAATATCAAGATCTCAAGGTGGAATGGGATAAGGTCATCAAAGAATCAAGGGATGACATTAAATCCATTAGAAGAAGGTTTAAAGTGTTAATTACTCCACCATTGGCCAAACTAGAGAAGGTTTTTCTTAAGGTGCAAGATAAATTGGATTGAGATAAGGACAAGGGGCCAACTAATGAATGATTGCATCAAAATTTGTGCTTCCCATTGTCTCTCCTTTCATTTCCTGCATGCATTGGACTAGGCTACATTGGAGAACCCAGGCTGACCTAGAAGAGTCTCAAGCATTTAATGCAATATTTTGTTCTAGAATCTTTCTAGGCCAAATTTTTTGTGGCCGATTATCTTTGTAACCCTATTTGGGCCAACATATCATCAAGTCTCTATAAAAATGGCATTTTGCCTCATTTGTAAGGGCTAGATAGTTGATTTTGGAGCAAGATAAGTAATAGAGCAAGAGATAGAGTTAGAAGCTAGTTTATTCTAAAGCAAGTGTTCTAACACAGAAGACTGGAATTGTTACAACTTTTGGGTGATTCAATATAAGTAAAGACATTGTGCTTTGGTTATCTTTCTTGTGTTGATTTATCTTGCATGGTTCTTGTTATTCTATCTTTTGAAATTGCTTTGAAAATATTAGATATATGCTAGATTTTGAGTTAGATGTGATTCAATGGTGTTTATGGTTTGATGCTTGAAGTGTTTGTAGCAATCTCTGGTCCATACTTTTAGCAACTTGTTGATTGTGATTTTTTGTGTAAAGTTAGAGTGGACCTTATATTTGTTGTGCTTAGTTCAATTGTGAGTGTTTGTTCATTTCAATTGCAAGATAGGGTTGGTATGAATGAATTGTCTCATGATCTAAATATATTTAACTACTTAGAAGATTGCACTATTTATGTAAGATTGCAGATTAAGTCTAGGTTAATCAATAATTAGTTTTGAGGGATTGGTCCATTTCAAGTAATTATCATTTGCATTATTGTTCTTAGGATTAATTTTAAGCTTATGATATTTATAAACCCTTATCTTTTTCCATTTCTTTTATCATTTGGATTAGATTAGAATTTCAAAGTATCAATATATTCCAAAATATGATAAGTCTTAAGTTCCAACATTTGTTTGTAGTAAGGTCCCTTTGTGATTACCAACATTTTCACATTTATCACTAAGTTGTTTTTGCATTGTCAAGACCTAACATTAGAGACCTTGGGGTTATCTCTTGAGGCTTGCTAATATAGATTTACCTTTCAAGAGAGATAGATCTCCATATTATGTCTAAGTTGTTGTTGTGTAGAAAACACCATCAACAGGGCTCACGTGGTCGAGTGGAATGTTCTATGCACCCCATTGGGTTCCCAAACTAAGTTTGTGAAGTGCAAAGATTGTACCGATACAGAGAATCTAGAGCTTCACCACATTTCAGTTGTACCACGTTCATTTTATATTATTCATGTAATTGATGTAACATTCCCACTATGTGTCGGGAAGCACTATTGTGCATTTGTAATCCTTAAACAATGTAATTTAATATTATAACTTTGATGTATATGCATACTCTGAGTTGATCATTGTAATTTTTTATATATATACTCTTGATTATATTATGTGTACATATATGCATATTTCTCATTGATGTAATGTAATGGATGTATGATCATTATTTACTTATGGGTATGTGTAGGATCATGATGGGCCAAAAAGTGGCAATATGATGGGTTTTTGGCTAACAAATTTTCTCTTACCCAAAATTGATGAAACGAAAAAGCATTTTTAAAGGAGATTCTCAGCTTTCCACCAATATAAATTATGCTTTACTTTGAATTTGATAAGTAATTATTTTTCATTTTCTATTCAATTATGACTAAAGTCCTAATTGATAGACTGATTGAAAAACATCTGTAGCTTTCAAACGGTATCACATTTTTTGAATCCAAAACATGTGTTACATTCTATGCTTTGTATATTATAGGATTAAAAAAATAAAAATTGAATTTCATGAAGTTTTTACCATGTTAAGGTGGTCAGACATACAATTTTTTTATATTTTTTAAAAGTTGTAATAAAAATTCATAATTAATTATTTACTTGAAAAAATTACAAAAAATATGCATCACAACATGAGTCCTCTACTTATATCTAAAATATTATAAAAAAATATTATCATTTTATTGTGGTTAGGGTGGTCAGACAAACACCTACTTCTTATTTTTTCCCTGAAATTTAAGTGCTACTACATTGAAATTTCAAATTTTCACCAAATAGATTTTTTCTTTTAAACAAATCTAGTAGTTTAGAAACTACATTCAATTTGCTACAAATTCTATTCTTAGATATTTTTGACATAATATAGATAACTTATTCAAATTTTTATGTCAAGTTGCCTAACTTTGATTTTTCTGATTATTTTGCCACTTAAGGGCCTATTTTTTCCATGATGATCCTCCACATACCCTTATCCTATCTTATGGATTTGCAATGTAATCTTGGGATTCTTTAATCATCATTATGGAATGGGTTTATGTTTAGTAATTTAGTCTCGTGTACCCTAAAGGATGTAGTAGATATTGTATTTGTATAAGTGCATTACATGTATTGCATGTTAATGTACATCTTATGTTAGTTTACTGTTTTTACAAAAATTGTGCTATAATTTCCTAGTTCTAGTTGTCCTTTGGGGTTTGCACGGTGGGGTGTTACATCAGTATTGAATCAAATAAAGAAACATTTAATTATATTTAGATTCTTTTATACCTTTGTATTGACATAATTCAAATTCATATTCTAAAAGATGATAATTTATAAAATTTAGTTATTCAAATTTTTAACAAAATGAATAGAAATTTTATTGAAAATTATTAGGAATGTTAATAACATTCTTGAATCCTTTAGGTTTAGAATTAGAGCCCTCGTTTTGTTTTAATTTAGAACACATATATGATCATATTTGATTTCCTTAATTCTCATTCATTTAGATTAACCAGATGCCTATCTAGTTAGAGGAAATGTTAGAAATATTATTAGTGTAGTTTACCTCATTTCATCTTCACTAATTGTGCTAAGGGAATTTTTCCTAGTTATAACTTTCTAGTATTACTCTTTGTAAAAAATAAAAAATGGGGGTTGTGTTTTGTGTGCATATTGGAAAAAATTAGGCCATGACACCCAAAAAACACATTATCAAAGAGATCCATATTAGAATGAATGATTGTGACCTTAATGGTGTATATTATGAGGGATGGGGATAGATACATAAAAAAATTGACATAGAAACACACAAGCAAGCATGAAAATAAAACAAATATATGTACACCTTAAAAATTTTGCGAGTACAAATGAGTGATGTCAAGGTTTGGGGATGGGAGTGGATCATGATAAAGATTAGCGATAAGATAAATCCTAAAGTTAGGGGAATATTAGTGATTCCAAATCAAGATATTTTCACAAGTATATGGTGCATCTAGCTAGGTTAGGTGACATATGTGACTATGATGTGAATTAATTAAAATGGACTACTATGAAGTTGTGTGTTGGTATGAAACATGCCACGTGTAATAAGATTTGGATATTTGGTTTGGGGTGAGGGATGACATGGGGTGTAATGGAATATGTCACATTTTGATCATGTGAGTTCTAATAAATAGGTTTTTCTAGGCCACACCATGAGAGAGTGGATGTCTAAGTGTCACAAGAGGACAAAAGGAAAAAAGTTGGGTATTTTTCAAGCATGATTCAATTTAGGTGTCCCTAGCTTTGAGAAAATATAAGAGATGTGGAAGAAAGTGATGTTTGATGGGGGTGGATCATTAAAATATTTATAAATGCCAAAGAATAAAATTGAATAAATCAAATTAATCTTGTGTTTGGATTACAAGACGATGGGGGATGGGTAGCTAGTAAATGGGATGGGAGTGAGATTGGGATGAAATGGTAATGAAATAGTGATGATTAATCATGTAAATGGGTATAAAACACTTTAAATTAATATTTTAAATATGTTTTCATCATGATAAGTTTGTCCTAGGTGTCATAACAATGGTTTTTACTAGACAAAAAATTTCTCTTTAATTTTTAAATTGTTTAATTTTTTTTATTTTTATAACTATATTATTGCTATGGTAGGTGTGTAAATGTTTTAGATGCACAATGTTCATGGTTTCCTTCATCCCTTGAATTTTTGGTGTTCCTATCATGTATTCTTATAATCTATATTTATCAATGATAACATAAGGACCCAATAATTCAAATTAAATTTTCCCTTTTCACAATCCTAGTTATTGTTCTTCTTATTCTCTAAGTACAAGGTCACAACTTCAAATTCTCTATTTTTGATGCAATTCTTAGAAATATGGTGTAGATAATTTTGATAATTTAAGATGATTGAGTGCATTGATTTGGTGTTTATACAATTTTTTTAGCTTATGTAGTAATGCCACTTTGTAATCTTCATCAATAATGAGGTACTACAAAGAGATACATAGATATGGTAGATCAATATTGATTGGTAAGATGGAATCAACAATAAATACAAGGGATTATGGGATGACACGAATATTTATATATATGGTTAAGTGCATGGAAATAGGGGATAAAATGGGGGCTCAAAAGTGGCCACCTTTTTTTGCAATCAATTAAAAATTGAACTTGGATGAGTAATTTGAGATGTATGCACTCAAAATTTTAAGATGCAAGAAGAAAAATAATTATAGTACTTTAAATCCAATTTCAAACTACTATTTTTTCTTAAAATGGTTAATAAATAAAGAGGGTCAAATACTATGTGCATACAAAATAATTCATGTTATTATTAATAAAATATAACATAGTTTTGGTTATGCACCTCCCCTTATTTTTGTATTGTATTCGTTATTTTTTAAAACAGCTTCATAGAAATATAACTAAAAGTGAGTATTAAAGTTTTGTATTTTTTAATATTTTTTGATTGATTTTTTTTGTAATTTTTCAAAGTGGATACATCCTAAAAATTACACATTGAGCATGTATTTCACATAACTACACAAGAATGATTGAAAATACATTTTTTTTAAATGTGTAAAGAACAAAGCATAGAAAAATCCTATATTTTTTTTCAAATTTTGATAAATGAATCAAAAGTTATAAAGAAATATCAATGCATATTCATATAAGGAATATATAAACATTACAATTTAATAAACTAAAAATAAATACATTAATGTATTCCAAATAGAAAAAAATATTGTTAGAAAGATAAAAAGATGTGCAATATTTTGGTAGTAACTTTATCAAATATTATTATAAAATGAGTCAATTTGAAGGAATTGAAGTTGAAAAATGTTATTGAATATTAAAAAACATCAAATGGGTGAAAACTAGAAACCCAACCCTTTTATATAATTTTCCAAATCTATTTCAAAGAAAAAGGATAGAAATGTTTTTTGAATAAAAAAAAAGGAGTGTATTACATAACTATCATGTTTTCAAAACACAATCTTATACGGAACATAAAATGTGACAACACATAATCATAATTTATATCTAAAATAAAATGCAATCACATTATGGGTTGATATTTACCAAGCAATAGCATGACTATGTAATGGACAAAATCACTAATTTGGTTACATTTTTCTCCCAATTTGGTGTACTTTCCGAGATGTTGGTTCAAGGTATGTGTACCAAAATGGGGGACAAAAACATAGTCAAATGAGTGATTTTTCCCATAACACATATTTGTTATTAAAATTTAAAATTATGTGATCGTTTTATGGCTTGGAAACCATGATTGCATTTTATGGCCTAAAACATGTGATTGTATTTTTTAGGTCATAAAAATTAAATAAAAAATTTGATTACATTTTGAAATTGTGAGCACATTATGTAATGCACTCACGTTACATAATGTATTCACATTTTTAACTTAAAAATTCCCCTCCCTTTCTTCTTTTGAATAGGTTTAGATAATAAGCCTAAAGGGTTGGACTTTTAATTTTCCCCATTTAATTTTTTAATCTTCGTTGATATTTTTTAACTTCAACATCATTAGATTTACTTTATAATAATATTTAATATAAAACTTCAACTAAAATATCACACACGTTTTTTGCTTTTTAACCATATAATTTTTCTTTTTTTTTAGCTAAATAATTTGTAGCCTAAGGGATGTGCCATGTATTGATCTTAAAAAATTTCTACATACGGTTTGGGGCAAATCCCAATTCATTACAAAAACTATGTAATTATATCAAAATCTTGGTAGCTACAACAAGTGTCCATATAGGCCAATTTACTATTTCTTAAACTATACATTCAACATCCTTAGTTACCATCAAACTACTGAAGATGGTTGAATTCATGAAACCAATCCAAGATGAAGATCAGATCAAAGTTAGTTATCCATTTTAGGAGCTTGTGTCCTTCCCCCATCTTTTCTATGTGTCACATCATGGTGGAGGCATAAAATTTGGCAAGGAATGGGAGCCATTTGACCACCAAAACCTCCTCTATAACCCTTGATATTTCCCTCGACCTAGGAACACCAACTCTAGGATGAGCCACCTGAACCACCTCCTCTAGTTTGCTCTGGAATTTCTTATTGAAAAGTGACGAGGTGAGAACCCGCTCAATATCTTTGGCCTCTCCTAGGTCAAGTAAGGTGCCACAAATCAAGATTCAATATCAGTTTTCACTTGATAGTGATAATTATGAATCATAAAAATTCACCCATCACCCACTTTATTGCCCACAAAATGAGCCCATTTTTCGATTTGAGCACCATATTTAGATGTTGGTCTGTGATGGCTCCAGGTAAATCCAATTGACAATATGAGCTTACTAGCCTTATGGGATTATCCATAGCCTCTAAGCATTCAAACCACTAGAACTTATTTAAAATGCATGTCATTCTCATTTTTCTTGAAGACATAGATGTAGCAAGGAAACTTCATAAACTTCAGAATATATTGAAGTGGGGTAGAATAATTACCACCATACAACTTGCGATCTATTTGGCCTCACCCTCATGAAAGGAAGGTATTTATAAGATAATTATTATAGATTTTGGAGGTACTTGAGAACCACTTGAAGCTATGATGACAAGGTGGAAGACCAGTATGCCTTAACGACCACCTATCATGAGAGCTCACATTTAACCCTCATGTTCCTTAGACCACAAGAAATCATCCTTGTAACAAGATATGGATATTCATGTGTGGGAAGTGTATGCATGATGTGATGGTGGTTTAATTACCTTGCCACCCCTTTGTTTGTATGGCTCTAGTTGAGTCATTAGAAACCACATCAGCCAAGCTATCTGCTTCCATATTACCTTCTCTAAAGACATGACCAATTGTATAGGCTTTGAATTTTCCAATCACCCTAATGCAATCAGTCAACATCTTGTTTAATTCCCAATTGCTCATTTTCCATTTTCAAATGGAATGCATTATGAGAAGGGAGTCACACTCCACAACTAATTTATTTACCCCTAGTTACTGTAAGGAAAGCTAAGGTGCGGAACTAACTCTCCTAACGTCAAAACCTCAGGGAAGAATGTAGAGTTGTCTTTAAATTTTCAATTACAGTCCAATTAAGATATTCATGAAAGAAATAACAAAAATAGAGAAATGAACATACATAGATGAACACTAGATTTACGTGGGAAAAGCCTTATGGGAGAAAAACCCACCACACCAAGAAAAGCCTCTTTATATTACAATAAATGAAATTACATACAGAGTTCAGACTTAACTTTTTGATGTCAATTTACAGCAGCAGATTCAATGATCAACCTTGTACAGAACATCTGGTTTACAATGCACTCTCAATTGAATTCACACACATTGACCCGTTCACACCACTATTCACCGAACTGATCATCATCATCAATTTCTGAGTATATCCCTGTCATCCATAGTCTATTGATCTTCCTCACAAGAGTGGCCACAATAGTCTAACTTCCAATGGTTCCCATTCTGCTTCTCTGATTGGTCGAATACACACCACATAGGATAGTCTTCCAATTGGTCAAAAATGTTCAAACAATATTCACATGTCGGTGAGACACTAACCATGTCTCCCTAATGCCACAAGACCGATTACACATCCGTCTCTATCAACAAGAGTCACTGCTATCGGCAAGAGATCATAACAAGTTCAAAAAGTCACATTGACATCAACACTCCCATTCAGTGAGACTTACTCTATCGGCAAGACCTTTCACTGATATTCTTAGCAGACCCATTGCCTAGACAATCGCTAGTCGCTATGAGTCATAATGAGTTCTCAAGTCATACCAATATGAACATCTATCAGAAATACTTAGGTTGTCGCTAAGAGTCACCCCATAGATTCCCAATCAACTTGAGTCCATCCTTTGCCAAGAGTCATACCGACAACAGACCATACCATCGGTGAGAAAATCATCCATCGCCAAGAGTTCTTACTGAGCCTTCATGTCACCTCGATGACTTCAAGTGTATAACCATCGTCAAGACATATCTTGTTAGGATGAGTTATACTGAATGTTCATGCCTCTCCCTAATGACTACAATCACCTAGAGTCTCCCCGACATCTGATAAGAATAACCTGTAGGCCAGACCAACCCACTCAGCAGAGGCTTACATCGAACACAACAAGTCACACTGATAACATCCCTCTCCAAGAGTCTCTCTGACCAAAAACCATCGGCAAGACTTCTCCCAGCACTAAGACTCATTCTAATAGAGGCAAGTCACACTGATTAATACATTGGCTAGATGGTCCAAGGGTCACGCCGATATCGGCCAGACTTTCCACTATCGCTGAAACATCATTCTGACTGTCCAAGTTATGCCAAAGCCTCAGATTATTTCGATTGCTGAGAGATTCTAGAAGTCACACCGACAAGCTGACAGATTAAGATCAGTCAGGCATCTCAGAAGTCACAATGACCATGCTTACTCAGAGGTTTCAGCCTGTGAGATTGAGACACACAATTCCAACAATCTCCCACTTGACGAAGATCACAAAGGCACCTCCAGAGCACAAAAAAACTAATGAAATTCATGGGCACTAAGGCCCATCTAACTAGCACATCACCTAAACTTGTATGTGCTCACTAGTTTTGTTAATGCATCTACAACATTTTCCAGAGTATCCACTTTTTCTAAAGAGACTTTTCCATCCTCCAACATATCTCATACAAAATGATACTGCACATCAATATGTTTCATCTTGGCATGGAAAGTAGGATTATTCACCAAACAAATAGCACTCTGACTATCACAGTAAACTGTTATTTTCCATACATCAAACCCAATGTTAGAACACAAACATTTTAACCAAATTGCTTCTTTACAGGTGTGTGTTGCTACCATGTATTCTGCCTCTATAGTGGACAAAGCGACTATAGCCTACTGCTTACTCATCCAACTCATTGCACCACCATTCATCATGAAAATATATCCACTAGTGGACCTTCTGCTATCAATGTCCCCTGCCCAAGCAGAATCCACATAGCCTCGAATGCTGAGAGTCCTCTATGATTCAACCAAATTTCCATGGTAACACAAAGCATATTCTGAAGTGCCCTTCAGATATCTAAACACTCTCTTCACATCATCCCAATTTTTCCTTCCAAGATTAGCCATAAACCGACTAAGTACTCCCACTGTTTGGACAATGTCTAGCATTATACAGACCATTGCATACATTAGACTGCCAACTACACTAGCATAAGGCACACTAGTCATGTTCTCCATCTCAGTAGGAGATTTTGGACAGTCTTCAACAGATAGATTCATTCCCTACAAAATTGGAACAACTAGCTGCTTGCAATTAGTCATACAAAATCTCTCTAAAACAGTCTTAATATACTTACTCTAACTGAGCCAAAGTTTTCTACTATTCCTATCCCTAGTTATTTCCATTCCTAGAATATTCCTTGCTGCACCAAGATCTTTCATTTCAAACTTTGCAGATAACTGAGACTTAAGATAAAAAATCATTAACTTACTATTGCCTATGAACAACATATCATCAACATAGAGAGAAATAATAAGAACTCGATCACTTTTAGCTTTTTAATACACACAATGATCATATTTTGATCTTACAAATCCCAATGACAAAACAAAAGTGTCAAACTTCTAGTACCACATTCTAGGAGACTGCTTTAATCCATACAGAGATTTTTTCAACTTGCAAACTAGTTTTTCTTTACCTTTCTCCACAAAGTGCTCAAGCTAGGTCATATAAATTTCTTCTTCAAGATCACCATGAAGAAATGTTGTCTTCACATCCATCTATTCAATCTCTAAATCATACACGTTGCAAGTGACAAAAGAAATCTCATAGATGTCAGCTTAGCTACAGGAGAAAAAAATTCCCCATAATCAATTCCCTCTACCTAGGAATAACCCTTCACAACCAACCTCACCTTATACTTTTCCATGCTGCCATCCAGACCTATTTTCTTTTTAAATACCCATTTGCAGCCAATAGCTTTTCTAACTTTAGGCAAGGGCACAAAACTCCAAGTATCATTCTTTTCTAATGATGCCATTTCTTCATTCATGGCTTCCAACCAAGAGTTTAAATCAGACATTTTAAATGCCTCTTTCATAGTCCTAGGCTCATCAGTGCTAGAAATTAAAGCATAGGTACAAGTAGACTCTATCAAAGAAAATGCATACCTATTAGGTTGCTTTCTTTCACGATTTGACCTCCTCCTGGGTTGAGGCTGAGGTTGTTGTTCTTCTTCAGAACTCTCAGAACTACTTGAGCTCTCCTCAGTTTCAAGCACATTTTGAATTTTGAATTTCTCTTTATTAGGTGTCAGAGGAATTTCAACTACATCCTTTTTGTTTTCTAATTTTTTCTTTGACTGCAGATCCAAGGTAGAAGGCTTTAGCTCATGAAAGATAACACTTCTACTGTATAGAACCTTCTCTGTATCGGGATTCCAAAGCTTGTATCCTTTTATGCTAGCACTACAACCAATAAAAATACATTTGACAGCCTTGTTTTCCAATTTAGATCTTCTCTCATACGACACATGTGCATATGCCTCACAACCAAAGACACGAATGTGTCTCAGAGAGGGCTTCTTTCCATACCATGCTTCCAAAGGTGTTTTCTCAACAAGAGTGGAATTCAAAGAATGATTTAACAAGTAACATGTTGTTGCACCTGCCTTAGCCCATAATTTCTCCTCCAAGCCAACACTACTAAGCATACTTCGTGCTCTTTCCATCACTATCCCGTTGAACCTTTCTACAAATCCATTTTGCTGTAGAGTGTAGGGTGTAGTTTTATGTCTTTTAATCCCATGATATTTACAGTACCTCTCAAAATCATCAGAAAAAAACTCACTGCCATTGTCAGTCCTTAAACATTTTATTCTTCTTCCAGTCTGATTTTCGACAAGGTTTTTAAATCCTTAAAATGACTAAAAAATTTTGATTTACTTTTCAAAAAATAGACAAATTCCCTTCTTGAATAATCATCAATAAAAGATACATACTACCTTGACTTAGACAAAGAAGGAACATTCACTAGACCAAAAAATATCATAATGAATGTAATCAAGTAAACCATAATATTTGTGAGGATTGGAGTAAAATGAAACATGATGTTGTTTACCATATATACAATGTTCACAAAACTTGAATTCGAGGCTACAATCATCAAGCCCCTCAACTAGTTTTTATTCTTCAAGGTTTTTAAACCTTTTTCTCCAATATGGCCAAGCCTATGATGCCAGAGCATAGTCTTTTCTGCTGGAAGTTTAAATTCCATAGAGCTTACACTATTAGGAACTTTTTCCTCTTTTCCCCCATGAGTAGCTTTCTGTGACTTTACAGACACACTATTGCATTGTACAACATGTGCATCCAGCTTCTACAAGGTACCAATACAAGCACCCCTTGCAAGCACCATAGAGCCTCTAGTCATCTTGTAGCCATTTCCAGAGAACGTGACCTACACTCCAATATCATTCAACTTAATAACAGAAAGTAAATTTTGAGCCAGACCTAGTATATGCATTACATCATTGATTCCCTTGACTCTTCCATTAGGGAATTGAATTCTGACTCTTCCACGGCCAACTATTTCCAAAGATGAATCACTTGCCAAATACACATTTCCACCATCGTATTTTTCATACTTCATGAACTAGCCTCTATGAGATGTCATGTGAAAAGATGCTCCAGAATCAATCAACTAGACATTATCTGATGCTTGTGTAGCCAAGGCTGCAATGAAAGCTTGTGCATCACTCTGAGAAAAATCATTGTCGAAAGAATTCTTATTCTTCTTCTTTCTCTCCTCTTTAGAATCCTTTCGGACATGACTAGGTTTCCCACAATTCCAACACTTCACCTTGGAATTCTTGCCAGGAGACTTTGATATCCCTTTTGATTTTGATTTGGACTTCTTGTCCTTCTTTCCTTTTTCTTTTGATTTTCCTCTAACAACAAGAGCTTCCTTTTCCATCTCAAAATAATTTCTTCTCATCTCTTCTGATAACAAAGAAGCAACAACATCTTCCATCTTAAAAGTGAATGTCTTACTCCCTATAGCCATTGCCAAATGATCCCAAAAATCTAGCAAAGAACATAATAATAGCATACAACGATATTCTTCATCAATCTTCACACCCACAGATGCTAACTAAGAAATCAACATGTTGAAAGCATTCAAATGATCGGCAACAGATCCTCCCTCCTATATTCTCAAAGTGTACAAATTTTTCCTCAAAAATAATTTATTCACCAAGGACTTGCCCTAATAAATAGCTGCTAGTCTTTTCCACAAGGAAGATGCAGTATTTTCTTCATGAACATTCAGAAGAACAGAATCTGATAAACAGAGCCTTATCAACCCCTTTGATTTTCTATCTGCAAAGTCCCAATCCTCTTGCTTCATGCCTATAGGCTTCGTTCTAGACACAACAATCCAAAGATCATGATCAACCTACAGATATTCCATTTTAAAGTTTCCATAACTCAAAATTGTTGCCATTGAATTTCTCAATTTTAATCTTTCCTGACGTGCTTGCCATCTTAATATGTAATTTGAATTACCAAACTTCTACAAGACTCCCACTAAATAAAATTGACACAAAAAACCCAACATAACCACAAGGATAACACAACTGGCCAGGCTAATAGATTAAGATCAGAGGCAGATCAGCCACACATCTCAATAGTCACAGTGACCATGCTTACTTAGAGGTTTCAGCCTATGAGATTGAGACACACAATTCTAATAGTTACACCCCCTCTTTTAACCAATGCCAAAGGGCCAATATTTTTTCTTTATTGCTTGTGTCTTCAAGAAAAGGGATTCTTAATTATATAATTACTTAACCCTTGTGATTTTTGAATATGTAGCCTACACCTAGCACCTTAAGGCCCCCTCTAGATGCATCCTCAAAGTTCAACTTGATCAATCCATCTTCCTACACACCACATTTCTCCTTGAACCAATAGTTGAATTATCTCAAACAATTCCATGAATGAGGGGAAACATGAGCCTTAACAAAGTTTTCAACAATATGTTATCCCACAAAGATAATTCTTTTTTTGCCAAGGATTGGTTTCTTACCACATTATTGACCACTTCTACTATTGCTCCTTCGAGATTTAAAAAAAGAAGAAGCAAGCTCTATAGATTTATCTCAGAAGATTCTCTTATTTGTTTCTTTTTAGAATTCCCATATGACTATGGATGGAACTGCACTCAAAATGCCTAGGAAAATCAATCTTTTGTTCAATATTTTCCATGCACTGAAAAGATCAAAGAATTAATTTTGGAGGGGACTAGTCCAAATTAGTTTATTCAACACAAACTACCAACATTCTCTAGGAAATTGACATTCCAACAAAATATGTTTTACAGAGTCTTCAAAATTTTTAGATAGAATGCATCTAGTAGGGCCTATCACCCCCAAATTTCTTAACCAATCCTCTCTAAGGATTCTTTTCTAGATTGCCACCTAAGAAAAGGCTCTAGCCTTGGGTAAGTAGCACTTATTCCAACATAGTTGAGATGGCTAATTCTCTTTCTTCTTCATGCCTTCTACCATTGTTTAACCAATTTTGGCAACACACCATTTGATAGTGTCCACTTCCTCCAAAATGAAGACCCATCTTGTTTCCAATTCTTCTTTGAGCCTAGAGATCTATATTTTTGGTAGGGATAAGCCATCCATTGACCACCACTTCCACTTTGTTCTCCATTCCTTGAGAAAAGGTCTCAAGTAATCCCTTACCTATTATCCTCATAGGGCTTTTAGCATTGTCTAGCTCTCTTCAAGTTAGTTTATGTATGATAAGCGAAGGGTACCATCCCATGAGTCTTTCTAGAACTTAGCCTTCCTTCCATTTTTATTTCTCATGTGTAGTGCTCCATTATTAAGTTCCTAAAATCTACCATGAAGTTCCATATTGTTGACCCCTGGGTGGGTTTGTTGGGGTTAACATTCATTTTGGATCCTAGTATTCCAAATATTTGTTCTAGAGAATTTTAGCCAACTTAGCCCAAGGATTAGAATACATATTCTAGAAAAGTTTGATCCCAAGATCTACTCCCCCTACTATTTTTGGTTTATAGATTTTATCCCATGCAACAAGGGGAAACTTTTTGTAGTCCTAAAACCTATTCCAAGAGAATTTTTCACTAGCATATTTAGACTCAACATCATGTAGATGGATAAATCTGAGACTGGTAATTTGAGCATTGTGACTCTTCCTACAAAGTACATATATTTTCTTTTCCATGACTTCAACCTATTCAAGCACTTTTCACTAGACATTCCTAGAGTTTTTCCTTGAAAATCTCTATGTATAAAGTAGCACCCATATATTTCCCTAGTATTTTATTGATTTTTAGGCCAAGGACCAAGGAAAATTTCTCTCTCCTTCCATATGGCCATATTAAAAAATGGCCTCAGACTTGTTCCAATTAACTTGTTGTCCCAGAGCACTAAAATATGTGTCTACTATTTTCTTGATGGTCCTAGCTTCCAATGACATTTTTCATGGGTGAATGGGTCCATATTTGGTGCCAATTTTAAACCCTTCCAATCTTAATTGATCATTACCTCATTAATAAGGTGTCTCAATGCTTCTACCATTATGATAAATCAAAGAGAGAAAATGGGTCTCCTTGCCACAAAATTTTAGAATATGGAAAGAATCCATGGGGAATTCCATTCACCAATACTAAGAATCTAGGAGAGTTGATGCAACTATGAATCCACTTGTACACTAGCCCTCGCTAAAACCTAGCTTTTGTAAAATTTTGATGAGAAATTGCATGTTTACCTGATCATAGGCCTTGTAGATGCCCAACTTGAGAATCATTTTTTCAACCTTCATTTTTATGATAGTGTGGGTAGCTTCATGTGTGATGATAATTCCTACTAAAATTAATCGCCCAAGTGTGAAACCACTCCTTTCTTCAAAAATTATAGGAGGAAACTTTTTAAATGTTTGGCTATTATTTTGGCTACTATCTTGTAAATAATATTATACAATGAGATATATATTAAATCTTTCATTTTCTCCACTAGCTATTTTTCTTGTATGAGGGTGATTATTTTTTTTCTATTCTTTTAGCATGATGAATTTATTTGGTGTATCTTCAATCATTTTATAGATGTATATTCCTACTATGTGCTAGAACTTATGGAAGAATCATGCAAGGAAGTCATTAAACCTAGGGATTTGTCCCCATCCACTTGAATTTTTTCTCACCTAACTTCTCTTTCCAACAATAGGCCATAAATTCCATGTTTTTATCATTGTCAATAATGTTTGACATCTTTCTCAAGACTTTTTCCTCAATTATTGAGTTAATCATATTGTTGGTATTCAAAAAACTTTCAAAGTACCTTATTGCTTCATCTTTGATATCTTCTCATGTTTTTCACCTGGATCCTCCCTCATTTTTTATGTTGGTGATTCTATTCATGCTCCATTTGAGTTTTGTGATATTATGGAATTATTTAGTGTTTATGTTGCCCTCTCTAAGACAAAATTCCCTGGATTTCTACCTCTAGAATGTTTCTTCTCTGTAGGACTTTTGCATACTTTTATTTTAGTTCTTTCTCCTTAATATATGTATTTTGGTACATGCCTTCCCTAATTACTATTTCATTTAAGTCTAAAATTCCCTTTTTATATTTTCTTTTTCCTCAAAGATATTTTTGACTTGTGCTTTATGTTTCATTCCTTCAAAATTTCTTTCAAATGTGAGTGTTTCTTAAAGATTACAAAGAATTTGAGCCCTTGATGTAAAGTCCCTAATACCAAAACTCCTCAATTTTAGAGTCAAATTCCTTATGGACCTAAGCTATATTTTCTCAAATTTGAATGGGCATCTCACAAGCTTTTGATCTGAGGTGAAGGTTAGCTAAATTGAGGAATGGTTCAAATTGCACAAGGTCACAATTTCTTATTTCCCATTCAAATGTACACTAGTTTAGTCTGTAAGAGTTAACGTTGAGCTCCTAACACCCCAGGATCACTTGCAAGATAAAAATAACTTCCACAAGAGAGAAATGGCAAGAATACCATGATATGATTATGGATGTAAGATTGCCAAATTTAGTATATGGTGTACATATGATACCTTGCTTATAAAGGAAAGTTATGATTAATGATTAGACAAGATATTAACATGTTCCTTAATTTTGTATAATGAAAGAACTACCTCAACAGTATTAAATTACGTAGGACACAAGCATTAAATAAAATCCAACTTGATAATATATGATTGAAGGGAACATAATCTACTAAGAGGGGGGTGAATCAATAGATCAAATCTATTTAAAATTATTTATTACAACATACATATCCAAACATGAAACTTGAATAAAAAAACTACTAATAATCAAGAAACCACATAATTACACATTTACAGATGAGAACACCAGATATACATGGAAATCAAATATAGGAAAAACCATGGTGAGAATAGATAATTGGATCTACTATCCAACTCTAGCTCCTCACAAAGCAATAATATAATAATGGGATTACAATATGAAGTAGGAACAAACCTACCAGAGACACCAATCCCCAAATGTATTTGTAGGAACCAATCTCTAATACAAGATCTAAACACTAACTCAATAAGTATAACAACAACTATACTAGATAACAAAGATAAATCTTATGGATCATTAATGATGATTACACAACTTACACAAGATCACATATTCCTTAAAACAATCACCTACACTTCTTATGATCTTTTGATTATAGTGCGCAATGGGGTGTGTGTAGGATCATGATGGGCCAAAAAGTCGCAATATGATGGGTATGTGTAGGGTATGTGGCTGACGACTTTGTATTACCCAAAATTGATGAAACGAAAAGGGTTTTTAAAGGAGATTCTCAACTTTCTACCAATATAAATTATGCTTTACTTTGAATTTAATAAATAATAATTATTATTTTTCTATTTGAATTATGACTAAAGTCCTTATTGATAGGCTGATTGAAAAACATTTATAGCTTTCAAAAGGTATCACATTTTTTTAATCTGAAACATGCTTCACATACTATAGGATTAAGAAAAAAATTAAATTTCATGATTTTTTGACCAAGTTAAGGTGGTCAACATACGAGTTTTTATATTTTTTAAAAGTTGTAATAAAAATTCATAATTAATTATTTACTTGGAAAAAAATCTCAAAAAAATATGCATCACATTGGGACATGAGTCCTCTACTTATATCAAAAATATTATAAAAAATATTATCATTTTATTGTGGTTAGGGTGGTCAACAAACACCTACTTCTTATTTTTCCTTTAAATTTAAGTACTACTACATTGAAATTTCAAATTTTCACCAAATAGATTTTTTTAAAAATAAACTTAGTAGTTTAGAAGCTACATTCAATTTGCTACAGATTCTATTCTTACATATTTTTGAAATAATATAGAAAACTTATTCAAATTTTTACGTCAACTTACCTAACTTTGAATTTTTTGAAATTTTTGCCACTTACAGGCCTATTTTTTCCATGATGATCATGCACATACCCAATGATTGAGAGATGAAACTTGCATTACAAAACTTGAATTACACTTCCTCCAACAAATTCACTTCCACACACTCTCTCATACATTATCATGTGAAGTGAGATGATTATTATATACAACACACTATAATGACCTCAATTCATGTCATCCAAGGATTCAAAATTAACCAAGATGGCATTAGGTGAACCTAAACTCAAATTACATGAAACATGTAACAAATTGGTCCTAAATCAAATTAGTTTTGATGAAAAGAACATGATGCCATGAGCTAAATCATAGAAACCTTAACCTATACCTATATTATCATCCCATGCTATCTTCATATGACATAAGCTACATGTTGTTTCCACATAGTTTTGGAACAACAACTGGTTAACTGATAAGCACAGTGACCCTTTTATCACTTCAAACTTTTTACATGATGAACATAACTTATGAAAACTTTGGAATGTGATGGAAATGTAGATGTACTCTTTATTCAAACCATAGAGCCAAACTTGCTTTCAGGAAGAAAATTAGAACATAAATTTATTTCCAGAGAAATATCTTTTCCTTGAGTAACTAACCTAAAACATTATGAATCAAACTTTTGGATTACCTTTATCTACATGAATAGATGTAGGCATGATATTACAAGCATACTATAAGAATTAAGTAGTCTATTTTTTTGTTATCAAAATGCACTTATAATGATAATTCAAGTACTATTGCATACACTATTCAGCTATTAATACTCTATATTAGGCATTACTCCTTTGACATCAATGAAAACCTATGTTTATCAGTCTCTATCTTTTTCATTGATGGAAAATAGAAAAATGTTGGAAACACATGAAGACAAAACTAATGTTTTTTGGATCAGGAACCACCTCACATTGGTTCCTAATTTATCCACTTCAAAGTATATATCATTTTTATTTCCATTTCTCTCCCTTAGACATAAATGGCAAAGGTCAACACTCCTCGTTTGCATTATTAGCAATATGCACAATTTGGAAACCTATTTCCTAGATAGAATGCCCTTGATTCTATACCACATTGCTATTGGGCTTCTTTTGCAAGAACACTAGGTGTACTTGTAGTAGGGATACAAAGCTCACCCTCAACCTATACTTTCTCTTGATTCAAGAGGAGGGAGCAAAAAATCCCAACTTCTTTTAGAGAAACTGAAAATTCTCCTTAGGAAGTGGTTTTATGAAAATTTATGCTACTTGCTCCTTGATTTCAACATACTCCAACTTCGCCTCCTTTTCTACAACCTTCTCCCTCAAAAAATGATACTTGATTGCAATATGCTTTTTCCTTGAGTGCATTACCAAATTCTTTTAAATGTTTATATCATTGTTATTAACACAAAGAATGGAAATGGGATCATCAAACACAATCTTCATCTCTTTCAAATTCTTCTTCATCCCTAATACCTAAGCGCAATATGGATCTATTGCAATGTATCCACTTTTACTATAAGTAAAGAAGTTGAATATTGTCACTTGCTTAACCAAGATAAAATAATGTCACCAAGAAATAAATCTCCACCACTTGCACTCTTCCAGTCATCTATGCTTCCTACCCAATATTTATTTGTGTATGTAGTCAAAGTGAAATTTTCACTCTTGGGCTACCAAAAACCAAAATAAATTGTATCTTTCAAATATTTGACTATCCTCTTTATTCTTTGAAATGATTTTCCTTAGGTGATTCTTGAAATCTAGCCACCATACCAATAACTTGTATCATATCCTATCTACATATAGTCACATACAAAAAAATACCAATCATAGATCTATACACAGTCTAATCTATCGAAGTAGATTCATCATATTTTATCATCTTATATCTTGTGACCTTAGGTGTATATACTAGTTTTCATTCTTCCATCTTCAACCTACTCAACATTTCCTTTATGTATTTGTTCTAAGAAATGAATATGCCTTTGTCTAATTGCGCAATATATAAACTGAGAAATAATAATAATTCACCAAGCATTGAAATTTTAAACTCACTCTATGTTTCATTTTAGAAACCTTACACATGTCATCATTGCTTCCACCAAAGATAATGTCATCAACATAGACAACAACAATCAACAGTTGATCTCCTTCTATTTTTATGTATATTACTATTCACATTACCTCTCCAAAAACCTTGTTGTTGTAGATACATATTCAACCTGGAATACCAAGCTCTAGGAGCTTGTTTGAGTCCATAAAGAGCCTTTTTCTATCTGAACACAAAACATGGATTATCTAAACATTGAAATCCTTTTGGTTGCTCAATTTATACTTATTGTTCTAATTTTCCATCTAGAAATGTTGACTTCACATCCATCTGAAATGGATTGAAGTTCTTGAATGCTGAAAGAGTTAAAACAAATTAATTGGTTCTAATCATGCCATTGAAGCAAATGTCTCCTCAAGGTCAATTCCTTCAACTTGAGCATATCCTTTACACACAATTCTATCTTTGTTCTGGATCACTTCTCCATCTTCATTTATCTTGTTTATGAAGACCCATTTGGTACCAATAACATTGTAGCAGTTAGGTCTTGGAATTAGTTCCCATGTTTCATTTTTCTTAATTTGATTTAGTTCTTCCTCCATGGATTCTATCCAACCTTTCTCTTTGCTTGCTTCTTTATAGGACCTTGGTTCATTTTCTGATAGTAATACAAAATATACTTGATTCTCCAGGTCTAAACTCCATTGTCCTTATCTCCTATGATCTGATCTTTAGAATGATTCTTCTAAACATACGTATCTTGTCTCTTTGTGATAACCTTAGATTAGAGTCAACTTTTGAGTCTTTATCACTATTACTGATGGGAACTTCATCTTCTTATACTTTTGGAATACTAGTGGATTGTATTATTTCATTGCCTCTTACATTAGAACTTTCTAGAATCCTCTTTATCCTTTTATTGTAACATCTATACACTTTTCTTTTCATAGAATAACCAAGAAAAATATCTTCATGAGATCTAGAATCAAAATTACTCAAATATTCTTCACCCCTTTTAATGTAGCACTTCCTTCCAAATATTTTGAGATTTCTAACTGAAGCCAATCTTCCTCTCCATAACTCATATGGTGTTTTACCAATCTTCGGTAGGATTTGAGCTCTATTTAAGATATATATTCATTAAGATTTCTTAACATTGTTTTGGCCATCTCTTGTATAATTTGGTTCTTTCTTTTAGTAACGCCATTCTATTGCAAATTACTAGGAGAGGAAAATTTCCTCTAGATTCGATGTTCCTCACAAAATTCACTATACTAGTCAGAAATGAACTCTTCACCTCTGTTTGATCTCAAAAAATTTATTATTCTTCTGATATAACTTTCAGTTAATGCATTGAATATTTTAAACTTCTCAAATGCTTCAATTTTTTCTTTTAGAAAAGTAATCCAATTCATTCTAGTATAGTCATCAATAAGCATAATAAAATACCTATCACCTTGTAGACTATTTGTCCTCATTCGTCCCCATAGATCTATATAGATCAAATCCAATGGCTTTTTTGTTGAATATTCCTTAGCAAGAAATTTGGTCTGTCTTTTTTCCCTCATAACATGGTTTGCAACTAGTATATTGAGGGTTCTTGATCTTTGGCATGTTTTTGACCATTCATTTTGAGTTGATATTCACAATATCATAAAAATTGATGTGTCCTATTATTCTATGCCAAATCCAACTCTCTTCTCTTTGTATAGAAAAATAATTTGATCCATTCAACTCACTTAGAAGATATATATCATTTTTAATTCTATTTCCTTTTGCAATCAATTATCTGGTACTAAATTTTTTGATTTCACAACCTTTAGGACTAAAAGATAGCTTATAACCTTTATCACACATTTTACTTACACTCAAAAGATTATTCTCTAATACTTCAACATACAAAAAATTGTGAGTTTTTGTCTTACCACCATCAAAACTCAAAGTACCTTTACTAATAATCTTGGCAATATAATTGTTTCCAAGAGTTATAGATCATCCATCAAATTTCTTGAAATTCATGAGCTTACTTTTATCTCTGGTCATGCGAATTTAACATCCACTATCAATGATCCATAGATTATTCTCCTTTTGATAGTGTAGTTTGAGATATCATGAATTTCTCTAACCATTTCTCTTCTAGTTTCATCTTCTAGACTTTTTCTGGTTGATAAATCTAACATTCTAACCCTTTACTTTTAATTTTTTATAGATGAGAACTCACAAAATTGCTCCTATAGTTTATAGAAATGTGTCCAATATTATTGCACTTGTGATATATAATATTAAAATTATAAAAAGTTACAAATGTATTACTACTAACAAAGTTATTTCTTCTTACTAGAGCCCTTCTACAATTCATAGCCTTATGACCAAATGATTGCAATTAAAACAATAACCAGAAAAGGAATTATTGGACATGGTATTGTACCATTGTCCTCTTGAACCTTTTCTTTTGGATCTCCTATTCTTCCATTGTAATTAGAAGAAACCATAATTCTACATGTTTCCATCATTGATTATATTCGTTTGTTCAAATTTTGGAAATTGTTGTCCAGATTTTCCTTAATAGGCTTCACAAATTGCTCTATCACTTTGTTCTCTTGTCCATTTGCAAAACCAATACTAGTTTTGATATGTGGAGATATCTAGCTATCAATAATATAATCCAATATCTCAATACTCTTTCCAAACTTCATCTTAAGTTGATGATTTTTTAATCTTGAGATCTTTCCTTAGTAACATAATTTCTACTTCAGGATTTTCATAGTCATTGTCTCTTGACAACAACCTCTTCCTTAGAATTTTTTCAGTCATTTTTTCTTCTTCTACATGACTCTTCAAGTCAATGATCATCTTCTCCACCTTCTCAAGATTCTAAGATATAATGTCTTTAGCCTTCACTTCCTAAACAATTATTGTCTTCAGTCTCTTAATTTCTTTGCCAACATAGAGAAATTATTCCACAAGATCTACCTCATCATAATTGTTTCCAAAATTCATCTCTACATCATCTTCAGTAGTTTCCATAGCCATAAATATAGCCTTCTCTCTTTCATCTCTAGAGATATCTTGATCATCTTCATCAATTGAGTAGCCTTATTATTAATGAATTTTTTTTTTGTTTCCTCTAAAATTTATTCCCTTTCAAAGATGACTTCTTTCCATACTTCTACTCAGCATTGTTCAAGTATTTGTAGGGACACTTAGTCATAAAATTCCTTACTTCATCATAATTAAAACATTTGAAATGTAACTTACCTTTATACCTTTCGAAACCCATATAACTTTTTGAAAAAAATTCTTCCTCTAGATCTGATCCAACATCAAAATCTAGATTGACTTACTTTTTAGATGCTTTCAATGTTACCTCTATCCTTATAGATTTTTCACTATCGAACCTCATTTAATAGGCAATCAAGATTCCATGTAATTCATCCATTTTTAAAGAATTCAGATCTTTAGGTTCTTCAACAACAAAAGCTTTAGAATCAAACCTTATAGGAAGAGATATGAGTACCTTTTTCACAATCATACCTTCTTTCAGTTCCTCACCAAGACCTCTCATAGATTTTACAACCTCATCAACCTAGAGTAGGAATGTGGCAATGTCCTCTTAATTTTTTAGGATTTCAAATTCGATGAGCTTATAGATTTACTTATTTAACCTTGTCATATCCTTCATAGATGTTGTGTAATTTAGTGTAATTTTTTTTTTGATGTCCTACAGTGCATGATCTTCACAAATTCCGAGCTATACAATCCACATAGAATAAAATTCCTTACCCTAGCAATATTTTCACATTCCTTCTTCCCAATTAGATCTCTAGGAAAACTTTCAAGAATCTCATAGCCATCTACAACTGACTGCCATATAGGTCTAATCCAAGATCCATCAAGTAAGCTTCTATCCTTACATTGCAAAATGAATAAATTGATCCATCAAACAATGATGCCTTATTTCAAGACAAACCTTCTTGAGCCACAAAGTTTGTCATCTTGAATCTACCTCAAACTATTAAGCTTCTTAAAGGAACTTGGCTCTAATACCAATTGAATGGAACACAATCTACTGAGAGGGGAGTGAATCAGTAGATTTTCTACCCTTCAATTACAAGGCCATGTTAATTCCAAGAGAAAAAACTAACTTTGGCAATATGGCTTAAATTTTTTTTCATATTTTTTGTATAAAATTAAAACCCACTATAGATTGTTATATCTAGTTTCAAAATATGTATTTTTTTCTTATGATTGGATTTTTTTATTTATTTATTAATTTATGAGGAAAATGGTCCATAAACTTGAAATGTTAGGTTTTTCTATTTTTAATAAAATTTAATTTTTTTGTTTAAACTGTAAGAAAAAATTATGAAATAAATATACACACAATAAATTTCAAAGTAAAAAAAAAAAGAAATGATTAGTTAGATTAAATTATGGTGGTTGTACATGAGGGATTTTCAAAAACACAAATTAGGGACAATTAAAAATTAATTTAGAAAAATTGGAAAGAATTATACAAAGATAGCCTCATAAATATTTAGTATAATACACATATTTCTCCAAAATTAATTCAAAATTAATTTTATTTAGGTCAAATTATGGTGATTGTACATGCACATGCTATTGTACTAAATAAGTGACTTTTAAAGTGGGTTTTGTTACATGCCCACTTAAAATTAATTTTTATCATCTTGGTATTAGAATACATTATATATTTAAAAATTAGACTCAAAATACTACATTTTGTATTTCTATACTTTAAAAATATTTTGTGTACCTACCTCAAAAGTTTAGTCCAACTGTGAAAGTTGAAAATATAGAAAAATACTTGTACTTTTTGGAAAAAATATATACCCAACTTCTATCAATTGTCTAAGAACGGGTAGAAGTGGTTAGAGAGGGATAGATAAGGATATGGAGATAAAGTGAGAGAGGTATGTTAAGAGAGTGGGGGAGATAGAGATAGAGATAGGGATGAAGAACAAGGGAGTGTGTGTATGAGAGAGAAATGAATATAGAGATAGATAAGGATAGAGATATATAAATAGAGGGAGAGTGGGGGAGAGAAATAGAGAGTTGAGAGAGGATAAGTAGAGAGATATTGAAAGAGGGAGTGATATGGAGAGAGGGAGAGATGGAGAGAGGGAGAGAGGGAGATATATCCAAAGATTGATATAACTTGGGAAAGATAAAAGTGGAAAATAAAGGGAGAGATGGATAATGATAGAAAGAGGGATACATATATATATATATATATAACACTACAAAAAGATAAAGGGGAAAGATAAAGGGAGAGAGATATGTAGAGTGGGAGAGAGGAGGAGAGGGGGAGAGATAATTAAATAGATAGAGATGAAGAGGAGACAAAGAGAGGAAGAGAGGCATAGAGAGTGGGGGAGATAGAGAGAAAGGGAGGGAGAGATAGAGAGTGGGTAAATATAGAGATAGTCAGAGAGAGAGAGAGTAAAGGAGATGGGGGAGATATGGATATATATGAATAGATAGAAGGAGAGAGGTATATAAATAGAGGGAGAAAGAGGGATAAATAGGGAGAGATAGAGATATGAAGGGAGAAACAAGGAGTGTGTTTGTGTTTGAGTGAGAGATATGGAGATAGATATGGAGAAGGATAGAGATATATAAATAAAGGGAGAAGGATGGATATAAATAGAGAGGAGAGGGGATAATTAGATATATTAAAAGAGAGAGTAATAGGGAGATGGGGAGATAGGGAGATATAGGGATAGATAAATATAGATATAACTTGAGAAAGATAGAGGACATACAAGAAAGGGAGAGAGATAGGTAGAGAGAGACGTGGATAGAAAGATATATATATATATATATATATATATATATATATATATATATATATAAAACTAGGACAGATATATGGGGAAGATAAATGGAGAGATATGGGTAGAGAGGGAGAGAAAGAAGGAGAGGGGAAAATAGGGTGATATAGATAAAGAGATATGGAAGGAGAGAGGGAGGGAGTGGGACATAGAGAGGAAGGGAGGGAGAGAGACAGAGAGGGGAAGATAGAGATATAGAGGTAGAGAAAGGGTTAGAGATAGTTAAATATACAAAGAGGGAAGGAGATATAGAACAAGATAGAGAGATGGGTTAGACAAAGAGATAGAAATAAGAGGTAAAAACATGGAGTGTGTGTATGAGTGATAGAGATATGGAGATAGTGATAGAGAGGGATAAACATATATAAATATAGGAAGAGGAAGGGAGATAAATAAAGAGAGGAGAGAGGAGAAAAAGATATATATATATATATATATATAAATAGAGAGTGATATAGAGAGGAAGAAGGAGACATGGATAGAAATATGGAGAGATATAAATTTGGAAAGATAGAGGGGGAAAGAAAAGGGATACCTAGAGGTGGATAGAAAGGTGGATATATATATATATAACTAGGAAAAGATACACATGGAAGATGAAGAAAGATATGTAGGTAGATATGGAGACAAAGAAGGATAAAGAGAGATAGAGTAAGGAAAAGAAAGAGAGATAGGTAGAGAGGGAGAGAGGGATAGAAGGAGAGGGTGAAAAAGGGAGAGAATTAAATATATAGATATGGAGAGAGGTATACAAATAGGAAATAGAAAGGACGGGAGAAAGATAGGTAGAGAGAGGGGGGATAGAGATATAGAGGTAGAGAACAAGATATATTTAGAGAGAGAATGGAAGAGGAAAGAAAAGGAGATATGTATAGAAAAATAGAGAGAGAGAGAGAGAGAGATATATAGTGATAGGGAGAGATAAAGAGATAGAGATAGGTAGGTAGAAAAAGGGAGTGTGGGTGAGTGGATGAGAGGGATAGGAGATAGATATAGAGAGGGATAGATATATAAATAGTAGATGAAGGGAGATAAATAGAGAGAGGAGAGAGGAAAATTAGAGAGATATAAAAAGAGGGAGTGATAAGGAGAGAGAGATAGGGATAGAGATATATAACTTATGAAAGATGATGGGGGAAGAGGAAGAGAGAGAAATGGGTAGAGAGGGATATAAAGAGGGAGATATATCTAAAGTCATATAACTAGATAAATATTATTGCAAGTATGAGTAGTTGGTATTGTCATTGATGCCAACAAACTTTTGTATTATCATTGATGAGCTGGTGTTGAGAGGGTGTTGTCATTGATGTCTATGAGAAGGTTATTTATGGTGATGCTTTGACTAGTTACATTATGCTGTCACTAGTAAGTGTTACTAGTGTCAACCTCTAGTATTGCTTTGATAAGATTTTGTTTATGGATGTTGAATAGTTGAGTTATAGTTGTAGTTAGATTTATAGTGATGAGGAAGTGACGAGTTTGATGAGAATGTATCTCTCGTTCTTGGTTTCCAAGTGCTTTTAAGAAAATTTGAATAAAAGAGAAAATAGTGTGGTGCAGAGGTGTTCTGGTATACAAAGTAGTATTCTAGTTTTTTTTCACATTTCTTCATGGTTTAAGATATGCATATGCAGTTTGGATATGTTGATCAGTGGTATTGATAAATGTTATATCCATAATTTCATGGTCTAGATTATCGTACAGAGAAAGTTGTGTTCACCAGCGTGTGAATTGTGTGTTGCAGTGGTGTCTAGGAGAAATGGTTTTGCTCCACATTTCACTGTAGTATGGTTTATGGTCTAGTGGTTCTAGAAATGTGCTGACAATGGTTATATCTACATTCAGTCAAATTTGTTAGTGGTTTCAAGCTTGAAAATTTTATTTCTTGAGTTACAAAGTGTGGAAGGTTGTTTGAGTGTACTAGGTGTGTACATTCCTCAAGTGAAAGTTTTGTGAGGAATTTTTTGGCTTTCAAGGTGTTCATGGAATATTCTAGATTATGTTCAAGTGTTGTTTGTGGTCTGTGAAGTGTTTTTTGGATTTGAATAAGCATGTACTTAAATTTTAATGGTGTTAACATAGGTTTGACCGACCTTGGGTGTTTACACTAGCTATGGAGTTGCTTCGGTATTTGTGGAAGTGTAGCATGGTGTATATGTATGATTTGGGTCTAGGTTAATATGTGTTGTGGTCTACTTTCATTCCTTTCCACTGTGGGAATTTTTCGTGCCGACCTAATTTGAATTTGCATGGTTGAGGTGCATAGCTGACCTTGGAGAATGTTTTCAAGGTTAAATAAGGTATAAATAAGAGTTGTGTTGATGAGGGATATGTGTGTAGTGTGAATGATGCGAAGTATAGAGTGATTAAGTGTGAATTTATGAAGTGCATGTGAGCTTCAATGAGTTAGACTACTAAAAGTAGTGAGAAAAATGTGTCTATAATCTACATAAAGACTATGAATGTTTTGGTGATCTTATGGTGGACTATTCTATTGCATTGAGATGGATTTCTCACAGTAAAAAACTTCTTTCTTCTCTTCTATAATCTAGCAGTGAGCCCTTATTTCTTTTAGGAAGTGAGCCCTCTAGAAGTGAGCCTTTGTATCTAATATTGCAATTACTTTATATTGTAAGCTAATCCTCACCGTGGTTTTTCCCTTTCGTTTTCCATGTAAATATAGTGTTCTATTATGCATGGTGTTGATGAGTTTCAATTTTTGTTTTTTTTTCATGCTAAATCATTCTAATAGATTAAGGGTTAATAAAGATGGTGTGAATCTGAGTGTTTATGAATATTTTTGAGGTTTTAATGTACAACTGATTCACCCCCTCCTCTCAAGTCTCTTGTGTGCATTCAAATATTGGTATAAGATTAAGGTTCCTTGGAAGAAAGCTTAATAGCTTGAGGTAGATCTGGGATGGCACACAAGAGAGATGCTCTTGTGTTTGATGGAACTGACTGTTAATTCTAGAAGACAAGGATGGAATGGTTTCTAGTATCTCTAGGATTTGGATTTTAGAAGTCTATTGAGAATAGATATACAATTCCTATAAGTGGTCTAAGTATTGATGATGAGATCAAGGCCTATGGAATCAATAGTAAAGCTAGGTATGCTCTTCTAAGTGGTCTTTCTAAGACTAAAATTGTGAAAGTTATGAACTTAAAATATATTAGAGATATTTGGACAAAATTGGAAAGTATTTATGAAGGAGATGATCAGATCAAGCAAGCCAAGATGTAGAATATAAAAATCACATTTGAGAACCTATGGATGTTTTAAGATGAAAACATTACAAACTACATGTAGAAGGTGGACGGAGTTATCAATTCCATCAAAGGTCTTGAAGGAAAACTTGAAGAAGAAGAAGTGGTAAAGAAGGTATTGAGAACTCTTCCTAAATATTATAGCCATAAATTTTATGCTATTAAGGAAGTTCAAGATTTAAGAAAATATTTTAGAGATTAAATATATGGTGCTTTATCTACTTTTGAATGAGGGAATTCGGTTCAAGTAATGCAAAATTTGATCTTTCTTTTAAGGCTAGAAAATCAAAAAAGATTGAGGAATTAGATCAAGATGATCTAGATGACATATAAATAAATTTTGTGAGGATAATGAAAAAGAGTACTAGTAAATACAAAGGTTAGTTTCCTTTCAAAAATTTTAGTTGTGGAAAGATAGGTCATTATACTTCAAGATGTCCAAACAAAGTTTTGAATGACAAATATAGGGAGAACAAAGGTAAAAAGTTCAAGAAAAGTTACTATGTTCAAGAGAAGATGCTAGTATATTTGATGACGAATTTGAATATGTGGATGATGAAGATAGTGAATGCTTGTTCATGGCTATTAAAGATGAAACTAATTATTCTAACTTTGAGAGACGTATGAAGAAAATTACTCTGAAAACAAGTGATAATATTGAAGGAGCTATGGTGATTGGTTTTCAAGCTAGAGAGGAGAAGTACTAGATCATTGATAGTGGATGCTCAAATCATATGACTGGTGACAAAATTAAGTATTTTAAACTTAAGAAATATTGAGGTTTAGTAAGATTTGGAGATGATACATCTGCTAAGATATGTAGGAAAGGTTCAATTAGTTTTGATGGTAAGAATAATACAAATGATGTTCTTTATGTTAAGGGTTTGAGACATAATCTCTTGAGTGTTGGAAAAATGTGTAGAAAAGGATATAATCTTACGTTTCAAGATGATGGACGTGAGATCAAAAAAGTCTCCAAAAATGTGTTTTCTACTAGAAGAAGGGTAGATGCAAATGTTTATCAGTTTAAAGGTGTTGATGGTCATTACTTTATAAATCAAATTAATGAAAGTTGGTTATAACATAGAGGGATGTGCCACATCAATTTTGATAACTTAGTGTGGACTAATTTTCAAAATAAAAGAAAAATCTACTACCAAACTAGTGGAACTCATGTACACAGATCTTTGTGGTCCTACTAGAGTAAGAAGTATTCAAGGTTATAAGCATTTCATGCTATTGATTGATGATTATTCTAGAATGACATTGATTAATTTTCTCAAAGAAAAATCAAAAGATCTAAATAATTTTAAGGCATTCAAAGTCATGGTTGAGAATGAAATGGAAATGAAAATAAAATGTTTGAGGTTTGAAAGGGGTGGAGATTTTACCTCCAATGAGTTTAACAGTTTTTATGAGTATCATGGGATAAAGATTCATATATCTACCCCTAAGATTCTTCAATAGAATGTAGTTGAAATAAAGAATAGAACTATTTAGGAAGCTGCAAGATCAATGACGAAAGAGGAAAACCTACTAGAGGTCTACTAGAGAGATGAAATTCATATTATTGTTTACATAATTAATAGAGTTAAAGAAAGAGAAAATAGTGCAAAGACTCCCTATGAGTTGTGATATAGAAGGATTCCTACTGACAAATATTTCAGAGTGTTTGAAAGCAAGTTCTATATTTGAAGATATGAAAAAAATGTAGGAAATTTTGATGCAAGATCTAATGAAGCTATCTTCCTTGGATATTATACAAGAATAAAATCTTAAAGGTGATACAACAAGAGGTTGAGAAAGATTGTATAAAGTGAAAGTGTCAAATTGGATGAATACTTACAAAAGAACTCAATGATGATAGATGGATATGAATCAAATGAGTCCTCTTGCAGAGAAAATGACAGAGATGAAAGTTTAAGGAAAAGGAAGTTTAGACTGAAGAAGAAGAAGAAGAAGAAGGTCCAAAAAGGATCCCTAAGACTCCTATGTATGTGCAAAAGAATACTTTTGAATATCAGATCATTGGTGACAAGATAAAAGGTGTATTGACAAGGAGAAAAGATGTTATGGCTGAAGAACATGTTAATCTATGTTTACTCTCTAAAGTTGAACCTAAAACAATGGTTGAAGTATGCAGAGATGAGTATTGGATTGAAGCTATGGAAGAAGAACTAATGCAGATTGAGAACAATCAGACTTTGGAACTTGTCTCAAGACTGGCAAACAAGATGTGATTGGAACTAAATGGGTATTCTAGAACAAACTTAATGAAAAAGGAGAAGTACTAGGAAACAAGGCAAGAATTGTGTATAAAGGCTACTCACAAGTAGAAGGAATATATTTTGAGGATACATTTGATCCGGTGGAAAGAATGGAAGCTATCAAGATGTTTTTTACTTTTGCAACACGCAAGGATTTTAAGGTTTATCAAATGGATGTGATGTCTTCTTTCTTCAATTTCATGAGTTGGAAGAAGTATACATTGAACAACTAGAAGGATTTCAATTATCAAATAATCTAGATATGGTCTACAAATTGTAAAAGGAGTTATATGGATTAAAGCAAGCTCTAAGAGATTGGTATGCAAAATTAGATAGGTACTTGTTACAACAAGGATTCAATAAATGTAACACATATATTAATATTTATTTTAAATTTGAAAAATATCAAATCTTGATGATGGTTGAGCATGTTGATGATATAATTTTTGGATGAAATGAAGCTATGTGCAAGAATTTTTGAGAAAAAACACAAAATCAATTTGAGATGTCTATGTTTGGGGAGATGAATTTCTTCCTTAGACTTCAAATTAATCAGAAAGAGAAAGGTATAATTTCACAATCAAGATATGTCAATGTAATGTTGAAGAAGTTTGGAATGGAAGATTCTAAATCAGTATGTAGCCCTATGGTTATTGGTTGCAATTTGAGTAAGAATGACATGAATCTTCTAAGGTTGATCAAAGCAAGTATAGATCAATGATTGGAGAATCGCTATATCTAACTGCTACTAGACCAGATATCATGCATGCAATTTTTCTTTTGGCTAGATTTCAAGAAGATCCTAGAGAGTCAAAAGTTGCAACAGTAAAGAGGATATTCATATACTTAAAGGGAACTCTAAAACATGGTTTATGGTATCCAAAGGATATTGATTTCTCTTTGAGTGCTTCTATAGATGCAGATTGGGAAGGATGTGTTGATAACAATAAAAGTACATGTAGTGGTGCATTCTTTCTTGGATGTAAATTGATGTCCTGGTTGAGCAAGAGACATGATTCAACTTCTTTATCTACTATAAAGGCAGAATACATTGCAACAACATCTTGTTGCACATAGGTGTTATGGATGAGGCAAACCTTGCAGGATATTAGAGTTGTATATGATGAACCAGTTGCTATCTTTTGTGACAATACAAGTGATATTATCATTTCAAATAATTCGGTGATGCACTCAAGGAAAAAACATATATCAATCTGGTATCACTTTTTGAGAGAGAAAATTATAGAGAATGAAGTGAATCTTGAGTATGTGCCTACAAAGGATCAAGTTACTGATATATTCACTAAGGATCTTACAAAGGATACTTTTGAGTATCTCCAAGAGAAGTTACGGGTTATTACCCCTCCTTCTATGAACTAGATTCATAAAGATATGCATCAGTCCAGTGGATTCAAGATTCATTTTTTTTCTAGATTGATGTTGGAGGCTACCTCTTAAGGGGAGTAGGTAGTGGAAAATGTGTTGGTTGTTATAGTTAGGGGGAGTTAGTGTTGGTGTAGGTTGGTTTCGTCCTTTGTTAGTTGTGTCAAAGTGAAATAATGGAGAATAGGGTGATTAAATATGAAGGGTGGAAAATAGGGTTATGATGGACCTATCCTCCTCATTTCATTGGGAAATGAGATCCACACAATGAAAGGATTGTCAACCAAAAGATGATTCAAATCAAAGTGTGAACCTACTAATTTCATTTTTTGCAATGACATGGGTCCTAATTAAACAACACTTTTAGAAGAAATATTAAAAATAGAAAATAAACTCCAAAATACAATCTACAAAGTGCATTTAATAGATTAAGATAAATTCTAATCGAAGCATAAATTAAAATGCATATCTAAGAAAGGGAAAATGATGTGTACTAGTCACCAAAAGATAATTTTCAAAGCTAATAGAGGAATCATTCGCCCTATGGAAAATGGGTCCTAGCTAGGGCTCTGTAAAAATGGTTTATGGATTTTCTTCTACTATGTCTACACTCCCAAATCCTTGATTTTCATAGTTGGACAACCAAAAATAAATATTGTAGGTGAGTTTCTATGAAATTTCAACAATGATGATAACAAATGCAACTCTGATGACTTTTCAATTTTGTTCTTTAAGAGATCTTCCACCTAAAATTTGCAAACACAAATCAAGAGGGAAAGATGTTATTTTGTTGGTGAATGGGGCTTTTCCTTGGTCAAACCTTATTTTGGTAATTAAACCTTGAAATGAAATGAAATAGCATGAAAGGAATGATGAATGAACAAGCCTATGCCACAACTCAACAAACCATTATTTGATCCTTGGAATGTAGATATGCAACTAGCATTACATGACTTCAATGGATGTGGATCTTGATCTTGAAACTTGATTTGAAACAATGCCTTTGAATACTTGAATGGATCTTGAACACTACATCAACATATTAGTTCAAATAACATGCATGAATAATTTGACATGATAATGGATCTTGATTTTTGCAATAATTCTTCAATAAATCTACTCTTGAATGCCTTGAAATGCTCTTGAACTCATAAAATTTCTTAGATCACACTTTCTCATAAAAATTTCTAGGTGAATCATAGTGAAATGACCTCTTATTTATACATATGTTAACATTAATTCCCAAAATTAAAATAGCACAAGCCAACATGTGAATACACATTTGAAATCATTAAAATACTGCCAAAAATATAATATAAATTTCTCACAGCATGGTGTTTAGAAATTTCTTTAAAGTGGGGGCATACATTGGCATTATTCTTTTGCATTTTAATTACAACTCATGTTTCATTATGTGGTCTTCTTACTCCATGCAATGTGTCTTTATCTTTGTGGTGACATTGGGTGTGATGTCCTTCAAGAGTGTGATCTCTCTTAGTATATTATATTCCTCTTAGTGGCTTGATGTGACTTACTGCATCCCCTAAGTTGTGAATGTTCTATTCTTTCATTGGTCCTCTCTTGGAGACATTAGGCATGATGTTCCCTAAGTTGATACCTTACATGAACTAAGAAAAACCCATTTGAACATACCTTACACTACCTTTTTCATTTACAATAACTATTATATGGCCACTTTGCATAACACACTTTTCTTGCCTATGGACTTATCCTATTCGTTCATGAGTATCAAGCATATGAAGTTATGCTTGCCTCGTGAATCTTGTTTTTTGTGTTGTGTGGAACCTTATCAAAGTTATTAGGAGGTATATCTTTGGTATGGTTAGTGTATTGGAGATGAACTTAGGAGTGAATTTCCCATAGCCACTTACTTATTTGTGTGAGTGCATACTGGCCATGTGTTTATGTGTCTCACCTCTCTGGTGGCTCACCTACTAGATGGCCTAAGGTTCCACTAGCCTGTGTGAGCATTTTTATGGTTTGCATAGTGGACATTGTGTTCCACTTGTAAACATTTCTTGGACAAACAACTTAGATCTGGTCCACATCATGTTGGATAGACTGTCAAAGCTTGATCCACCCCTTCTTTTTCTTTTTCTTTCTTCTTTATGTCTTTGACAGTGTATGATTGTATCTTGTTGTTGTTTCACATATCATTATCATGTGTGTTCTTTTGTTCTTATGTTGATTTTCCATAAGATCTTGATCATGGGGGCTTGATCATCCCTCTTGATTGTTGTTGTCCTATCTTACTCGCATTGGTACTCTTGGACCCCTCTTGATGCAAATTTGTCTACTTTAGTGTGATTTTGAAGCAAGTTTCTCCTCTCACTAAAGTGGGGGCTAAATATAGTGTAAAAATGTATCCCTTTACAATTTCCACACTTGTTTGGGCCCTTCCTGCTAAAATGAGGCTTCTTTATGCCTTATTTGGTCCTATTTTACATCCACAAGCCTTATTTAATGCATCTTTATGAGGATAATCCCAAAATTTATTAAATGAACAATCATAATTCATATTTTTGGGTTGTGTGTTTTAGATCTAGTGATCTAGGACTCATATGCCACCTTGGGTGTATGGGTCCCACCTAGATTTCAAGACCTGATCTTGATTGTTGTATTGAACATAACATTTCTTGAAGTTTGTGTTCCAAGTTTAATATACTAGGACTCATATGCCCCAACTAGAGTATGAGTCCTAGGTAAGTGCAAGAAGTTGATTCCATGAAACATGGAATTTTTTCCTTAGACAAAAAATAAATCGACATTACAAAAACGGGATCTTGGTTTTGTTAAACAGGATCCTGATTTTTAAAAAATGGGATCTCGAGCCTAAATTCTAAACAGGATCCCATTTTTTTAAAATTAGGATCTCGTTTATTAAAGGATCTCAAACCGATGAATGTGAAATGGGATCTCAATCTTTACAAAATGGGATCTTGTAAATTTTCAAGTTGTATTTATTTAAAAAAAAATGAAACTCTATCATTAGTAGCTCGGGATCCTGATTTAATAGAGACAACAATGATGATGATGGGGACTTCTGACCTCCAAGTACACCTCTATCTATGTTATCTATGTTTTTTTAGTGTTCTTTTTAACTTTATAAGACAAAAGTAGGTTTTAGCATGATTTTTTTCAATTTATTTAGTATCTTATGTATTTTATTTAGGTGTAATCAAAGAATTGATACTTTGTAGAGGTAGAAGAAAAAAATAAATGAAATCCTATAGAAATGGAAAAATCATCCTTGAATCGTATCTGGTAAACAAAATTTAGCTTTTGAAACCTAAATTGTTCAATCAAAAAAAAATTGCATTCAGAAAACCCTAAATTGAAAGAATTTAACCAAAAAAATTGCATTGAAAACCCTAATTTTTTCTTGAAACCCTAAATTCAATTCAAACAAAAAAATTGCTAATTTACCCAAATTGAAATCAAACAAAAAAAATTGCATTCAAATGAAAACCTTGATTTCAAGCTCAAGAATATTTGATAATGGAAAAAATTGATTTGCATTGCTTAAATGTTTTAAATTGAATGTATTTGCATTGTAAATTAGGGTTCTTGATATTAAAAATAAAATAGAATTTGATAAATATTATACATTTAAATGTGTATTCATCAAGAGACAATCAATTAAATGTTATGAACATATATATAACTAGAATAGAAAACAATATGTTACAAACATCTTAGAATTAAAAAATATTGATTATGTTCATAAGGAAGGCATGCCATAAGTGTGATCATCCAGGTTTCTCTCATTAAGCATCATAATAAGGGAAATCGCTGAAAGGTAAAGCATGATCATAGGTGATAAGAGAATTATCAAAGCTAGGCACACCAATAGTCATAGTATAATCAACATCATCATTACTAAAGCTATCCACATTAATAGATGAAATATTTATGAAACTCATGGTTAAGTTAAAGAATCTACAATAGAAGGGAAAATAATAATAAGTTCCATGAAAGATATTAAATCATATCCAATATCAAAGAGTGCATTAATGGAACATGTGCCACTATGCTTATGGTAAAAGTATATGATTTTATCAAATATTTATGGATCAAAGAAAAAATAATGTAAACACATCAAAATAATTGATGTGAGAATGAATGGAGACAAGGGAAAAAAAGGTTGAGTGAAATCCATGATATAAAATATTACAACCACTATATATAAAGGAGGGCAATTAAATGAGTTTCAAATCTAAAATTATATGAGAAATATAAAAAAAAAAAAATTGAAATTAAAGACACATGGATAAGTTGAAAACACTACAATAATTAAGGAATTATGGGTGAAGGAAAGGATTACTTTTGGGACTAGAATGGATCGTTACAATTTATAAATTTTCAATGTTTGTTTACAACTTTAGTTAGAAAATTCCTAAATCCTTGTACAATCCATTTCCAATTGTCACTTAATTAGATAATATTTGCATTCATTTCTATTTTATGTTTTTATCTCTCTTAGTCATGCCTTGTTTTCATGTACATTATCTCTTGTCTTTTGACAATATTAACTCTCATTCTAGTCAATTAGTTGTTAATTAGGATTATAGTTTAGTCTAAAATCTCAATTTGCACTAGTTACCTAGACACTAAGGGAATCTAAATATTTTTCTTTTCTTTCTTTTAGGTTCTTTCAATTCCAAACAATCCAAAATAAAATAAGATTCAACATTAACTAATTCTATTATACATTTTATATCATAAAATTCATTTATGTGGGAAATATTAATGAAAAACATGTTAAATAAAATAATATTATATTCAATTAAAAAAATATCAAGTTAAAGTATACATCAAACTCAATCTTAATAATACATAATTATGTGTTTCTATTATGGAAATAGTCAATCTATATTCATAAAATAAAATATATTCATAAACTAGTCAATCTATTACCCTAAACCATAAACCAATGTCTTAAGGGGTCCTAATATGACATTTCTTAAGGGGATCAAAGAAGTTTTCAAAATTTGGAGAAATTACCCAAGGCAACCAAATTTAACAATAATAAGATTGTGCAAGATTATAATATGAATGAGATTTCATGATCTAGGTTGGTTAGTGATGTGGATTAGGGAGGAAAAACTTAAAACAATCACAAATTAATCAAAACTCAATCAATATTTTTTCCCTTACAACCCTAACTTATCAAATTTTCACAATTCCATCCTATTCTCCTTATAGCATATCAACTAGAGAAAATTGTGCATATTTTTTCAAATAAAACTAAAACCCACATTTGGATTGGCATTTTTGATACCCATTAAGGCATACTTTAGCATATCTTAAAATATCATAGGGTCACTTTGGACTATCATCTCCAAATAGTTGCTACTATGCTGCCCCTTAACTCAATTAGGCCACTTTTTCAAGGCAACTTTGCAAAATTCTTCACCCAAACCTCCAAACTCTATCCCAATACTCTCAATAGGTTACAAATACTCATAATAAACAACTTTCAACAAGATAAATTCCCACAAATTCATCAAATTACAAAACCCATTTAGACTTGTTTAGGCTAAGTTTCAAGGGGGTTTATTGAAACACTATTCTCTAGAACTCCAACCACTTTTCCAATGCCTCAAACACAAACTATATGGTATGCATATTCTTCCCAAAATAACTCCCAACCTTATTCAATGCATTTTGATCAAAGTTCCTCTCTTAGCCATCAATTTCAAGCCAAAACTCATGCAATTTCAAATAGGGCAGCAATCAAATTCAATCAAACCACCTTCCCTACTCCTAAAACCTACTCTAACATCTAAATATACCCTAATGCACCCATTCCATCAAGTTTAAAATAATTCTACTAGTGGAATGGGTGTTTAGTGCATTTTGTTCACCTTCAAACCCTCAGACAGGGCTCATTGACCCTCCTGTAGTAATTTTCCTCTTAAATTTTCCTAACTTGATAAAATCCTTACAAACTAAAAAAAAATGGATTTAACTCATATATATTGAGTCCAATGCACTTTAGACCAAAATCAAACTATACAGGGCCATACAAATCTTGGGAGCAGCAGATTACCGGAAAATGCACATAGAAATAATGGCTTTTTACTGTTTTTCTTCAACAAAACTTCAATAGAGAGCTTACATCGAATTTATGAAGTATATTTAAACTTTTCCCTCTTAAAATCAGCTAACAAAACCAACTCAAACTACCTTTTGAGTTACTTGACTGTTGGGCTTCCAATATTTTCATTTTTGCAACATTACCATTTTTCTTTTTTAACAACTTTCTCAAGTTTTTACACCCTTTACAAGGGTATGCGTAGGATCATGATGGGTATTTGTAGGGTATGTGGCTGATGACTTTTTTTAACCCAAAATTAATGAAATGAAAAGAGTTTTTTAAAGGAGATTTTCAGCTTTCCACCAATATAAATTATGCTTTACTTTGAATTTCATGAATAATTATTATTCATTGTCTATTTGAATTACAACTAAAGTCCTGATTGATAGGCTGATTGAAAATCATCTACAAGTTTCAAACAGTATCACATTTTTTGAATCTGAAACATGTGTCACATTCTATGCTTTGTATACTATAGGATTAAAAAAAATTGAATTTCATGAAGTTTTGACCAAGTTAAGGTGGTTAGACATACGAGTTTTATATTTTTTTAAAGTTGTTATAAAAAAATCATAATTAATTATTTACTTGGAAAAAAATTTAAAAAAATGCATCACATCGGGACATGAGTCCTCTACTTATATCTAAAATATTATAAAAAAATATTATCATTTTATTGTGGTTAGGGTGGTCAGATAGACACCTACTTATTTGTTTCCCTGAAATTTAAGTACTACTGCATTGAAATTTCAAATTTTTACCAAATAGATTTTGTTTTAAAAAAAACAAACTAGTAGTTTAGAAACTAAATTCAATTTACTACAAATTCTATTCTTACATATTTTTGAAATAATATAGATAACTTATTCAAATTTTTACATCAAGTTGCCTAACTATGATTTTTCTGAATTTTTCACCACTTAAGGACCTATTTTTTCCATGATGATCCTACACATACCCACAAAATGGATCCCAAATTACTCAAATTACATAAATAATGGTCTATTATGACCTTATTAGACCAAATAATACTCAACATACCAACATTCAACCTAAAACCAAGTTTAAGACCTTATTTACATGACTTGACATGATGCCCCTGCACCAATTAGTCGAAACAAGAGCTATCTCAATCAATTGTTCTACAAGAAAATGTTATTCAATAAATTTCAAGTCCATTATCCCAAGGGCCACCTAAAATTCACCCTAAGTTTCCTAAACCCTAAACCTTGAGCTCTAAAATCTAAACCCTAAACCCTAAAGGATTAATTTTCTCCTAGGACCTTAAAATGAAATTTGGTTGCCTTAGGCAACTCCAAATTTTATTCCCTCAAGACATGTCATTTTTTCCTAGGACCTTACTATGTAGATCCCCTTAAGCCATCCTATTACACTAGACCCTAAACTCTAAACTCTAAACCCTAAACCCTAAAGCCATCATTTTTTCCTAGTCCCTTAATAAAATGTGGTTGCCTTGGGCAACTTCACCAAATTTTATTCACTTGAGCCATGCCATTTTTTCCTAGTACCTTACTAGACATAGATCCCCTTAAGCCATCTTATCACCCTAAACCATAAATCAATGTCTTAGGGGGTCCTAATATGACATTTCTTAAGGGGATCAAATAAGTTCTCAAAATTTGGTGAAGTTTCCCAAGGCAACCAAATTTAACAATAATAAGATCGTGCAAGATTATAATAAGAATGAGATTTCATGATCTAGGTTGGTCAGTCGAAACAAGAGCTATCTCAATAAATTTTTCCACAAGAAAATGTTGTTCACTAACTTGCATGTCCATTATTCCAAGGGCCGCCCAAACTTCACCCTAAGGTCCCTAAACCCTAAACCCTAAAGCATTCATTTTGTCCTAGGACCTTAAAATGAAATTTGGTTTCCTTAGGAAACTCTGCCAAATTTTGTTCCCTTAAGCCATGTCATTTTGTCCTAGGACCTTACTACATAGATCCCCTTAAGCCATCCTATCACCCTAAACCATAAAATGATGTCTTAAGGGGTCCTAATATGAAATTTCCCTTAATCCATGTCATTTTGTCATGTGACCTTACTACATAGATCCCCTTAAGCCATACTATTACCCTAAACCTTAAACTCTAAACTCTAGACCATCATTTTGACCTAGGACCTCAATGAAATTTGGTTTCCTTGGGTAACTTCACCAAATTTTATTCACTTAAGCCATGTCATTTCGTACTAGGATCTTACTACATAGATCCCCTTAAGCCATCCTATTACCCGAAAACCTAAATCCTAAACTCTAAACCATAAGTTCCCTAAAGCATTCATAAATTGTCCTATATTAATAGTTAATTATTTTTTCATTCAAGTAACATGCCTTAGACATAAATGAGGCTTACACATTTTATCATTTGTATTCAATTAGGCCATTTATATGGAATTGTTTAAGGGTATTTCCTAAACAGGTATCATACATTTTGAAATTACAAATCTAATGCAAGTTCACTTATATCTTAGAGATCACATGGATCAATTCAATAATATCCATAATCCACCTCCACCTGCACCCACTCCACCTCATAACCCCCCACCTCCACCACCTGAAACTAATGGTGCAAGCTTGCATGCATGAATCAATGCCAATGTTAGATCCAATTAGGATCAAATCAACATTATTCAAAATGAAGAATGTATCACACCACCTTTGAGGATGATTGCATCTAGGATGCAAAATTTTATTGATGTTGTTAGGGATATGGATGGGATGTTAGATGAGCATTGATGATGGATAGAGGAGAGGAGAACTTCCAATTCTAAAAAGGAAAACACAAAGAAATGAAGAGATGTAGAGAGCCACAACATTTTATAAATTAAGAAAATGATCTTATAGTTATGAATTTATGAATTTGGTTCGACAGATATTTTATGTGATGAATTTACGAATTTGGTTGGATGCATATCTTTAATGAAAAATTTATGATTTTGGTTGGATGGATATTTTTAGTAATGAATTTATGAACTTATAATGATGAATTTATAATCGTATATATTTTATGACTATCTACTAGATCACGATTTCTACTATTGGAAAAATGTTATATATATATATATATATATATATATATATGCGTTAGACATAAATGAACTTTTTGTGAATGTTTCAAGTTTATTTTTTAGTATGTACATGTATTAAAATTGCATAGTTATAGATCTTAAAGTTTTTAAATTTGTATGTACACATAGTTTAGTTGAATGATGGATGCATGAAAATTATGCACCATATTTTTTATTTTAAATGTATGTACATGTTAAATTTTGAAATTTGTATGCACATGCTCAAGTTCAATCAATGTATGTATGTGTATGTATATGTATGCACATCATATTTAAATAAATTTTCTAGTACATTTCAAATTTAACTATTTATTGTAAGTTTGTATGAAAATTTTGTATAATTTAATGTAGGTGAACACATATCTAATATCATGGATCAATTTAGCATTGATTATATCATCAATCCAACACCACAGCAACCTCCACTATCTGTTGGATCTGATGAGGCTCACTTGCGAGCACATATAAATGATCAAGTGGCATCCATTCAAAACCAAATAAATGCTATGAAAAATCAAGCATTGATTCCACCACACATGAGACATTTTGCATCTTCTATGCAAAATGTTATGGATGCCATTAGGACTATCGATTATGATTTAGATAGGCATTGAAAAGAAAGAGAGGAGATGAGGAAATTTTGTGTAGATGGTCTCTCATATAAACAAATTTTAGACCTAAAAGTAATAAAATCCCATCTAGCCCCTTATTTTATCGACCCTAATACTCAACAACCCATTCCTCCCAATAAATCTAGAATATCCATGAGGTGGTGTATACATCCCCACATGAGTGCACATTTTTGGGATCAATGGTATATGGTATTTGATAGTCCACCACATGCTAATATGGAGGTCCCATTATTTTTTTTGAGGAAACTATATGTAGAGTTTGTTATGGAGCAAAATCCCAATTATTTTGATTTTAAATCATTTCAGGGTGTTGGTGATAGCATGCCACAATAGAGTTTAGAGGCAGGGGTTGAACCCCAATGCCCCATGCATGTGCAACCCCTTGTTGCTCCTCTTGGTCCTACCATTCTCGTACCTTTGCATTGACATGTGGTGGTATCGACATTAGGATCCCTTAGTATGCTTGCAGGAGACCTTGATCAACATGCTTCTATGATAGTGAGTAGGGAGCATAGATACCATGATGATGGAGTGTCTTATGGAGTTGGTCCTAGTACCACTCCATAGGTGTCGAGATGACATGTATGTAATAGTTGCTATTAGATATGCTATGGACTCGATCAGGGCACACCTAGTTTGGGTGGACTTGGAGATTTTGGTGGATCATTTGGTCGCCTTAGTTCATTTGTAGAATTTCTTATTGCAGACCATCACCCTGAGGATAATGTGACACATGTATAAATATGCATCTACATGTTGAATTTATAAGAATTTTAATGAATCATATGTATTAAAACAAAATTTTCAATACATTTTAACAATCAAACTGTGTTGTGTATAGATGACACTAGTGATGGAGCAAACATCTACACCATGAGTACACATATGTCAACATAGTCCTAGTCAGCAACCCTTATGGGGTATTTTGATTTCAATTTTTTAAATTATATATGAAATAATTTTTAACTTGAGTTTTAAATTTATAATTCAATCATGAACATATGTTTTAAATATTTATGTTGGTTCAAGGGATTCAATCGACTTCTGCGTCGATTCCACCTGAGAGGTTGTTGAGTGCTCCTCATATTTCAAATGTCATAGATAAGGGGTAGGTACATTTATATTGTAAATTTTTTAGCTTACATTACTATCTAGTTACAATTGTGAATTTTGAGTTCACTATATATCAAATGTGCATGTACACTTGTAAATATTAGAAGTGTTAAATGTCTAGGTTGATAAGACAATGAGAATGGGCATCAAACAAACTTTAGATATTGCTACTACTCATGAGGCCTCTAAATTTTAGGTTGTTTAAAAAAATTTCTACACAAAATGTGCAAACTTGAATATATATATTTTAACCTAATTCAAGTATACATGCTTTAAATTTGATCTTGTAGGAATTTGTTAGTGAGACTTTCTGCCATGACTTATTCATAGTTACACCTCCAAGAGGACATGCAAAGTAGGCTCCAAATATCATGGTTGTGAATAACTTTAATTAAATTTAAAATTGAATATATATGAATATATATATCTATATATGAGCTCATACATGTTAAATTGTTTTTCTTTTATAGCATGAGACACATGTTGTAGTTGAGCATGTACAAACAGGTCTTGGAGTAGAGGGTACACAACCTCAGATTATGGTACGATTTAAATATGATAAATTATAAATTAAATTAAATTAAATCATTTTTAATTGTAGATTTACATCTAATTTCAACTTTCTTTGTCTTGTTTATGTAGATTGATTCAAAGAATTTAAAGGTTGGTCTAGGTGCACAAGAGCATCCAGGCCTAGATATGATGGTAATTTTATTTTATGATGAATTATAAATTAAATTGTCATTAAATCATTTTTCATTGTCTTACATTTGATTTCATCTTTCTCTTGTATAGAATGTTTTAGGTCATCCATGTAGTCTGCATGGTGTGAAGAGGTCTCTTGATTATAGAGACGATACATGACCTAAACATGATTTTATGTGTTACATTTGATTATTTCATCTACTATACATTTGTTTTCTCATGTACTCTGTTGGACTTTATATTTCATGGGTCAAGTACTTTGTTGGACTTTAGTTCATGGGTTGTACTATGATGGACTTTATTTCATGCACTTAATATATTGGTTTCATGAACTTAATATATTGTAAATAATGGACTTTATTATTGTCCAATTTTAATTTACACATGCACATTTATGCATTTAATGTTCATAGTCAAGACATTAATGTGAAATTAAATATAAATATGAAATTAAAGTTGAAATTAATATGACATTTTAATATTTTTACTTTACAAATTTAGTGATTCCATACATGATATACATGATATGTACATTCAATAATTAGCAATAATTAGTCAATGAACTTATTCAATTCACGTCAATCAATAATTAGTCAATAAATCATAATCTACAAACAAAATCAATCCATAAATATATACCACAAAGGATGAAATTTTAAGAAATAAATAATACCATACAAGATTAGAGAACAAAAGAATTAATAAATTCTATAAACTAAACATAAATACCAATCAAAATGCAACGATTTTTTCCAAAAAGGTTGTTCTATAAGCATACACCATATTTACACCTTTCTTATGCTTTAAATGGCCCCTTTATGCACTTGCAGGCCTTAATTAATTGTCTTGTTGAAGAAGAACCTAATAAAAATTATTTAAATTATCACAATTCCTGACACCCACTTAAAAATTCCCAAGTGGACTAAGTCGCCATTGATGGTGACTTAGTCCCATTTGGCTCAAAAATCAAAATTAATTTAAAATTCTTCCAGGTTTTTATTCCTTCAGACCCAAGGTCCACCTGTGATGAGGTATTTTTAGGAATTAGGGCATAATTGTGTATAAATAAATGTTTTTCCCTCTCATTTCACTAATTCATTCATTCCATCAATCAATCTTCTCAATCACTCAACATTCTTCTTAAGCAAGTTAGGGTTTTATCATTCCAAGTCATCAAGATAGCTTCTTAAGATAGTCAAGGGTAGATTCTCCATCTTTTGTTGTAGAAATTCAATATCAATCATCATGGAAAGGTATTAACTCCAATGTTTCATGCTTCATTACATTATTTCTCCATTTCAGTTTAATTGCCTAAAAAGGGGTTTGACCAAGGCAAACCCCCATGCCCTAGCAATCAATATTTTCTCCTTCTTTCTTTGTATGTTTGCAGATTTAGGTACTTTGAGGGTTTGAAGATCATTAAAGATTAGGTTGAATACTTGTTGAAGATATTTCTTTGTTTCCTAATCCAAAATATCCAAGTCACTTTCAGGCCCAAAAATCTGAGTTTTAGAAGCAAACGCCTATGATGAACTGAAGTGTAGACCGAAGGCTTCTGCTTCCTCTTTCAAATTTCCAAAAAGACAGAAGTGGACTAAGTCACCACTAATGATGAATTAGTCCCACTGTATATTCCTTTCAGTGATTTTTGCAAATTCAGGCACCCATTTGGCCAAAATGGGCTCTGGAGCACTTTTTCTAGATCTAGGACTAAGTCACCTAGATTGGCACAAGTGTCCTAGTCAACTTCTACAATAGTTTTATCAAGATTCTAGACCTTCATTCCATCCTTTTTCAACCTCCAGGTACATACATTCTATTTCATAGCTTTCTATCAAGTTTTTTTTTGCATTTCTACATCATTTATCACATGTTTGCATACCACAATGTGTTTTCAAACAACTTGCATTTCAATAATTTGCATTAGTAATCAATAGATTTCATTATTTTTCTACTCTTAGATCATTGAATTTAGACATATTCCATCCATTTTACATTAATCTTTGAATGTTTACATTGCATTTTGGCCCCAATTCCTCTCCTTTTAGATGAAAACCTAGAAGAGTTAGAGGAACCCTTGGGTAATCCAAAATCTTTGTTTACATGTACATATATGCCATCTCAAAAAAATGTTTACAAAATTTGGTTATGCCATCTCAAGAACATCTAAAACTTGTGCCTAGAATGTAGTAGGTCTTCACGCTTGATATCAAAAAGGTACAAGCAATATCAATGAAATCATCAAAATATACATATTTTAATTTATATAAAACTATCTATATGTACACAACTCAAGTACCTATATTTAAAAGTATTCCACACATGTGTGTAGGTTGAATCTAGGCATCCTCTTCATTTTGTTTCAAAGTATGAGATTAATGCAATGATGGCTTAAGGATACAAAAAAGGATAATAAATCAATTTTAATTATTAATGTACAATCAATATCAATATATAATCAAAACATGTATTTAAATATAACTTAACTAATAATTACCTATTTTTACCAATTATTCCATGTCTAGGTTGAATCTGCATGGAATCTCATTTTTGTGATGATGACTTAAGGATCTATAAAAGGACAATTTAAATCAATTTAAACTAATAACACACTTGACCAATATCAAAACATGTATTTAATCTATTTAAAAGGACAATATAAAGCTAAAACTATATTTACCTATATTACTTATTGCATTGTACCATCTGCATCCTCTCTTTTTTGCAACTCATCTATGATTTTCTCTTGTTTTTCCATAGAAATTTTCCATAGGACTTTATTTTTAGGTCTTTCATGATACCAATCTCATTTTATATTTGCTGCCACCACCAAATCTAAATAGTGCATAATCTTTTATGTTTTTCATAATCTTCAAATGCAAGTAGGCCATTCTTCCTTGTCAGGTATTTTCATAGCCAAGTGCCAACAACCACCACCAATCCTATTGGAAAACATGAAATCTATCATCAAATAAGTTCTCAAAATTTTCTTAATGGGATCAAAGACTTGTTCTAAAATATTGCTTAAGAAGATCAAAAACTTATTATCAAAATTTTCTTAAGGGGATCACCATACCTATTGGATAATGATAGCCATCATCATCTTCTCAGGGTGATATTAATTATGTTTAGTCTCCACACAATGAGTCAACCAATATTTTTTTTCTTCATTTCCCTTAGGTGCAATAACAACATACACATGTCTTGCAAACAAAATTTGATTTAATAACTTGCGCGTATCCATATAAATAATTTAGTATTACAAAATAATTTAATAAAGTGAAATAAATTGAATTAAATTTCCTTTTTGTACAAGATTTGAAACATGTTCATAGTATTCAGATGCAAACACTTGATCATTATCTTCAATAGTTCTTTCATATTGATTGTGTGCTTGTGTAGGTGTCAACGATCTTTGCTCCCACTGTTCAACCCATTATGTATTTTCACATGCTTCCTAATCTCCTAAGATAAAAAAATGAAAAAAACATAAAAGATCCCTTGTCTAGATAGTCCATGTACTTGTTATCAAACTCCTAAATGAATGCCATTTAGTAGATCCACTAATTGTATCACAATCAACTCTAGGTAGAATGTTCTCTTCTTCTACCAACCAAAAGATTTGACGAACTATAGAGTACTCACTCGAACCAGGTGTAAATAATCGTTTATTTCACCAATCCACAATCCCACGTGTCTTTAAATTTTATAGCATCCTTGAATTTTAATTGTTCTCTAGCAATAATTCTCTTGAAACACAAACCAACTCCATCACGTTCTCCTTTACCATTCCCAGCTTCAAAAAAACTCCATATATGTTGGACATTAAGTTCCTTGTGAACCTTACTTAACCAATAGAACATTCGAGCATTCTTGAATTTCCTCGTACAATTATCTAACCATATGAGGTGTTCTATCATCTAGATTCCTCTTTCTCTTAAATTTCTATAAAATATATTGAAACAATATTGAACAAACTCTGACGAGTGTAACCGGCTGTCAGTCAATTAAAAATGATATGTCTTCAAAACTCTTCTATCATCCTCTGTGCTATCATCTTCATGTCTATAAACAATATGGACAAACATAGCTACTAGCACTGAATTATAATACTATGATTGAATTTCCTCTTGCAAAGCTAGAGTATAATTTTTCACAAAATAAACCAATGAAAGTATAGTACCAATTGGAAATGTGTTTCTACATGCGCGAAATTGGCCATTAGGCCATCGAGCATGTTGAGAGTGCATCACATATTTTGGTACAATCTTATTCTTAAATTCTAATATGAATGCATGTACACTAACTTTTTCTATAACTAAATCACAACACTTTCCAATTTTTCCATCTTTTAGAGAATAGTTAACATTCTTAAATCTTTTAACACCAACTAATTGTTTTCCAAAATTATTATCAACACTTTCATGCATGAAAACTCTTAAGAATGAAATATTTCCACAACTAGCACACATTGTCCAAAAATACAAGAACTTAAATAAAATAATTTTTCATTAGATCTTTCACAAAATAAACTTGATATAAACTCCCTTATTGTTTCAGGTGGCATATTAATACCACATTCCTACATAATCATGTTAGTATGCAAATTACAATGTATATATCGAAAAACATCATAAAAATAATGAAATTGAACATGTGTTTTACAACAACAAGATATTTGTTGCTTATTAATTTTTACATACCATGGTTTACATTTTTCAAAAGACCTTTGACTTATTTTAATATTACCAAGTAACACTAAATCACCACAAAATTTTCTATAAAATTTAGTTTGTGTTGTATCTAATAGGTGTTTTGGATGACGATCGTGAACTTTGGACCCCACCCTTAATTTTAAAACATCTCCAGCATTAGATGATACCCTAGTATTATCATGCCAATATTTTTCAATCAAAGATTTAATTTCAACATTCAATTTCATATCAGACCTCGAGAGTTGACCACTGAAACTCCAACATTTGTTGATAGGATCATTTTCTATACTTTCTCTTCTTTTTTCCGCTCTTAGCAATGTTTTCGGATGTATTTTTAAAACTTCACTAATATTTCTTACCATTCTTTTATTCAAAGTTGCTTTATTAACTATATCAATTTTTATAGCTCTTCTTGCTGCATGCTTATCTTTAGATCTACTATTTTTGCCAATAGATTGAATGGCACTAGCAATAGTATACATAACATGTTTTATAGATTGATCTTTTCTTCTTTGTTTAACAAAAATGCCTAACTTTTTCATTATTTTTCTCATTTTTTGCATTCTCATTAATTTCACCATTAGTTGACATTCAACTAAAAGTTTTTTATGATAAAAATATTGATTGTATAATCTATTAGCATGTGTTCTTATTTATCTCCAAGAAATCTTACCAGGAAGATTATCCAAAACATAACTTTCATTTTAAAAAAAAATATATTCAAAAGTATTTTCATTTTCATCTTCATTTTCATTTTCATTTTCATTCTCATCTTCATTTTCATTTTCATTTTCATCTTCATCTTCATTTTCATTTTCATCTTCATCTTCATTTTCATTTTCATTTTCAATAACAAGACTGTTTTCATTTTCATTTTCAACAACAAAATGGTTTTCATTTTAATTTTCAATAAAAGTATTTTCATTTTCATTTTCAACAACAATTTGACTCAAATCTTGAACTCTATGAATATTATCAATGTCAACATTGTGATATCTAACATTTTCTAAATCTCTAATTAACACCATTTCCATGAGGCTCAAAGGTGGATTTGAGGATGTACCTAGACTTGTGCCTATCAAAACATTCTCCATAGCATTGGAAGCGATATTTGAAGACATACTAGGAGTAGTTTGTATATTTGTATTATTTTCCACATTCGCCTTTTGCAAGTTTGCATCGTCTACATCCATAGTATCCTCCATTTTTTATCTTCAATAGATGTGGAATTGGATGCTTCATCATTCATTGATCTAATTCTCATTCTTCTTTCTCTTTGTCTTTTTTTCTCCTTCTCTCTCTTTGCTTGAATTTCTTCAGGGGTCAATACTTTCCTATCTTTCATCTTATTCTGACATTGTGATCCCATGATTGAATTTTTTTGAAGTATACACAAATGAATGTGAAAAAATTGAGAGTCTTCCTTGTTTGTTACTCCTTCAAACAAGTAGAAATTGTTCACAAAATTCATCTTCCTCCTTCAAACAAGTAGCAATTTTTCACAAAATTCCTCTTCCTCCTTCAAACAAGTAGCAATTGAACAAATTTCCTCTTCCTCTTTCAAACAAGTAGCAATTGAATAAAATTCCTCTTCCTCCTTTAAACAGGTAGCAATTAAACAAAATTCCTCTTCCTCCAAACAAGTAGCAATTGTGAAAAATTTCTCTTCCTCTTTCAAACAAGTACCTCAATAAAAAAAAAAAATCTCATCCTCCTTTGAAAACAAATAGGAATTCAACAAAATTTCTCTTCATCCTTCAAACAAATAGCAAATAAATAAAATTCCTAGATTCCTCCTTTGAAAACAAATAGCAAATGCACAAAATTTCTCTTCCTCCTTCAAACAAGTAGCTCAATTAAACAAATTTTTTCATCCTCCTTTGAAAATAAATAGGAATTCAACAAAATTTCTCTTCCTCCTTCAAACAAATAGCAAATAAATAAAATTCATCTTCGTCCTTTGAAAACAAATAGAAATTCAACAAAATTTCTCTTCCTCCTTCAAACATGTAGCAATTAAATAAAATTCCTCTTCCTCCTTTGAAAACAAGTAGCAATTCAACAAAATTCCTTTGTCACAATGTCCCAATGATGCCTCCTTTCAAAATTGAAAAAAATCCCAACTTGAAGAGATTCAACAAGACAAAAGGTGATGGAAAATAGGGAATATGTCTCAATCAACCATACATAATAATTCTCAGACCTAAGATGCCCGTTTTTTATAGTAAAATTAAAAATAACGGTAAAAAATAACTTGAGATCCTGTTTAAGAAATGAGATCCTAATTTATAGAAATTGGGATCCCGTTTTGTCAACAAGATCCTGAGTTAAACAAATCGGGATCCCGTTTACTAAACGGGATCGCGTTCCATTTTCAATGGATCCACTAGGAAATGGGATCTTGTTTATTAACTGGGATCCCATTCTATTTTCAATGGGTAAATTGCAAATGGGATCCTGTTTACTAAACGAGATCTTGTTTATAAAAAAAATAGGATCTCGTTTAGTAAACAAGATCCTGTTTATAAAAAAATAGGATCTCGTTTAGTAAACAAGATCCCATTTTTAAAAATTTGAAATGTAGGTCGAGTTTTTTCTTTGTTGAAAAGTTTGGGAAAAGGTTTGGGGATCTAAACCTAGGCCTTGACCTAGTTTGACTTGCAAGTTGAAGGTCCTAGCAATGTCACAAAAAATACTAAGTTTGGGCATATGCCTGAAGGATTTTTTTGTAGAGTTTTTCAATGAAATTAAAACCCATTATAGATTAGACAGTGTAGATTCCGAATATGTAATTTTTTTACAATTGAATTAATTTTTTTATTTTTCATTTAATTTCTTATTAAATGGGTCCATAAATTTGAATTATCAAGGTTTTTTAGTATTTTAATAACTTTTTATCAACATAACGTTTTCATGAATGGATTGCATGAAAGTGTACTTTAGACAATTATTTTCAATTTAAAAAAATTCAAAACATCATAAGTTTAAGTCATCTTATACGCGATGTACATGGCAATTTTTTAAAATACCAAATATGGCCAATAAAAAATTACAAAAAAATATGGAAAGCATGCTTTAGTGAGTTACAAATATTTTCCCAAAAGGATTTAGAAAAATATGATTATTTAGGTCAAAATATGGATGACATACACATGCATGGTATGGTAAAAAAATGACTTTTAAATAGTGGTTTTTAGAAACACCTATTGAAAATCAATTTATATCATCTGGGTATTGAAATAGATTATATATTTGGAAACTAGACTCTAAGTACTTCATTTTATGATTAGTGACTTTTTCAAGATTCCATCTCTAAGTGCTTCAAATTTTAAGGTCAAATGTATCAAATTTTTAAAATTAGGGAAAACACTTCCACTAAATGGCCAAAAAGTGGACTCAACTTCCTGCCAGCACCCTCCTACTTTAGCTTGGATCTATTTTGAATTCAATTCTTGGTGGTATTTTATTCTCCTAGATCTGGTGTAAGCTTGTAGTGTTGTAATTTTAGGAAATTTGGCATAAACAAGTATAAATACAAGGTTATTTCACATAATTTCTCCTAGAAATTTCAAGTATCTAAGTGTCCTAGCAATGTAAGTGATCTTATGAGAATTCAAGTGAGAACATTCAAGAGTTGATTATCAAGTATTTTGGAGCAGAATTCAAGATTCAAGCAACATGTCAAAGTCATCATGCATCATGTGTTTTTGAGCAAACATTTGTGATGTAGATTTTCATGATTCAAGCAATCATTCAAAGACATTATTTCATTTCAAGATCAAGAGTCAAGATCCAAATCCATGGGAGCCATTTCACATAAGATTGTAGCCATTATTTCAAGGGTTTGGCGAGTTGCAACATTGCATTTGTTCATTCATTATTCCTTCATTCTATTTCATTTCATTTCAAGGTTTAATTACCTAAAGAAGGTTTGACAAAGACAAACCCCTATCCACTAACACAACATTTTTTCCCTCTTCATGTGTGATTGTAGATCTAGGTGATTTGGAGCTTGAAGATCCTTTGAAGACAAAGTTGCAAGATTGAAGAAAGTTGTCAAAGATGTCAAGAAGTTGTCATCTTCATGGAAACTCACCTAAAGATCAGAATTCAAACCTTTCAGACCTAAATATTGGACAAGACAAAAGCTACAGAAGATCACTCAAGGATACAATTTTTTTAGTAAAACCCTAATACTGGGACTAAATTTCCCCTCTAGATGTATGAGTCCAGGTATACCTCATTTTAGCATTTTTTTGTAGATCTTGGTTTGTCATATGAAGATTCCATATTTTTCCTAGATTCTAGTAGCAGGACTAAATTGCCTAGTCTAGCGTGTGAGTCCCAATACACTTCACAAGTTAGAATTTCAGAGTTACAAGCCTTGTTTTGGACATCTTGAGTCTTCTAGGTGCTTCTCTGTTTATCCTCAGTTTCTCATTCTAATTTTAAGTTTCATTTTCTAGGTCATATAGTTAGATTTTCATAGTAGTTTTATTTCCTTCATTCTAAGCATTCACTTAGTGGTGAACCCCCTTTAATCACACCTAATGAAACCTCCCTAGTTCTCCTTCCCTCAATTGTGTCACTTGGTTGAGGGATCTTAGTTTTCTAATGAAGTGAAGTAAAAAATAGGTCCCCTAATTGTTCCATCTCCTACAAGGTGGAGCATCTTATTTCCCTACATTTCATAACTAGGTAAATATATAGGTGGAAGAAAAAGGGAGAGATATAGGTAGAGAGGGAGAGAGTTATATAGAGAGGGGGATATAGAGAAGAAGGGAAGGAGAGAGATAAACAGAGAGGAGATAGAGATATATAGGTAGAGAAAGGGAGAGGATAGGGGCAAATAGTGAGAGATAGAGAGGGAGAGAGGTATAAAAAGAGAGGGAGGGAAGTTAGAGATAGATAGATAGAGATAGGGAGGGAGAAATAGGGAAAGTGTGTGTGTATGAGTGAGAGATAGGTATCGAGATAGATATAGAGAGGGATAAAGATATATGTAGCATCATAAATTGTTACCCTTGATAATTCCACACAATATTGACACTTTGTTTTACTTATACAATTAATTATATTAATAATTTCATCATTTTAAGTATAGATTGGGAAAAATTATTAAATCTATTGCCATCCCATTATTGCAAAGGTGGTTTTTGTTGCACCAAAAGATCAACTTGTTAATGCTCAATACAACTGTTGGATTTATACAAGATTCAAGATCCATAGGAGGTGGTTAAGCCATGTCACAAACCCAAGTGTTGTGCTAGCCAACGCCTAGGAGACCAAGGGTGACACCTTGCAACACCCTTGTTTTTGGAACTGAAAACATCTAGATAGAGATGTAGGACACTAGTCTTGGGATTTTCTCTTTAAAATTTATTAACTTTGAGTGTTGGCCTTGAGTATTTTAAAATTACCCTAGACCATCCTTTATCCAAAAATATCAATTAGAATGCATATATAAACAATATTTCCCTTTCATTTGAACAACTAAGCACTATTTTGACAAATCATACTTTATTATTCTCTAATTGTGAAGATACATGTGACTTATTCTCTACATGCTTACTACAACAATCTATTTGTGCTATATTGATTAAATCTCTTGTAGCTCTTCAAGGAAATTCATGCATTATTTAACAACCCTTTTTAGTGACCTATTGTGTGAGATCACTTCATCAAGGGTTTCATACCTACAATAACATTGCCTTACGTTCTTCATTTATTATAGTAATTTATTATTTACTATACCTCTACCCAATAGTGGGTAATAACTCTTTACCATCATTATCATTGTTGTTGTGAAGGTGGGAACACCAACATAGGGGTTTAACTGACGAAAAATCTTATATAACATAAACTAAACCCCTATTTTCATGTATGCAAGTTAGATCCAAAACTTTCATCAAGGATAAGTTATAGAAGAGCAGAGAACAGACTATACTCAAGTGATTTGGATCATAACTAGTCAAAACCCTTGGACTAGAGGGTTTACACCCCTATCGATGCATTTTAAGATCAAAATTCAACCGCAAGTGCTTCTTTATCTACACATTCTATATCTATCTACATTTTTGTAATTTATTTATGATAAATGTGATCATTTGCATTTTCCAATCTAGGGTTATATCAATTAGTTTAATTAATCACACAAATCAAATTTTTCCTCTTTAAAATAAATGAACCAAACTCTAGAAAATTGCGTCTTCCTTGAGATAGTTATGTATTCATCAAACTCTAGTTACTTGTGTTCCAATGTTAATCCAAGGGGAAAGGTATATCCAGGCTAATTCACTTGTTTGGTCTAGATAACTTTTCCAACTTAACATTTTGGTGAACCCAACACATCTTACACTTGAAATTTTTTTATTTTTCAACATAAGGTTACTTGAATATCTTGATGCTCATATGCATTCATTATATGTTAAATTCTAAACACAATGCATTACACCTCTTTATTCACCATGCATATTTAGCATGCTAGTGAACCCAACTTAGATCATATCTTGTAATATTTTCTAATTTAATTGCATCAATTTAAATTTGATTTACTTGTTTATGGAATTATATCTGAATATATTATTTACATTTTCAAATATTATATTTTTGAAAGAATTTTTGTTCTTTGTAAATAAAAAACAAACACATTCTTCTACCATTTCATTGGCATATCTGTCTTCTCACCACCTTCTTCCATATTTTTCTTCTTTGAGTACTCATGTATGGATATAATTTTATCTATCAACTCCTTCAAATACTTAAAAACTATAATTTATGCTTTCATGTAGCTCTTATTTTTATTTTTTGTTTTTTAAAAAGAGGGTAAAAACTTATTGAATTAAATAAAGGATTACAAAGAGAGAGTCAAAAGACTCCAAGAAAACACCCCAACACAAAAGAAAAACCCCAATAAGCAGCCACACCCACACAAACCAAAATAAAAATCATTAATCCATCTTATTCACAAAAATCAACCCAAGAAGGACATAGGAATACTCCCGAGATAATTGTTCCCAATCTTCCACCAACCAACCCCCAACATTCTCAGATGCCCATTTTGCTAGACAATCAACAAAACTATTCCACTCTCATGAAATGTAGATAAAGGAGACAACCTATAACATGGAATTAAATCTAAGAATCAGTCTAATCACAGATGAAAGATGGCAATTAACACTAACCAAATCCTACCTATTCAACATATTGATCAAGATCTGAGAATCTGACTCATAAATGATTTGATGCCAACCTAGAGCACAAGCTCTCTCAATAACACAAAATCATCAATCCTTCCATAAATTTGTTACTTTTCTTCTCTTTATAAATAGAGAATAAGAAGATTACATTACCAACCATATCCCTTCCAACCCCACCATTCTAGCATGCCCATGATTACCCTTTGAAGAACCATTAGTGTTAATTTTTAGAACACCAACAAGTGGGGGAAGCCAATGGACCTCCTTCTAGGTCTTCTTCTAAAGATTACAATTTCTCATGCCACAAGTGTACACCTACCTAATGCCAAGAAGACCCAACCTCTAAATAAAATATGCATGCCCTTTGTCTAGAGGAAAAGACAATTCACACTTAGAAATCATAGTCTCTTACACCATGCCAACAATCGTTTGTCACAGTTGTTGAATTTCTAGCTTACATCCCCTAAAAATCCTTTGGTTTCTTTCAAGTCAAATCTACCACAATATGAAGGAAGGACCACATACCACACAATCTGAAGAAAGGAGGCTTGTGTTGGAGGCCTACCCAAACTTCTCCAGAACTCAACCAGGGAGGAAGCATGAACACAAGCTTGCTTCCAATAGCCCCACCAAAGATGCCAAATATCTCTAAAGAAAGAACACTTAAAAAACAAATGAGAATAATCTTCTTAACTATTACCATAAAAAACACATATGGAAGGTCCTTGATGCAGAGGAAGGGCCAAATGTTTCTCAATACTAACAATGGTTATGGACTTCTACACCTACAACATAGTTGACACTCACAATGACCTTTACCATAGGATTCTCTATAGGAAGTCATGACATTGTTGTACTTGATCTTCCTCTATCATGAACAGACCTTACTCATATGAATCAAGGGAAAAATGGACCAAATACATTTGATGGAATTCAACTGAATAAAACAACCTTCCTTTGGCAGTCCTCTTAGGACAATACCTTTAAGACTTTGTTTGGAAACTCACAAGGACCATTGGTATTATTGACTTGGCTTATTATCATAGGCTTGAGAGACCATTCCACATCATATTCAATGTTCTCATGAAGCACTTGGTGGAGACACACAACAAAATGATAAGAAACTTTGGCTTTCACCCTTTACGTGTCATTATCAACATACTCTTATGATAGCCCTTTTAGGACAGACAATGTAAATGCAAGTAGTGACCTTTCAAGGTCTTCAAATCCTAATATAGGTTGGTAGGACCCTTATAAGGTTTTTTCCTTCCTTTCTCACCATACATCCAAACAAGATTTGTGACACCAAATCTAAAACTATCATACACCGTCCTAATAGGACAGTCATACATATAGGTGTCTTTTTTACTCTAAAGGCCACCTAATTAAGGAAACATGCCTATGAACCTTCATACATCATCCTCAATGCTTTCCCCATCATGGCAATGCCAAATCATTCATCCATTCATTCAAATGATCTCAAACACTCTTCAAACAACCTGGTACATCAATATATCAGACCTTCTGTCATATAGTCTAAGAATGTGTAGATTTCATCTTTAGGCCCTACAAATTGGAGATATTGTAAAACATATAAAAACATGCCTCTCCATAAGTTTTTGGAATTTTTCAATTGTGGAGGGCTAGGAAATTCATTTTTTTATTTTCCACTACTTACCCTAGGTAGGGTTTTAGATAGTTTTCAGAAAAAACTACATAACTTTCTTTCTACCTAGTGAAGTTACACCAAACCAACTTCAAAAGAAAGATAATTCATTCCTCTATCAGTAAAAATAAAATATAGATCCGTACAATTTTGTATAGATACTTACCATGTAAAAAAACATGATAGAACGTTGGGAATTGTAGGAAAATTCAAGTTTTATTTTAAAATTCTTGTTCCATCTACACACACCAACCCTTCATTAAAGTTGGGGAATAAACTGTGCATGTACCATCTACCTATGCCCCTCCAACCATCCTACAACTACCAATTAACAACTTTTAACAAACTTTTAAAATGTTGTCACTTGACAAGAAAAAATTGTTATGACAACATTTACAACTTTTACATCTTTTATCCAAATAACCCCAAACTCTCACAAATGACTCCAAATGATCATTAATGGTCCAAAATGACCTTAACAACAAACAACAAAAAACAAGAAAAAAACTCAAAAATTGGTCTCATATGCATGAGGGTGCTCCTACACCATACTTCCAAGGGGAAGAAAAACTCAAGTCCACTTGAGTGTAGGACTGCAATAGGTGTGGTCATCATATCTTCGTTCAAAAACCAGCTCTTAGGTTCCTTTTTCTCTTTGAATTTCCTGTCATGTATGCATTTTTCTTTTTTGGTTACACTGATGCCACCTTTAGGTGAACTCACCATTATTATCCATTTTTCTTCTTTAAGTTCATCCTTTGTCACCATGTGTGCTTCATATGTGACTGTCTTAATTTGTAAACTTGTTGTCTTCATTGTTTTTTCATCCTCTTCTTTGGGTTCTTGCATGCCTTGATACTCAATGTACTATACTCCCCCCTTTCTCCTTGACCTTCTCCTCCATGAGGTAAGACAAGTAATTTAATACCATACTTGAGACCTTTTCCTGCTGCCATAAATTGCATATCAGACTCTTTCCTCATTTGATAAGGTCTAATAACCTCAGGAAAAATCTTCAATGGAATTTAGTATTCCATTACTCAAAGGAATTTCTCCTATCTTGCTTTCATACTCAATGGTTTTAACTCCATAGGAAATACACAAATGCATACCATAACTTTATTTTTCTGCCTTTGTAAGACCTACTTCATCCATCTTCTTCATTGCCCGAGATTGTATCAACTCATGCTTTCTTTCATTGTTCCTCATTTCTTCATTTTGAAAAAAATTACTGGAATGCATGTCCTCAACCTCTTCAAGTGAACATCCCTCATTTTGGTCAGGTCTTTCCTTCTTTATCATCATATCATTACCTGCAAACACATACTCACACAAAGGCTTAGTTCCAAAAACACAAGATTTTCTTGTCTCTTCAGATGCTTCTAGCACCCTTCCTTTCAACATATCATGCAACTCACCCATTCTTGTTGTTGTCATCTTTTTTCTTCTTCTCCTCTAAATGATCTTCTTGATGGGATACTTTAGCTTCTTTGTTATTGGCCAATGCCAACCATTTTCCTAGTTTTCTTTCTCGAGACACTGTTGCATCTCAAGATTCATTCTTTCTTGAATTTTTTTCATTTGTTCCAAGGCTTGCCTCAACTCTATTATTTCTATCTAAACATTTATTTTTTTTTCCTTCTCATTTTTCTTCTTCATCTCACTTTTCTCTCTTCTTTCCTCTTGTTTCTTGCTTGGTAACTCCTTACTATGCAAATCTCCAAGGACTTTTCTCCTCAACACTTCCATTTTCCTTTTGCAAGAAAGTCTCTTTCACCTTGCTTCTTCTCAATTCTTCTTCTTGTCTTCGTGATACCTCACCTTAGGCCCACTTCTTTTCCCTAGCCTAGTATTTTGGTATCTAGGTTCTTCCTTCAACCTATAAAAAAAATAAAATACACAAACTCCCAAAACTTCCTTGTCCAAATCTTGGGGCTCTCATACCAATTTGATGCAAAGGAAGGGCCAATTTTTTCTCAATACCAACAATGGTTATGGACTTCTACACCTACAACATAGTCAACTGACACTCACAATGAACTTTGTTGTAGGATTCTTTATAGGGCAGTCATGACATTGTTGTGCTTGACCTTCCTCTGCCATGAATAGACTTTACTCATATGACTCAAGGGAAAAATTGACCAAATACATGTGATGCCATTCAACTGAATACAACAACCTACCTTTGGTCGTCCTCCTAGGATAGTACCTTTAAGAATTTCTTTGGAAACTCACAAAGACCATTGATCTTATTGACTTGGCTTATGATCAAAGGCTTTAGAGACCATTATAGATCATATTCAATGTTCACATGAATCACTTGGTGGAGACACACAAAAAAAGGACAGGAAACTTTGACTGTCACCCTTTAGGTGTCACTGTCAACACAGTCTTATGATAGTCCTTTTAGGACAAACAATGGAAATGAAAGTAGTAACCTTTCAAGGTCTTCAAAGCCTAATACAGGTTGGTAGGACCCTTATAAGTGTCTTCCCTTCCTTCCTCACCTATACATCTAAACAATATTTGTGACACCAAATCTAAAACTGTTATACACCATCCTAATAGGACAATCATACATATAGGTGTCTTTCTGACTCCAAAGCCCACCAAATCTAGGAAAAATGCATGTGGTACCTTCATACATCATCCTCAATTCTTTCCCCATCATGACAATGCCAAATCGTTCATCCATGCATTCAAATGTTCTCAAACACTCTTCAAACAACCTAGTACATCAATATATTAGACTTTTTGTCATATAGAAGCATGTGTAGACTTCATCTTTAGACCCTGCAAATTGGATATATTGTACAACATATAAAAACATGCCTCTGCACATTTTTTGGAAATTTTCACTAGTGGAGGGCTGAGAGATTCATTTTTTTATTTGCCACTGCTTACCCTAGGTAGGGTTTCAGACAGTTTTCAAAAAAACTACAATAACTTTCTTTCTACCCAATAAAATTACACTAGACCAACTTCAAAAGAAATATAATTCATTCCTCTATCAATCAAAATCAATTTCAGATCTGTACAATATCATGTAGATCCGTACCATGTAAAAGAATAGGACAAAACATTGGGAAATACAAGAAAATTCAAGATTTATTTCAAAATTCTTGTTCCATCTACACACACCAACCATTTGTTCAATTCAGAAAATAAAATTTGTGAAATTAATATCCATTTATGCCCCTTCAACATCCTACAACTACCCATTAACAACTATTAACAAACTTTTAAAAAGTTGTCACTTGACAAGAAAAAAGTATCATGACAAAATTTACAATGTTTACATCTTTTATCCAAATGACCCCAAATTCTCACAAATGACTCCAAATGATCATTAATGGTCCAAAATGACCTTATTGACATCAAAAAATACCAAACAATAAAAAAACTCAAAAAATAATCTTATATGCATGATGGTTCCCATGCAACAATCCTTCAAATCCCCATTTTCAAATATTATCCCATGTGAGGCACTGATTCCAAGCAAGAATCCATAAGAATTAGTTACATTTAGGCCACGAAAAATTTATTCCATGCATTCTTCCACCAGTTGACCTCTCCCCCTCCATACTTCTGAAGGTACAACTCTTGATATCTTGAAGCAATTGAATAGGCCCTCTTGGGGTCTAGACCCCAAACCAAGATATCCTTCACCCCAATCAAACTGCAAATTCTCTCCTCTAAAATCCTCCTTAACTCAGCACGATCCTCCATAGAACCAAAAAATAACCACTCCATAGGGTCCTTCCATATGGAGACTTCCACCTACCTAAAAAAAATAGAGTACTTCAAATCTACCACCAGTGACCATCCATCTTCTAGGAAAAGATTAAAAAGACCTTGCAAATGAGGGTACATAGAAAGAATAGGAGGGAGGCCATCCCAGGAATCATGCATCTTATCAAAAAACTAGGGCATATTGATTTCCCAAGCTCTTCCATCATTTAGATCTTTATTTTCATAGAAAAAGACATACACACATTACTACAATTATGTAGGCTTTGAAACCCTAAATATATGTTCTTCTAAACTATGTCAACAACACCACTACCTTAAGACCTATAGTGTGACATCACTTCATGAAGGGTTTCATAACTAAGGTAGCATTGTCTTATGTCATTCATTTATTATAGTATTTTATTGTTTACTTTACCTCTACTCAACAATGGGTAAGCACTCTTTACCATCATTATCATTGTTGTTGTGAAGGTGGGAACACCAATACAGGGGCTTGTCTAAGGAAAAATCATAACACAACCTTTCTCCTCTTTTCATGTGTTCATGTGAGATCTAGAACTTTCATCAAGGATATGTTACAAAAGAGTAGTGAGAAGAATATACTCAAGTAATTTGGAATCAGAGCTAGTCAAAACCTTTTGAATAGAGTGTTAATGCCCCTATCCATGCATTTCAAGGTAAAATTTAAACTACAAGTGCTACACTATCTACACATTCCAAATATATATCCATTTCTATACTTTTTTTCTATTTGTGTGATCATTCATATTTTTAAATCTAGGGTTATATAGATTAGTTTAATCAATCACACAAATCAAATTTTTCCTCTTTGCAATAAACAAACCAAACACTAATGGATTGGATCTCCTTTGAGATAGTTATCCAATCATCATATCATAGTTGGTTTATGTTCCAATGTTAAGCCATAGTTGAAAGATAGATTTAGGCTAATTCACTTGTTGGATCTATATCACTTTTCCCACTTAACATTTTGGTTAACCCAACACTTCTTACACTTGCATTTTTTTTATTTGTCAATATACATTGTAAAATATTATTAAGAATTAATTTATTTTAATATCGTGCTGGTTATATGCATTCATTATATGTTAAATTCTAAAAGTAATGCATTACAACTCTTTGCTGACCATAGATTAGCATGTTAATGAACCCAACTTATATCATATCTTGCAAAATTTTCTAATTTAATTGCATCATTTTAGATCTGATTTACTTGCTTAGAGCATTATATCTAAATGCATTATTTACATTTGAAATATTGAAATTTTTATTTAGAAAACTTAAACATTTAAATAACTTTGGTTCTTTGTAAAAATACAAATAAAAATACATTATTCTACCAATTCATTGGAATATCTGTGCTTTTGATTAGTTAATCAAGGAAGGGCCTTGATCCCATGGTTACAACCAATAGACAAAAAGGAACTGAAAAAAGGTGGGAAACAACACCACCAACAAGAAAAAAAAAACAACCAGATTATCATGCAGACCATCATTTAACATAGTAACCATAGTCCAACTAGCAATAATAAAAAATAGTAAGTCTCTACTAGAAAACTTAAAACTACATAAACCATTAATCAATTCAACAGTGTCTCAAGTGGTATTCCACCATAGCATAGCTATTATAAAATAGCAGTTCGAGATTATGAAACCAAAGGACAAAAAATAGAAAGCAGTCATCAAAGTAGCAACAAGAAGCCATTACTTGGATTTCTTCAGTAGGTCCCAATATTCTCCCATGAGAGAGATGTACTCTCTCTAGCCAGGTACCTCAAACTTATTCAACATCTTTAAGGCATCCAACTTCACCTATTTCTTTAGCTTCCTGATAATTTTGGCTTCTCCAGAAGCAGCTCCCAACATTGCCCTACTCATCAGTCTATTAGTTACCTTCATTAGCTTAACTAAGGACTTTTCCATATCATCAAACTAAGCCTATAGAAAATTTAGTCTACTCTTCAAGAAATCAGTGCTTGATTCCTTAGTATTAAGCTCCATACCCATATTCCTTGCATCCTACACATTCTCAACATCATTTTTTTGTTCCTTAATTTGCTCAATTTGTTCCTCCTCTTCCTCTTCCTTATTCTCATATGATCCTTCTTCCCCCATATCATAAGTCAAGTCCTCAAAATTTATATCCTCATAATCTTCTTCCTCCTAGGCTTTAAACTCTTCATAATCCAAGTCTTCCTCATCACACACAATCACTTTCTATTTGCCTTTTTGGTCCTTTGAGGTAGCTTTTGCTAGGCAAGAAGACCTGCTACCACCATTTCCTCCACTCCCTTGCCCCTACAAATTCTCCTTCACCTCCTCATTATGCACACCTTCCTTAAAAATATTAATTACATCCCTAGGGTTTATATCTCTTTTGAATTTATTCACCTTAGGAAGTTCCAGTAGCAAAGGCGAGTGTTTTCTTTTCTCCGACGTAGCCTTGATGAGCTCTATCTCATAATCTCCTTTTTCCTCACTTTTCTATGACACAGGAGTTGAGGGTTTGGATACATTGGCCACAAGGGATTGGCTCTTTGTAAGAATTATCACCTTCCTAGCAGCTACTATAGGAGGTAGGCAGGGATTATGTTTCATATCAAGAATTTTGACAGCAATAGGATTTTCATCGATAGGTGTTTCCTTATTATCCCCTTCAATACGATTGAGATTATCATTTCTACCAACCAAAGGGTTACCATGAGGATTTAGAGCTAGAGAATACTTATACAGGGTTGACATCAAACCTTGGTGCAGGGGAGGATTGGAACCCTTCTTAATATTGAGTTGCAGGGAAGACAAGTAAAAGGGTAAATTAACTCTCTCTACATGCCTAATGTGATTGAGCAGGAGAAAACGGTATGCATGTACTGACATATACCTTCCCTATAAAGTAAAATATTGTATAAAAAATAGGCTAACCAAAGCAAAGGGAGGAAGGAGTTCCAACCTAGCATACCCGTTCTAGAATCTTTTAAGATTCTCCCCTTCATGCATGAATTTTTCAACAAACTTTTGATAGTCATCCCCACTTTTCTTTGCAAATTTAATCCCTTGATTTTGTAGACCATTTGCTTCAACTATGAACTCGTCATGACCTTTAACTTCACTACACCATTGGTTACACTTCCTTTCCTCCAGGAATTGGTGTACTTGGCCATTAAATTCTCGTTGTAGCCCTTCAGAGATTGAAAGAATGAAACCATTCTAGAATTTTCAAAAAGCCTCCATAAATCCACATTCTGCTTAAGGGCCTACTAAATTAGGAGGCTCAATGAGCTTGCATGGGCCTCCCATTTTTATTCTATACAAATTATTAGGCTACAACGAGCTTTTCTTCATAATATCCCACTCCTTTCTTTCCTTAATGCAGCAAACACTTTTTCCCCAAATAACAAACAAAGCTGATAAAAAATGTTGAATTGAGAAGTTTCTTTTTGTGAAGGCCAATGACACAATTCCCAATACCAATACCCCATCATTTTTCTTACAAGTATTAAAAATCTTATTAATTATCATACCTTGCTCAACATTACAAATTCAGAAATAGTTGACACAAGGCGAATTTGACACAATTTGAAATGACTGCCTTTAACAACTTGGATAGCTCCATGTGATTATCGATCACCTCCAGGAAGGAGAATAATTAATATTATTTCCTACCAAGATAATCAAATACAACCCCATACTCCCAATATCATCATTACATGGTAATCCTTTAAACACCATTTGACTCCCATACTTCCCACATAACTTCAACATTTCATCTTTGCATATTGTAATCATTTTCAAATTTTTCATTTAGTATCAAGTCTCTTAAAGACTTCAGCATATTACCATTAGTACATCGGGTCCACCTCATACAACTCAGAGCCACATTGGTGGCGTAGTCAATAGATTTGTTTCCCTCTTTATAGACATGTTGCATCTTGTAATTGGTAAAGTATTTCTTTAGGACTAGGCATTTATCAATTATATTTTTTAACTCCCATGGTGGCACAACCACTTCATTAAGAATATCCACTATTAGCTTGGAGTCCCCTTCTATTATGACATTTTTAAAGCCCAACTCCTTAAGAGTTTTGAAGCCCCCTAATGCAGCCATTACTTCAACTTTATTACTAGAATAGACACCCATATTCACACAAAAGCTCACTATACATTCCCCTTTATGGTTTCTTAGAAAACCCCCTACCCCAACTAATCTTGGGTTGCCTTTTGAGCACCCATCAAAGTTATACTTTATCCAATTCTTCTGTGGAAGGCTCCACACAATAACTATTTTGGTTAGCATCATTGACCAATTAAGTTTAGTAAGATCCTTTCTTATGCCCCAATTTTGCTTAATCCTCATTTCTTTGTAGTTAGGCCAAGCTTTGGAGATGTTGTATCTTCCAACCTCAATGTTTTCCTTGATCTATGTTTTTATGATCAAACTTACCTCTCGGTTGCTTCTCTCCACTTCCCTGAATATCCTATTATTCCTTTCCTTCCATAATCCCCTGGTGAAAAATGGAGAAAATTGGTTCCAAAGGTCAACAATTACATTGTGGGAGAAAGGAAAATTTGACCAACTTTCTGTAAATAGCTTCATTGAGTGAGGAAACAACCAATCAGACGACAACAACAACAAGAAGTAGGACCACACCTCCCTTGCAAATTGGTAATGAAATAAAATGTGCATAATTGACTCCTATTCTTGCTTGCAAATGGAACATCTATTAACTAGTTGGAATCCCCTCCTAACTAGGTTGTCAATTGTAAGAATTTTTCCATGAACCACAGTCCACCAGAAATAGTTAATTTTGGGAACCAAGTTATTTAACCACACCTTATCCTAGAAATAGTTTGTAATGGAATATAGAGGCTTCACCAGTTCTTCATAAGCCTTTTTGACCAAGAAACAACCAAAAGAGCTACCTTTCCAAAGCCATGCATCTTCCCTTTCTCTATCAAACCACTTAGCCTCCCCAATCAAATTATGCAGTCTTAAGAGGATCAGGTTCCAATTTACTTGTCTCTAGCCTCTCACATTATCCATCCTTAATAGCAATTTGAACTCCTTCCATTTAGGTTCCTCCGTCTCCTAGTTAATATAGTCAGAAACCTTTTTACCACAAATCCTATTTAGGCTTTGTTTGAGAGGATTTAGTTTGTCTATTGAGGACATAGTAGAAGTCTCTCTCCAAGGGTCCTTCCAAAAGTTGGTATTATTCCAATTCCCAATTCTCTTTCTTACCCCTAGCTTCAACACATTTCTCAATTTAACAAGATGATTCCATAAAGCAAAACCACTAGGCAGGTTAGACAAAGAGAGAAAACAACTAGGTTTCTTGTTCCCCAAGTACTTTTCTTGGAATATTTTTACCCAGTCTTTAGAGCCTTCAAGAAGATTCCAACCAATTTTAGTTGTTAGGGATTTGTTAAGCATGGATATTCTTCTTATTCCAAAACCCCCTCTCCTATTGGGAGTGCACACTTTTTCCCAAATGACCAAGGATAGTCTATTTTTTTCATCAGTTCTTGACCATAAAACTCTTCTCTGAATCTATTCTATATTTTCCCCTATAGAGGCATCAATTTTGAAGAGAGATAGGTAGTATATTGGAATATTTTGAAGGGAGGCTTTGAGTAGTTGAACCTTTCCAACCAAGCTAAGAAGCTTCCCCTTCCATCCAAAAAGTTCGTTTTGAACCCTCTCAATCAGTTGATTCCAATAATTATTTTAGAACTTCTTAGAGATCAAAGGTAGGCCAAGAAAGGCATTAGGTAAGGTAGCTTCTTGACATCCCAGAATTTTAATCACTCTATCCTTATCTATTGGTTAGTATTGAAGAAGTATTTTTTTCTTTTTTCATAGTTTATAAACTGGCCAAAAACAACAACATAGTAATTAAGAACCTATTTCCAAAGACCTACTTCCCCCACTGAGGCTTCCCTGAACATGAGAGTATCATCAAAAAAAAATTGTTGGCAATTAGAAATAAGAGATGAGGAAACTTTAACATCTTTGAGAGCTTTAGAGTCCAACTTTTGGATGTTCCTACCAAGGAATTCCAAAACAATGATAAAAAGGTAGGGATTCAGGGAGTCACCTTTCCTAAGACCATGACCACAAGAGAAAAAACCTTGGGGGAATCCATTTACCAGAACATAGCACATGGGGGAGGTAACACAAGCATAGATCATCTTTAGAAATCTTCCTTCTATCCCAAACTTCCTAAGAACAACAAAAAGAAAAGGCCAGGAGATTCTATCATAGGCCTTAGAAATATAAATTTTGAAGGCCATCCTAGGTTTCTTAGAGTGTTCCATTGAATGGATAATTTCATGGATGGAAATGACAACATCAAGAATGTTTCTTCCCTAGACAAAACCTTTTTGGTTTGGGGAAATCATTTTACCAAGCACTAGTTTAAGCCTTAACACCAATATTTTTTAGAAAAAATTATAGACCGTATTGCAAAGACTAATAGGTCTATAATCCTTCATGGCCAATTCTTCAACATTTTTGGGGATAAGGGCTATAAAATTAGCATTCAATTGGTTTAGCAGCCTACATAACCTAAAGAAGTCCCTAGCAACATTGAAAAGATCATTTTTAACAATATTCCAGTAGGTCTAGAAAAAGGCAGGAGGGAACCCATCTAGGCCAGGAGCTTTAAAGGCTCCAAAGGAGAACACAAGCTTTTTAACTCCTTCCAAAGAAACAACATTAGTCATCATCTTTAAATCGAGATCATAAATAACTTTAGGGATCACTTCTAGAAAGTCAACACTTGCCTAATTAACATTTCCAAGAGCCATATGGTGAGAGGAGAATGAGTTAATAGCTTCCCACACAATATCTTGTAGTGGTAACCATCGAGTCGTCATCTTTCACTAGCGATCTAATCTTGTTTCTTATTTTGTGTTTCAAAGTGGATTGGTGGAAGAATGTAGTGTTCCTATCCCCTTCTATTAGCCATTGGACCCTTGAATTTTGTTTCCAAAAGATTTCCTCCTTTTTTATCTTAAACCATTGAGATTTGAGGTCCCTTTCCTTAGCACATATCTCATCATCCACCTGACCAGCCTCCATAATATCCTGGACCTCTTTGAAAAAATTTCCTAGGGTGTTCTTTATCTCAAAGATATTGTCAAATGTCACCCGTTTCCACCCTTTCACTCTTTCCTTAATTCTACTCAGCTTTTCTGTCAGGCAATACATTGGGGTACTAGTTATAGGTCCTCCCACCAAGTTTTAACAAGAGTAGCAAAATCCGGGTGGAGACTCCACATAGCTTCAAATCTGAAAGGGAAAGGTCCCCTATTATAATCCACGTTTCTTTTAAGCACCAATGCATTATGACCAAAACTAGACCTAGGAAGAGCTAAAAGAGAAAGGAATTGGGAGATATTTCAATTGGTAGATATCATAAACCTATCTAATTTGACTTGGATTAGATGTTTTCCATTCCTTCTATTGAACCAAGTGTACTTAGTTCCTTGGAGGGGGATATCAATAAGACCTACCAAGTTTAAGAACTCGGCTAGTGCAGCTCCATCATGCTATCAGAATAATCGTCCTGCCCTCCTGACTTCTCTAAAAGAAGGAGATGAGAATTGAAATCCCCTCCCAACATCTAGTGGTCATATTTTCTATAAGAAATAGCATCACTTAACTATTCCCAAAGAAAAACTTTGTCACTACTCAAATTAGGAGCACAAATGTTTATTAGGTTTCATTTCTCCTAGGAAGTAATGCCTTCAAGGGTAATCATCAAACAGTTCTTACTAGCTGAACACAAAGTACCTTTAGTTTAGAGGGATTCCAAAGAGTAGGTATACCTCATGAATCTCCTTTAGCCTCACTAACAAAATAATTTGTGCTAGTCTAGATGCTCAAAATAGCCTTATCAAAGGTCTCTTTCTTCATCTTAGTTTCCTGAAGGAAAAGAACATCCACTTTATTGTCAAGAATATAAGATTTCACCATAAACTATTTGTACGAGCTATTAAGGCCCCTTATATTCTAGGAAAGATACTTAATTGGTAAAGTAGAATACACCACCACCCTCACATCAGATAAGCAACTAAAGCTACTTCTTCTTGGACTTCAACCCTGCAATCGAGTCCAAGGTTCTTTGTTTTCTAGCAACCACATCCCTCATAGTATCTTTAGTTCTGGAATCCTTTTGGGAAGGTCTTCCCACCTTATTACCCCCTCCCACATCTAGCTTTATTTTTATTTTTGGATTTTGTTGGAGCTTGGGACCATTCCTCTTCATCCTTTTTATCACTAGACCCTTGAGGAATGACCAGCTGAGCCAAAGAGTCGCTCGGGTTTCTTGCCCCTTTTTGGGATAAGAAATGCATGTCCTCCAGAGACAAGTTTGTCTTAGGGTTTAAATACTCACCTTCTTCAAGCTCGTCTCCCACTCTTGGAATTTGAACCTTTGCCTGGGGAGCCTACACATTTTCCTCCATTAGAGATCCCCCAATTGGTACATTCTCCTTATTAACTTCATCCCCCCCATTCATCTCCACCATTTTAGGAAAGCTTGGGTTTGGAAGGTGGAAGCAAGGGAAAAAACATCAAGGTTCAGGGAGACCGAGTCGTTAGTTACAACAAGAGGTTTAGAAACATTCCCCTTTCCCAAGCCTAGGTTATCCTTTAGTTGGGGAATAAACATCTCCTAGATAGGGATTCTAGTTGGCTAAACACTTGAAGCCATTTCATTAGCAGAGTGCTCCTCTAAAATTTTCTCCTTAGCCTTTGTACCCTTCACATATCTGTTACCACATGAGTCAATGAGAAGACCAAACTTATTACATAGCTGGCAGAAGAGACAAGCATTTTCATATTCTAGGGGTTGGGTCTAGTTACCAAACTTAGACTTAAGAAGGATTGAGGAAGGTAAGACTATATTCATTGCCATGCGTTTACACAAATATAGGCATACACCAGTCTTGATCTCTCCTGAGTAATCTTATCTATAGCCAAAAGACTTCCAAAGGAGTTGGCAATACCTTTTAATATTCTTGTCTCCAAAAATTCCAGATGGAGGCTCAGAAGGTAGACCCAAGTTGGAGTCGAGGCACCCAAGTCAACTGATGGGTCAAAGCTCAGTTTCCATTTGCAAAGGGGGAGAAAGTTTTAAAATCCCAAGTAAAATTCCTAGGGACCACTAGTTAAGACCTTCAACATATCTTCATAAACCATGAAGGAGAAAAGGAAGATACCTCTTGGCATGGCATTTATGGTGATGCTACCTTTAAGATTCCAAGTGGAAGCATCCCATTGATGAACCTGTTCAATATTTGGCATGTAAGCCAAAAAATTCCCAACTAGCACTAGTTTAAGGTTGTCCATCGCCTTCAAAATCATAACCTCATGGACATCTACTTCCCAACTAGTCACCAAGCAAGAAGAAAATTCCAATAATCTTTTACCCGAGGCTGGCAAGTCATACCCCACCATTTTTTCCACGTAGGAAGTTGGTTCTTCCACAAAGAAGAAAGAGTGAAGCCCAAAAGATGGAGATATTATCGACTTTCTAGAAATACCCTCAGTCTTTTCCCCAGGGGAAATGACATAAGTATGAGGAGTGGACGTCATATGGGGAACAACAAGACTAGTCATTGCCACCATAGGCACAACCCCAGACAAGAAGACAACATTCTTGGAATGGGTAGCCTTCTTAGGCCGCCCTCCCAACCATCCCATGAAACAATCAAATCACAACAGGGGCCAGAAATTCAAAAATATAGCTAGAGTGAGAAAATTTTAGAGCAAAGCAGAGCCGATCAAAAACTTACCTTCTTCCATATTTTACTTCCTAGGGCACTCATGTGTGAAGATTATTTGATCTATCAACTCCTTTCAATTCTTAAAAATATTATCCATGATTTTATGTGCCTCTTATCAAAAAATTAGGGCATATTGATTTCCCATGATCCTCCAAACATTGGATCTAGGTTTTCAGAGAAAAGGCCTACAGTTGTTACTACACTTATGTAGGCTCTAAAATCATAAATATATGAGCTTCTGGTCTATGGAAAACAACACCCTTTCCCTAACAATTTGACTTCATTTTTTTCCAAAGTTCTTATTTATAGTCTCTACCCAAAATTTGTTCCTATTTTTTATTGTCTATTTTGGAATTTCAAGATTCTCATCTTTTCCCCATAATAAACACAATAAGGCTAGAAAAGGACATAGCGATATGTTTTATTTTCAAATTATTTTAACATAATAATATTAGACATTCAAATACTAGGAAGGGGGGTCATTCAAAAAATCATCAAAACTTAAATAGTAGTAATGTAAATAATCAACACATCCACACAAGAGAACACCAAAATTACATGGAAATCCTAATGAGAAAAACCATAGTGAGAATAGATTCTTGGATCTACTATCAAAATCCAACCTCATAGAAAATATGAAACTTTAAAAAAAAATTGGGCACCAACCCACTAGAGACACCAATCCTCTTACAATGAATTTGTAGGAACAAACCTATAGGAAACACCAATTCTCTTAACTAAGCACCAGGTCAGCCATTGAGCACTGACTCAAATCTAGAGGTACCATCCTGGGATTACAAATATGAATGATTGAAAAAAAATTAGATACAACTCAAATTTATCCATTTCTCAATTCTTATGATCTACTACTAAAGATTAAGCATGAAGCTCATACAAACTCAGACTGATTCTACTAAAACAATGCAAACAAGATATTGCATTTTTACACAATACATTCACATTATTCTTCATCAAATTCATACTCATTTCATGATCAAATGAATGATTATCTCTATATACATTTCCTTACATTATTATTCACAACACACCATGTCATCCAACACACCATGTTAGCCAATGATAATAATTTAATTCAAATCAAGATTCATGTTTAGTTAGCTCATCCCTAAATTAAATATGTTATGAAAGGGGAAAAATTATGACATGCAATTCCTAATATTTTATTAACATGTTTTATATTACCTTCACATATTTCATTCATTTGGGGCATGCTTCCCATCTACGGTGCATCCACAAAGACAACATTCACGGTAATTCAAGAATACAGTCCTCACTTTATCATATCTAGTTGTTTATTTTGAAATAAAAAAGTTATGAAACTTGTAACTAACATACATTATTCTTATTTTTACTTATCTTCCAAACTGCAGGAAATAATACTGAAAAACAATAGAATGGGTTATCAAACATAATGGTAGTTTAATTCATAGTTAACTAGCAACCACATATTTCCACTTTATCACTCCAAATGTACTACCTTACAACACAAATCATCTACAACTTAAGATTTAGATACTTTGTGTGAATCCTTATATAAAATCCAATAATTCAAGCAATAAAAATTTATAGTGGTAGAATGTGGTACCAAAAACACTGATAGTGTAACAAAGTGCAAATACTATATCTAAAAAAAAATTAGAATCTCCCACGAACACTTCTATATTTTTGTAAATGTAGAAGACATACATAAAATAATGACTCTAATTCATTTCCACACTTCCTGTATCTACTTCCTCATTAATGATAACATTAACAATCAATAATTGATATCCCACCTTGTTCTTATGTGATATTAATATTCAATCATTGCACCTTTGACAGACCTTTACATCAGTGACAAGAAATTTCCCTTTTGACATCAATGATAATAAAATATTTCATTTCTAAAAAAAATTGAGGCCTAGCCCAAACCCCATCCCATGGTGTCAAAAGTGATATATGTAAGTCTTTGGCCAACCAAGAGTCTTCCTACTCATGAGGATATTTTAGTGTAACACCCCTCCATTTTGGATCTTTGGATCGGCAATGTTCTTCTTTTTCATGTTGTTTTTGTTTATGCTGTGACTTTGGAAATCGGTTACTATTTGATCATGAATTGTTAAGCAATGCGTATTTAATATTTTAATGTGATGGTATTTTACTCTAATATTATGTTTATGGCATATTTTGGATTAATTTAGTAGCTGGTATTTGATTTAATGATGTTTTATGCTTGTGATCATATTATTGATGTTAGATGTGGCAGTTAGTGATATTGTATTGGTGAAGGGGACGAGATTGTACCACTTGCTTGCGAGCGCCCTACGATTCTAAGATTTCCTCTTCACGGTGTGTTTGATCATATTATATATATATATATGCATGTTCAATGTACTCTTTGTTTGCAGGTTGATAGGTACATGACATCGACTCCACCTGGTTCACAGGTTTGAGCATGTCCATTGACCAACGGTAATCGATTGGGAGATGGTAGCTAGGTTTTCCATGCCAAGTCGTCACCCTAGTCATAGTGTGTCGTCGAGTTGTTGTCGGGTTAGTTGTTTTAATTTGGTCCATTTCACCTTGAGTATTTATTTAATTTCAAATTATAAAGGTTATTAAGTGACGGGTGTAGTTAAAATGATGATTAAACATATCTAGTTACAATGTTGAAATGTTATTTATTTCATTGATTAATTTGATTTAATTAATAAAATTATTTTTAGTTTATTGATTAACTAAGTTAATGGTGATAAATTAAATGAAGTAGTTGTTTTGGAATTATTGTATATTAAGATTCAAATTTAAAATGAAAATGGAAATAATGTTGGATATTTAAAGTTAAATTAAAATAAAAATAAAAAATGTGTTTTAAATTTCACTTTTTGAAATTTTGGGTAAAATAAATTCTTTGCAACTTTGAAATGCTTTTGTTTTGAATGAAATTTTGAAAAATGCATGAAATATCATTTAGAAAGTAAAATTGTTTTAAATTTTAAAAAATGGAAATATCCTCCAAATGTTCAATAAATTTAGTTGGCAAGATATTTTAGGGGTTTGACCAAAATTGGGGAAACTCTATGAGAGCGAAGGGAATTTCATTTTCAATTTTTAACTTTCAATTTTGGTGGAGAAAAGATTGGCTATAGCTTTGTTTTTTGGATTTGGTTCTTGAAATTTTGAAGAAGCAAAGTGGATTCCTTGGTTGAGCTAGAATCAAAAATAGGATTTGAAAGCACCATTTTGGAGTTCTTCAAGCTTGGGAGAAAAAATCAAGTTCTTTGTTTTCTTTTGTTTAAATTTTGAAATGAGTTTCAAATATGTGTTATGCTGTTGGAAAATCTTTGAACTGTTGTTTGGAATTTCAATAAAAACTCATGTGGATTTGTTTGAAAACTAGCAATAGAAATTGAAAGATGCACAAAAGAAATATCCATTATGGTTTGGAAATTAAGAAATCATGTTGCAAATTCTTTGCTGGGTATTTTGTTTATGTGGAAAAAAAACTTTCTCAATCTAACTGTAAAATGGAGATTTACATGTAAATTTACAAATATATATATATATATATATATATATATATATATATATATATATATATATTATAAATATAATTTTGCTTTCTTATTCTGTAAAATTTTCTATTCAAAATTTCTTTAAGTTGTCAAAGTTTCTTTATGAGAAACTCTTCCCAAAAACAAGGGAAGTTTTTGAATCTATTGCTTCTGGATTTGATTGTGTAGACTCATCCTGATGATGGCTCACTGTGTGTGATCCGAAACGTTGATGAAAAAAGAGTCTACACAATCAAATCTAGAAGCAATAGATTCAAATTCATATGGATTGTGGAAATCTAATTACATTGAAGGGAAGTTTTATTTATTTATTTTTATGGAAATAAATTTTAAAAAAATAATAATAAGAAGAATTTTTTTGTATGTATTTGGGAGGGCGGGGGAAGAGGAGGGGGGGGCGCGGCATCCTTGACTACCACAGCCAACCCCATGGTGGGCGCTGCCACAGGCAGCGACTCCCACAGGGAGGCTGGGCCCAGCCATGGGCTGTGTCCCCTCCTCTTGGGGTTCGCTTTTTATTTTTAAGTTTTATTTTGTTTTTTTATATATTTTATATTATATATATATTATATATAATATATATAATATGATATATTTATATATATTATATATAATATATATATTATATTTGTTGTTTTTATATTTATTTATTATTTAAATATATATAATACATATATTATATATAATATTTTAATATTATATATATAATATATAATATATTTTAAATAATGGGATTAATTCGTGATGTGGAATTTTTAATGGAATGATTTAAAAATATTTATATTTTAAGCAATAATTATATATTTAACATATATATACAAGTGTATATACATTAAGTATATACGTATATATGTATATTTAATGTATGATTATATTTGAATATAGATTATTTCAAGATGTTTAGTGTCATGTTAATAGAGGCACAAAGTGGATTTCAAATAATCAAATGTTTTATTTAAAAGTTGATTTTTTTTTAATAATCAAATGATTAACTTTAAAAGTTGATTTTACAATCAAATGTCTTTATTTAAAAAATTATTTTGAATATTATGTATAATTGAGGAAAAAGGAATTAAATGGTTAGATTTTTTTTAATTCCTTAATATTGCCAATGTGAGTTGATTTATTTTGAGTATGAACGAGTAATGCTAATTATTTAAATTGATGTCATGTACTATACCAATGCTTGGCTTGGGTTTAGGAAACCCTAACATTAGTTTATTGAGTTGCTAGAAATGCTTTTTAAATAATGCTTTTGTTCATTCTCAATGTTGGGAAAATGGGGTTAATTGTCTAGTAAGTCTTCTAGAGGAGTTCTCTAGGTTGGGATGTTTCATGTAGTAGTTTGATTTGAGAATCACCTTGGGAAATGTGTAGATTTGTATCATGTTGTCTCACCCGATTTTCACGAATGGGGGTGGTTTGTGCCTCCTTGGGATTAGGAGAGGGTTTTGTGGTTTGTGCCTCCTTTGGAAGGAGTGGATTATGTATTTTGTTTCCTCCAGTGTTTGGAGTGAATTTCCTTTGTTCATTGACTCCTTGGATTGGAAAGGTCATCTTATCTAGTTTACCCATTGGACTGTGGTATTGTACCGTGTATGTTGTCGATAGGAGAGTGGCTCTTTGTGGGGGTCTGACACACAAAGGGGTGCCAGGGTAACTCACATAGGGTTTAAGTAAGTGATAACTTAAAAAGAATTAATGAAAAAATCTCAAACAAATTAAGATAATAAATGCCTCTTTCATGACTCATTCGCTTTTAAGGTTTGAGATGAGATGCGAAGCACAGCTTGTATGAGGGTCCGGTGGCTAGTAGTGTTAAGCCAGGGTAACCCAAGATGGGGGTCTAGTAGCCTAGGACAGCTGAGCCTAGGTAACTCATAGCAAATGTCATGTGACACTCTCTCTATGTCAACCAGAAGTCAATTTGTTGTACTACGTTAAGGATCTTTGTTCTCTGGAAGCATTGTAACCTTTGTGTTAAGTGAGGTTGTACTTGTATCCTTTTTAGTTCAGTTATGTATTAGTATGTGTCTAGAGGTAGATGGTCTTGTGTAGGAATCCTTGTTACTATCTCCTAGCACGGGGGGTGATCCTTCGGGTATCACATGGTTGGGTGGAACATGCACCTTAATCTGTTGGGTCATCTTCTTGTTCATGTGGATGATATTTCCAGTTGGAGAGGTCGTGGGATCCAGTATCTTTTCATGCTTTATTCATTTCAGATAATATTGTAATTTTATTACCCCTCATTTTTATCGAGGTGGAAGTTGTAATATGTAATCATACTTATTGGATTTATCTCATTCGGGGAATGAGTGTTGTAACCTTATTGCTATGTGATTGTTATTGAAATCATGTGGTACTTCATATTCTTTGATGTAAATTATCATGTATGGAATGTATGCGTTCTTATTTCTTTAAGTATTTAATTGTTATGGTTATAATTCATGTTTCTTGTTTGGGTTTAAGTAACTCAGTCTCATAACCTTAGGGGATTGGTTGGCAATGGTTAGTGAACTTGCATGTTATTTGTTCTAAACAAAAAAAAAATAGTTCATTTGTGTAGTAAATTGCAACTTCCCCTAGAGTTGCGTGGTGAGGCGTTACATTTAGCATAAGAGGATACGATAATTGAAACCTTTCTTAACACCAATTTACCCACACATCCTTCAAATGATTATAATGTGGATTTCCTAGATGAAGAATCCAACCTCACATTAGATCCCCCATTGATAGAGGATTATCAATAAACTAGTCAACATAGTTGAAATTATAAAACCCAAAATTATTGTTCGTCCTTGTCTTAATGTCCATCAACCACAAATTAAACCCATTCTTACTATTTGAGTTATCCCAAACTTTACAAAACTACTTGGGTATGTGCAGGATCATCATGGAAAAAATAGGCCCTTAAGTGGCAAAAAAATTAGAAAAATTAGATTTAGGAAACTTGACGTAAAAATTTGAATAAGTTATCTATATTATTTCAAAAATATGTAAGAATAGAATATGTAGAAAATTGAATGTAGTTTCTAAAATACTAGGTTTTTAAAATAAAATAAATTATTTGGTGAAAATTTGAAATTTCAATGCAGAGTACTTAAATTTCAAGGAAAAAAAAGAAGTAGGTGTTTGTCTAACCACCCTAACCACAATAAAATGATAATATTTTTTTATAATATTTTAGATATAAGTAGAGGACTCAGGTCTTGATGTGATGCATATTTTTTTATAATTTTTTTCCAAGTAAATAATTAATTATGATTTTTTTACTACAACTTTTAAAAAATATAAAAAACTTGTATGTCTAACCACCTTAACTTGGTCAAAACTTCATGAAATTCAATTTTTCTTTTCTTAATCCTATAGTATGTGAATCATAGAATGTGACACATATTTTGGATTCAAAAAATGTGATACCATTTGAAAGCTATAAATGTTTTCAATCAGCCTATCAATCAGGACTTTAGTTGTAATTCAAATAGAAAATGAATAATAATTACTTATTAAATTCAAAGTAAAGCATAATTTATATTGGTGGAAAGCTAAGAATCTCCTTTAAAAACCCTTTCCGTTTAATCAATTTTGGGTAAAAAAAATGTTGTCAGCCACATACCCATCATATTGCAACTTTTTGGCCCATCATGATCCTGCACATACCCACTTAATATGTCACAACAATTTCATTACCATGCAATTTCTGACACATACAATACTTAACCCATTATCATTATTAGAGGTGTTCCAAACCAACCTAAAACGTAAGTTGTAAAAGAAATTACTTAAAAACAAATATTGATAAAAGTGTGTCATAAACACCTTATTATCATACAACTTCTCACATATACAATACTTGAAATAAAAAACAACCTAAAGAAATAGAACCCACCCCCACTTACATTCCATCTCCTCAACCCTATCTCCCCCCATACCTTTTCTTTATAAAAAATTGAGCAAAGAGTATGATATTGTTGAGCAACTCCATAATACTTAAGCTAAGATCTCTATTTAGAATTAATACAAACTTCACCCACATAAAATAGTATACTCCAAGAGGCCTTATAGAAGATAGTGGTACCATCTTCTATTAGACTGAATGATGTAGCAAGTTCCTTGTTTAATGGTATGAATTCAACAAACATGGACATTACATTCCCTCAACATGAATTAAACCTTCTCATGAAATTGAAAAACAACATGATTCTCTTATAATTTTTTCATCATTAACCAAAATAGAATTGAGCATACTCTAATTGATAATGGATTGGGTATTAAAGTTTATAGAACTAATCTATTTCATAATATTTGTGTAGATATGTCTCTCATCAAACTTAACACTCTTTCTATTTGTGGCTTTGATAATGTGAGTAGACAATCACTAGGTACAATCAAACGCTCATTAAGGTAGTACATGTGACCTTGCCTACCCTTATCCATGTCATGCCTAATTCTCTTTTATATAATATTATTCTTAGTAGACCATATATTCATGGCATGTGGGTAGTCTTGTCTACTCTTCATCATATAATGAAGTTTGTTAATAACAACAAGCTATATACAATTTAAGCAGATCCAAATCTCAAAAATTGATTACAGCCTAAAGTGGGACATCAGCCTTCTATTTCCAAATTGTAAACACCTAAAATCATCTAATTGTGTCACGCATTCATATTTACTCAATTCCACCATTTTTCTCATTTTCTCTTTATTTCTCAATTTAATTATTTATAATTTCCAAGTATTTGATTAAATTCATTATTTTCCTCTATCAATTGAATAACTTATTTTATTTTTTAATTCATCATTTCTTATCTTTTTCTCTCTTTTCACATTAGTTAAATAATTTTGGGTTATTTAACTAAATTCAATTTTCTATCTCTCATTTTCATTAAAAAAAGTTTATTGTTTAATTAAATATTAATTTTTCCCTCTCACACATGATTAAGTAATTTACAATTATTTAATTAAATCATAATTTTCCTCCCACCTCACAATTAAACAATTTCTATAATTTTAATTTCTAGTTTTCCTCCAACTTCCATGTGGCATATTCCATTTTCAAAAAGGGATTATTTTTGTAAAATATCTTTCCTTCAAAATATCTTTAACAAATTTCCTTAAAATTATGGATATTTTGATCTCTCATTCATTTTCATCCCTTGGTCTCCTTGATTTAATCTCAACCATCGATCTTCATCTTCAATCTCCACTGTTGATAATATATCTATATTTCTATAAAGAATACTTCATCTCCATCAAAATTATTCACAATTCTCATAAGGAATTCATGATCTTTTTGAGAGAAATTTTGAGCATTTGAGCATAATTTAGTGAATCAAGATCATCAATCCAAGCTTTTGCCACATGGGTTATGTATAATAGAGCAATAAAAATATCAATGAGGTATAATCTAACAATGTGATTATAGGTTTGCAATATTTTACATCTTTTCAATTGAATTATATATTTGGTTTTGCTATCTTTCAAGAATTGCATTCTAATTTGATTGAGTATGGGTTTATATGACCTTTCTTAGGTAGGATTTTTATATTTCCTAACTCCAATCATTTAATTGTATCTTTTAACCAACACCCATATTTTCCTATACTATATTTTGGCACGCCTGATGGGACCCATATCCATAAAATTATGTCTTTTCTATGTTTTGTTGAATTATAGGTTACACAAATTCTTTTTATGTTGCAAAGACGGTTGTTGTTGCACCAAAAGATCGACTTGTTCATGCCTGATACAGCCGCTAGATTTATATAAGATCAAGATCCACAGGAGGCAGTTAAACCATGTCACGAAGCCCAAGCACCGCATTAGACTATGCCTACCACAAGAAGAGGAGACCAATGGTCACACCTTGCAACAATCCCCCCCGAGCGCAAGTGTGGGGTTCGAACCTATGACCTCGGCTCTGATACCAATTGTTGCAAAGATGGTTGTCGTTGCACCAAAAGATCGACCTATTAATGCTTGATATAACCACTGGATTTATACAAGATCAAGATCCACATGAGGGAGAACTAAACCATGTCATGAAGCCCAAGCGTCATGCTGGACTACACCTACCATAGGAAGAGGAGACCAAGGGTTACACCTTGCAACATTTTCCACAAATGGATGCTTCTTTTTTCTGTGTAGCAGCACTTTTCTCATGCTTCAATGCCATTGATTCATTATAGTGACACTTTTGTTCTAATGTGATGTTGTTGACTTATTCTTTTGTTTGTGTGAACTGTGCAAGTTACAATAGCACTTATGTTGTGACGCGTTGCTTATGTTATGATTCAATGCTTTTGATGGATTGCAGTGATGTATTTGAGATAAAGAAACACTTATGTTTTTATTATAGTGATGCTTCTATTTTTGTAATTTTTGATTTACCTAACCCTAACATGTGCATGGGTTTGTGACTTTTCTTCGACTAACTCATTTGTGCATCTTGTGGCAAATGTTGGGAGAAGATCCAATTAAGAAACTACTAACAAGTTTTCTTATAGAGTTTTCTTTTTTTCTCACTTTTCAATTTGGTGCTTAAATTGAAGATCACAACTATCACATTTTGATTTGGTGCTTAAAATCGAACAACACAACTCTCACATTTGAATTTGGTGCTCTAAATTTGAACAAGACAAATTTCACATTTAAATTTGGTGTATTAAAATTGAACAAAAAAATTTTCACATTTGAATTTGGTGCATTAAAATTGAACAAGAAAATTTTCATATTTGAATTTGGTGCATTGAAAAAACTTGTTTTCCATATTTTGTAGGCTATTTGTGTGTATTCTCTCTCCTTGTGCTACATGCAAACCTGAAGATCAAAAAAACTATTATTTTACAATCTATAATTTGTACACCCAAGATGTGATTGTCTGTGTAAGCTCTTCCTTTGTGAATCTTAAGACCAATCTTGGGAATCAATAATAGAGTCATTACCATTTAATTCAAGTAGGAGGACTGCCTGAGGATTTTATCACCTAAAGGTGACTTCAGCCATGTTTTTAGGTGCAAGTTACAATAGCACTTATTTTGTGACACGTTGCTTATGTTATGATTCAATGCTTTTGATGGATTGCAGTGATGTATTTGAGATAAAGAAACACTTATGTTTTTATTATAGTGATGCTTCTATTTTTGTAATTTTTGATTTACCTAACCCTAACATGTGCATGGGTTTGTGACTTTTCTTCGACTAACTCATTTGTGCAGCTTGTGGCAAATGTTGGGAGAAGATCCAATTAAGAAACTACTAACAAGTTTTCTTATAGAGTTTTCTTTTTTTCTCACTTTTCAATTTGGTGCTTAAATTGAAGATCACAACTATCACATTTTGATTTGGTGCTTAAAATTGAACAACACAACTCTCACATTTGAATTTGGTGCTCTAAATTTGAACAAGACAAATTTCACATTTAAATTTGGTGTATTAAAATTGAACAAAAAAAATTTCACATTTGAATTTGGTGCATTAAAATTGAACAAGAAAATTTTCATATTTGAATTTGGTGCATTGAAAAAACTTGTTTTCCATATTTGGTAGGCTAGTTGTGTGTATTCTCTCTCCTTGTGCTACATGCAAACCTGAAGATCAAAAAAACTATTATTTTACAATCTATAATTTGTACACCCAAGATGTGATTGTCTGTGTAAGCTCTTCCTTTGTGAATCTTAAGACCAATCTTGGGAATCAATAATAGAGTCATTACCATTTAATTCAAGTAGGAGGACTGCCTGAGGATTTTATCACCTTAAGGTTGACTTCAGCCATGTTTTTAGGTGGGTTATATAAATGAGGAATAATGAAAGTTTTGCCCCAAGATGTGGTCATTGTTCTTTAAGCCAAGCCTTAAGACCCTTGGCTCACCAAGACTTGTATAGGTGAGGAGGAGAGGGGAGACTCCCCTCAACTCAAGCATCCATGGTCGAACTCACTCTTCAATGATCCCCCACTAAGAACCTTATTATTTATTATAATTTAAGACCATTTTCCATTAGCTTTGGATAATGCAACATATAGTATCATACTAAAGTAACTCATCATGCACTTCCCCTTTTTGAGGTGACTGATATTCCTTAATTTGGACCTTGTCCTTTTTAAGGTGAGAGGTGCAAAGTGTCATGCCCACAATTTGACCCATGGGAGAAACAAATCCATTTATTTTTGTTTCAAATGACACAAATAGGAGTATCACCTTGCTCAAACATGGAAGTGATGCACATGTTGGGTGTTGGTTCAAGTGTGATAGGGATAATGACACATTGCTATAGGGCACATAAGGGATTATAGCAAATCGGTGTGTGAAGTCCATTGCATACACCCTAAGTTGATGTGTCGAGCCCTACTCTAATTGAAATTTTAATATATGCATGAGTAAAACTAGATTCAAGTCATCTCATTAAGGACACAAAAGAGGTAGTAATTTTATTTTTTTGTATATATGTATACGGTTGAGTACAAGTTACCAAGAAATTGATACCCCTCAAAAGAAGAATATGGAATTATTATTCCATTAGCAATACTCATACTCCCAAGGATACATTTATAAGCTATATAATAATGATAACATTACTTGATTAGCTCGTCCACGATAATAATATATTTATTTAATTATTTCTTGGACAATGACGATCATGGTATTATTATAGAGTCTTAATAATATTATTGTTAATTAACCATAATAGTGCTAGTACTATTTAAACATGGTCATTAATACCTAAAAAGGGACATTACTATTCTTTTTAACTAATAATTGAATTTTTATAATAATATTATTAAATCAAAACATTAATGCTAGTGTTATCATATTTAACTTAACCAATAGTAGAATTATTATTTATCTATAAATCAATCATTAATAAAAGCATTATTTTTGACAATTAACGCCAGTATTGCTTTTTTAATTAATCCACAATAGACATTCAACAATATTGTTATTATCACTCTCCACCCAAGCAATAATAAGATTAACATTTAGATTCTTGATTGCACAATATTATTGTGATGATCTTGATCATATAATTTAAGCATCACTTTACCAATGGATACTCCCAAATTTCCTATGGCTAGTATTTGAATAACAACCTACATATGTTTGAAATAATGTTGTTATTATAATTTTTTTAATGACAATAATGCTAATAATGTTAATGTGAATGGAAAAACATATTCTTCTATTAACATTGATCATACTAATAATGCACCATTGAATTCTCATACTAATATTAATTCACATTGTTATTAATATGGTTGTTGAAGAGTATTTTTGTGATGCACAACATAGATAAAACATAGAGTTCTCTATCTATCTTGAAAGGAAACTTTCTTCAAAAAAATTCAAAAAATAACCACAAGGCTTCAGATGTCAGGTCTTAACTTTGCAAAGACATCTCAGTGGTATATGTGATTGCTAGTTTCACAAAGGGAATTTATGGTTCAACAAATGTTGGAACTTTTCAATCGAACAAGGGTTTTATGAAATCTGAAGAGTACTTCAAACCCTAGTTGTATTTTTAGATTTGCAACCTAAAAATGACTCTTATTCATCAAATATAGCAATTCAAATTGATGCTCTTCCTTGCTAAACTAATCTATATTTATAAAAAAAAATATAAAGGTTGAGGGTTTAGAGAGATCCTAATCTAAAACCTAAGATCAATCATAGCAATGGCTAGTGTTGCAAATAGACAAATCCCCATAAAAACCTATCCCTACTTAATCAAGGTCAAACCTACAATGCTATAGAAATGGTATAATCTTCAAAGAAAAATAAATATTTTTAGACTATGAACATCCATACGTACATCTAATAACTGGCATGATATGAACAACATTCATAGTTGAACCATTGTAAGAAAAGGACCAGACTAGAACCATACATTGTGATTTACAATAAACAAACCACAAATGGTATGAGAAGCAGATTCAGCCAACATTCTTAATATTTCACCATCATTACAAATGAACTGAAACTAAATTTTGAGAAGAAGAAACAAGAAACTGTGAAACCTTCAAAGTTAACATAGAAGTTCACCAAATCAATGATCTAACTATATTAATTTCTCTAGCATTACTTGCTTAACAATTTACAATCTTCTCTTCTCCTCTCTTCCTAATTCTACCACTAATCTCCTTACAATAGCATAGGCATAGCCTTTTATAGATATTACATTTTAAATGAAATATTGGGATTATATCTTATTCAAGGGCCTCGATTGCAACAACTTTTAATATTTGGGGTACATTGAATTTTAGCAGCATATGCTTCCTTCATCGCCAGTCAAATAAGTATGTTACAAATAGCACCTAGAAGAAACAAATATGCTTCCTTGGAGAAATAAAAATAGATCCCTTTGTATTCATTTTAAACAATTTTCCAGCTATTATAAATCTAGACACGAATTCATATGTGGATCTATATTAAATATTTAGGTTGGACTTTTAATTTTAGTTAAAATCTCTTTGAAAATGAACAAGGCTTTGCATAAATCCATATATAGCTCCACCTTTGCAATTTAACTTATTAAATATTCATTTAATCATTATCAAATTAAAACTCTTTAATTGGTTCTATATGTAGGTCCTTTTGATTTTAATCCCAAAAATCAAATACAGTCGTTATTAGTTCACACATTTGAAAATAAAATACCAAAAACATCAAAATAATCTTAAATAAACATTTTCAAAATTTGAACTCCATCACAAAAGTCGGTATTTAGAACCTTCACAAAATTTTGGAAATTTTAAACCATCAGGAAATTTGTATTTTGAGGATTTGAACGTTTAAAGAAATTCAGAAATTTCAAAGGGTGTTGAAGTTAGCGGAAGAAACTACATTATGCTCACATTCTAGAAAGATTTGGGTAATTTCACAAATTTCACAAGAAGGTGAATTCCTCAAAAATAAGAAACTTTAGACATTTCCAACCTTCATGAAATCCTTGAAGGTTTTTCACCAACTTGCGTTAAGACTTATCTTTACTTGAAACTTAATTCAAGTTTGTGAGAGGATCGCAAAATTCAAATAGTGATGAAATATTTCCAAAAAGGTCAATTTTTGTGAGAAGCCAATTTTAGTGAGGACTTAAGCAACTTTAAACCTTTTGCTAGCTTTAGAAATTTCAAGGGAACCTGAAATCCATGAAATTTTTTTTTTATACCAATGAGTTTAGGGAATTGGAATCTTCATGGATATCAATGTCATTCAAGACTTTGCACGGCCTAGGAAAATTTGTGAAGGATTGATTTTGGCGAAGCTCATCCTTTATAACTTAGGAAATTTTCATACTTTTATAACATTGGATATTCCAAGGGAGTGCAAAATTCATGAAGAAATTGCTTCTATGTCTTTTTGACTTGTGATCCCTTTAACCCCTCAGACATTTCACCACACCATGAAATCCCCAAGGGTCACTAACTTTGTGAATTTCAACAACTTGTGAAATCCGTGAGATTTGCAATTTCATGAATTTCAAGGACAAGTGAATTCCTTGTGACTTAGAAATCCCGAGGTCCAAATAAATCAATCATGAAATTTTCTAAGTGATGCATTTATAAGCAATGATCAACCCTTATAAATTTTTGCAAACACCCAAATTGGATAAGCACTAGTGACTCGAGGGAGATGTCAAAATTTAAATTTCTAGGACCTATCTCTTAAAGAAAGAAGGAAAAAAAAAACCTAAGGTGGGACGAAAAAAAGAGGGGGTCCCTGCTTTTAGCAAGGCATATGTGCATGACACAACAAATGGTGACTCTATTGGGAAAATGCTCTAGAATATTTTGAGGACAAACAAGAATCACAAATCCAGAATCTCTAGTTCTAATCTCCACACTAGGTTAAATAAATTGAAACACTTGATCAAAGACTCAAAACCAATAGTAGATCTAACTTTTGAAATGGTGTGAATCCAAGTGTGTGCAAATTTAGTCATGTCCCTCTTTAAGAAACTATAGGAACACATGCTCTGTCATGTTAAGCTTCATAAATGATTCTACTTCAAAAGAAACTTGGATATTGGCTTGTTGCTAGTCAAGTGTCTATAGCCCCGACAAGGTTGTCATTGTGATCCTCTTGAAGATAGCTCTACTACCATTCAGGAATCCATAGGCCCAATTACAGAGTTATTCGAATCCCCCTAAAATTTTAATTTCTTTTCATTTTCACTTTTTTTCATTTTTTTTTAATTCTTTTGATTTTTCTTTTGCAACTTGCAAGCAATGAAGTTTGCATCCAGTGCAAGGAATTGTAGTGGCACTAAAGCAAAAACTTAAGATTTTTCACTCAACAAGAATTTTCATAGAAACACATAGTAACCTTAGGATTCTTAAATTATGTGAAATTTGTAATATTATAGGACACGTCAAGTCAGATCAAACCAATGACTCATCTTCCTCAATCAAACATCTAAACCATTTAACACTAATAGGAGACCCTCACCATCCATTCATGGAAACATGATTATTTTTTATCAAAGAAATACTCATAACACTCCCAGATGATTAAATTATCTATATACTTGCAAAACATACCCAAAAGAAAATAAGAGAACCTCAAACCAAACTGCAAATCAAATAAAAACCAAAACAACAAACCAAAGCAAAAGAAAACTGCATTTTTTCAGACCATGCTATATACAAAGAGAATCCAAATGAACTATGTTCAAAAAAGGAAAAATAACATCCATACCTATATGATTTCTCAATTCATACATAACTAATAAGGTGATAGTAATAGTCCTAAGCCGCACAAATTCATCCTTATATTCAGAAAAATGAGTTTCAGTATTACAACTCTCAAACTGAATGTTATAGTAAGGAGAAACTAATAATTGAGTTGATTCATTAATTCGATGGTCAATCCATAAGTAGGTTCTATTTCCTACATCCCCATTATCAAAATGATAAATAGCCTGGTTATTATTGACAAGATCAAGGAAAGACACAACATAGGTGTTTCCCTACATGAGCATCGACGATTGTTTTCAAATTTTATGGTATTTGATCTTGCATTCTCAACTTTAGCATGACGTAGCTCATGATGCTACATTCCCCTTGCATCACAAATCTATGAGTTTCCATCAAATTCATTAGGTAGTATACCATGTGAAGGACTAAATTTTTTAAATTTATGGAGCATTTTACCCAATTTTACATAATATGCATAAGGTTGGGATGACAAATCTACAAAAATTTCTTTAAGAGAATCCTTATAATCAACAACTTCAACTAGTTTTCCTTGTGGAAGATCCATGGTGGTGTGTTGATAGTCCATACTTTGTGTATCTATTTGATAGTTATTTTCAAAAGATATTTCAATACTCTCTTTGATTTCTTGCACGTCAACAATATTTTGATGAAACTCTATGTTATAAAAACATGGCATACACGAATTTGTTCCATAAAATATTTTGGATATAAGAGAAAATCATAACCTAGTACCAAGATAGAAGGACTCCCTAGTGTGATTTGTGATTGGAAGGATAGATTGTTTATGATGACAGCTATTATAGCTTCCTTTTTTTGGTTGCCCTCCACCTTCTGTATTGAATTTTGACAAGATTCATACTCGCATTATTGTACCCCAAAGTACTCATCCATTGATTACATTTCCTCATGTTTATCATTGTTGTGTAATGCAATGGCATCTATTTTTCATATAGGACCTCAACTACTATAGCATCCTGAGATTCAAGTAATATACATTAACATCCACTGATTGTGGAAACACCATCTCATCCTATGTCATCATAACTATGTTTTTTAACTTAAGAAAATCTAAAAGTACCTCCTCTATATCAAGAGGACTAAACTCTTTTATTACTGATCTAGAATATATTTTTGAGTACACATCATGAAGCTAATCTTCTGTTATGTGAAAGTTTCTTTGAGAGGGAAAAGACTCTTGATTACTAATTAATGGATCAATCATGAGATCTTCAACATCTATGCCAAGTGATGCATCTATTGTATCATTATTGTGATATGACTAAACATCATTTGAAACCAAAGTTCAGTGTTCCTTCTTTGTTACTACTACCTATAAATCATCCTTAGTTGAGAAACCATTGGGTTCATGTCTTTCTACCTCTTGTGTGCTTTCTATAATGAATGTGGGGTATTTTCCATGAATAGATCAAACAATCCCATACTTTCTTTCACCTCTTTGACTACAACATAGCACATTGGACATGTGACTTTTGAATGATAGGAATTGTGTACCCTACACCAACATTGTAGTAGTAGGTCCTCCAAATATATCTTATTCCCAAAACTAATTTTATCTTGTATGAACTTAGCAACAAATATTATATACCCTTCCAATGCTTCATCCAATACTATACTATTGTCATCTACAACAAGAATCTCATCTGGTATCTGAAAGGAAAGGAAAGTACAGAATATGCCTTGCTAATACTAATCTTCAGGAGAGATACAAAAAATTATACAAAAATTTGCAATTACAACTCATTTAAGATGCACATATGAGAATAACACAAATAGACAATAAGAATGAATACCATATTTTATGTGGGAAAACCCTCTCAAGAAAAACCCCACACACCAAAGCAAAGATCTCTTGTATTATAGTAAAATGTCAATTACATACAAGTTACAGAGCTATGCTCTTTCAGGTGTCAATTCACTGAATCAATTCAGCAACATTACGTTACAACTGCTTCAATCAATCCAATCGACTCAATGCACTACAACATTAAATTATAGACTTCACAAAATATCTCAAGAAGACCAATGTTACAACTCCCATACTAGAAAAATGATCACTAACCAACTCAAACATCATTACCTTTTGCCTTTGTTGAAGTCATGTCGAAGAGACATAAAACCTTGTCTCTTTGAATTCCCTTTATCACTCTGATGAAGAGTTCTTCACAACCGTTCATTGCTGCCAGCATATCAAGATGTGGAGGGGACTCTATAACACCTCCCACCGATATAAGGAGATCTTGACGATGAGGCTTTACCATTCTGCCAGCTACCACCATATTGCGTGACAACTCTCCACTAAATTCATCTACAACTAACCTTCACGGGATAGCTTGTTCACTACTATACCGTAGGCTACTTTCTCTGCACTATCATAGGCTATCACTTGGACCATTGCAATATGACAGGGTCTATACTACACCACCACAAGTCATCTCACGAGCTATCATGTTGTGGAAGCACATGGCCCACACTACCACAAGCCCCCTTCTTAGACTATTGTGGGGTGGCAGGACGACCCCCTCTCTACCACTAGCCTCATCATGGACCGATGTGGGGTTGTGGGTTAGGACTCCTCCTGCACTACCACACAAGTTGATGAAGACCACTAGAAGATGACTGGTAACACCACCAACCCACACCTCTCTTATTTGTACCCTACGGTATTGTAGTAAAGACCAAATGTAAAACCTAGGAAGACTCACAACTGAGCTAGGGTTTCAATAGTGAGTTTGAGACACACATTCTCAACATTCTCCTACTTGACGAAGAACTCACTAAACCCCTTCCAACACTTGAAGTCATTGAATATTCTAGGCCCCAAGGCCTATCAAACTGGTGCACAATTTGAACTTATCCATGCTCACAGGCTTTGTCAATGTCAACAACATTTGTTAGAGTATCAACTTTTTTTAGACTAACATTTCCACCCTCAATAGTGGATAAAGTGACTACATCCTTTCGCTTACTCATACAGCTAACTACAACACCAAACAACATGAATACATATCCACTGGAGGGTCTTCTACTATCAATGTCCCCTACCCAATCAGAATCCACATATCCATGAATGCTAAGGGTGTGTACAAGAAGTTGAGTCCACTTTTTGGCCAAAAAGTGGGAGTTTTCCCTGATTTTCAGAATTTGTGACATTTGACCTTAAAATTTGAAGCACTTAGAGATGGAATCTTAAAAAAAGACACTAATCATAAAATGTAGTACTCAGAGTCTAGTTTCCAAATATGTAATTTATTTCAATACCCGGCTGATAAAAAATAATTTTCAATACGCGTTTCAAAAAACTACTATTTAAAAGTCACTTATTTTGTACCATACCATGCACATGTATGTCAGCCATATTTTTACCTAAATAATCATATATTTCCAAATCCTTTTGGGAAAAGATTTGTAACTCACTGAAGCAGGTTTTTGATATTTTTTTGTAATTTTTTATTGAATATTTTTTTCGTTAAATTTTTATTGGCCATATTTGTTGTTTTGAAAAATCATCGTGTACGTCACACACAAGATTACCTAAAATTATCATTTTTTAATTTTTTTTCAAATTGAAAAGAATTGTCTAAAGTACATTTTGGTGCAATTTGTTTTACAAAAAAATATTTTTAAAAAAAGTTACTAAAATAATAAAAAACCCTAATATTTCAAGTTTATGGACCGATTTCATCATAAATTAATTGAAAAATAGAAAAATAATTCTTGGATTGTAAAAGACTTACATATTTGGACTCTACACTATCTCATCTATAATGGGTTTTAATTTCATAAAAAAAATTGCAAAATAGGTCTTCAGAAATATGTCCAAAGCCATTATTTTCTTATGGCATTGTCATGACCTTCAAGTTGCAGGTCAAACCAGGTCCAAAGCTTAGGTTTGGGTCCCCAAGCCATTTCTCGAACCGAAAAACAAGCCAAAAACCTACCCAAATATTCATATTTTAAAAAATGATGTCCCATTCTAAAATGAGATCTCATTTCATAAGAAAAACATTTTTTATGGTTCTACGAAACAGGATCCCATTTTGCAAAATGGGATCCCATTTTGAAAAATTGCCAAAAATGGAAAGTTTCCAAAACATGAAAGTTTTCAAAACAGGATCCCATTTTGAAAATTTTTCGAAAATGAAATTTTTTCAAAAATGGAAAGTTTTGAAAACAGGATCCCATTTTGAAAACTTTCCATTTTTGGAAACTTTACATTTTTGAAAAAATTCAAAATGGGATACCAGTTGTTAAAAATAGTATCTCGTTTTAGTTTTAGGCTCGGAACCTCAAACCTAAATGGGATCCCATTTTGTTGAAGCCGATTTTGAGTTTTTTCTAAGGTAAAAACTTCCACGTTTCGTGGACTCATCTTCTTGCATTTACCCCTAACTGAACTCTGAGATCTAGTAGAGTAACCATGATAACATAAGGCATACTCAGAAGTACCCTTCAAATAATTGAAAACTTTCTTCACAACATCCCAGTGTGGTTTTTCTAGATTAGCCATAAACTAACTAAGCACTCCCACTGCTTGGGCAATGTCTAGCCTGGTATAGACCATTGCATACATTAAATTTCCAACTACACTTGTATAAGGCACCTTGGTCATGTCCTCCATCTCAGTGGGATATTTTGGACAATCTTCAACATAAATTTTCATTCCCTACAACATTGGAGCAACTAATTGCTTGCAATCCACCATATTAAACCTCTTTAGTATAACATTTATATACTTGCTCTAGTTGAGCCAAATTTTCTATTTCCCCTATCCCTTCTGATTTCCATCCCTAGAATATACCTAGCTAAACCTAGATCTTTCATTTCAAATTGTGCTGACAATTAAGATTTTAATTTAGAAATCATACCCTTATTATTCCCAATTAACAACATATCATCCACATACAGGGCAATAATAAAAAGATGACCATTCTCATATTTAAAGTAAACACAATGATCAGAATTTGATCTCACAAATCCCAAAGACAACACATAGGAATCAAACTTCTGGTACCACATTCTAGGCTACTGCTTCAAACCATATAGAGATTTCTTTAATTTGAAAACTAGGTTTTCCTTACCTCTTTCAATGAAGTGCTCTGGCTGGGACATGCAAATCTCTTCCTTCAAATCACCATGAAGAAACACTGTCTTCACATCTATTTGCTTGATCTCTAAGTCATATACAATTGCAAGTGACAATATAAATTTGATAGGGATCAAGTTAGCTATAGGAGAAAATATTTCTCCATAATCAATCCCCTCCACCTAGGAATATCCTTTGATGACCAACCTTGCTTTATGCTTCTTAACACTGCCATCAAGACCAATCTTCTTCTTGAAAACCCATTTGCATCCAATAGGCTTTCGTCCTTTATGAAAAGGTACTAGATCCCACGTTTCATTCTTCTTCAATGATGTCATTTCTTCATTCATGGCTTCCAACCAAGAGTATGAATCAGACATACCCATAGCCTCTCTAACAGCCCTAGGCTCACTAGTGTTAGCAATCAAAGCATAGGCATGCAACTAGAATCTAACATAGAATATCCAAACCTCTAGGGTTGTTGCTTCACATGCGTAGACCTCCTCATAAGTTGAGGCTAAGGTTCTTCTTGATCATAACTTTTAGAGCTACTTGAGGTCTCCTCACTAACAAGTCCACCAAGAGTACATAGTTCATCCTTATATGGAGTAAGAGAAAATTCAACTACCTCCTTTTCTGCTTCTTTCACCTCTGGTTGCAAATCAACTATAGAACCTATTTTAGCTCATGAAAGATCACACTTCTGCTATACAACACCTTCTTTGTAACTAGGTTCCAAAGCTTGTACCCTTTCACACTAATGCCATAACTAATGAAGATACACTTTATTGCCTTGTTCTCCAATTTAGATCTCTTTTTAGTAGGCACATATGCATACGCCTCACATCTAAAGGCTCTAATGTGTCTCAATGAGGGGTTCTTACCAAACCACACTTCCATAGGTGTCTTTTCCATGAGCACCGAAGTAGGAGATCTATTAATTAGATAACATAATGTAGCTACACCCTCAACCCAAAAATTCTATTCTAGACCAGCACTACTTGGCATACTTCTTTCCCTTTCCATCAACATTGTATTCATCCTTTCGACAACTCCATTTTGTTGTGGAGTGTAAGGAGTTTTTTTATGCCTTTTAATTTTGTGGTCCTTGCAAAACTTATCAAAATTTGCTAAATAAAACTCACCACCATTATCCATCCTCAAACTCTTAATTTTCCTACTAGTCTAATTTTCAACCAAGGTTTAAATACATTCCTTAAACCAACTGAAAACTTGAGTTTTACTTATGATAAAATAAACAAATGTCCTTGAATAATCATCTATGAACAAACAAAAATACACATACTTTGATAATGAAGGGACATTAACTAGACCAAACACATCAGCATGAATATAATCTAGAATTCTAGAAGATTTATGAGGACTAGAATAAAATGAAACAAAGTGTTGCTTTCCATATATTCAATGTTCACAAAAATCAAACTCAAGATTACAATCATCAAGGCCTTCAACCAGGCTTTTATTTTTCAAGGCTTTTAAGCCTTTTTCACCAATGTGGTCGAGCCTTTGATGCCACAAAATTGTTTTCTCTTCTGAGAGCTTCATCTCCAAAGATTTTGAGCCCTCACAGACAACACCTTCTTTCTCTACATGATTAGATTTACTTGACTTGCAGAATCACTATTACACTACAATGCACATGCATCCAACTTATACATAGTTCTAATTTGTGCACCCTTAGCTAGCACCATAGAGCATCTAGTCATTTTACGAACACCCGAGAAAGAGACTTGCACACCAGCATCATTAAGCTTACTTACAAAAAGTAAATTTCTAGCCAGACCTAGTATATGCATCACATCATCAATTCCCTTCACTCTTTCATTAGGAAATTACATTCTAACTCTTCCATGGCCAACAATCTCTAGGTGAGAATCATTACACAAATACACCTTTCCACTAGCATACTTTTCATACTTTGAGAACCAATCTCTATGAGAGGTCATGTGAAAGGATGCACCTAATTCAATTAGCCAAACATCATCTGATGCCTAAGTCACCAAGGATACTATGAAGGCATCTACATCACCCTAAGAAGAATCATTTTCTGAAAAAAATTTCTTCTTTTTCTTCTTCTTCTCCTCTTTGTAATTTTTTTAGATATGTCCAATCTACCCACAGTTCTAGCATTTCACCTTATATTTTTTACTAGGAGACTTTGATCTCCCCTTTGACTTGGATCTAGACTTCTTGTCTTTCTTCTTTCCTTTCTCCTTTGATCTACCTCGAACAACAAAGACCTCCTTGGCCATCTTAGAAGACTTCCTTCACATTTCCTCTAACATAAGTGAAGCAAACACATCTTCCATCTTGAAAGTGGTTGTTGTACTCCCAATAGCCATTACCAGGTGATACCATGTGTCAAGAAATGAACACAATAGGAGCATGCAATGATCCTCGTCATCTATCTTCACACCAAAAACCACCAACTAAGCAATGATCATGTTAAATACATTCAAATGATCTGCAACAGACGCACCTTCCTCCATCTTCAAAGAATACAACTTCTTTCTTAGAAATAACTTATTTACCAAGGATTTCCCCTGATAAATGTCACCAAGCTTCTTCCACAAAAGTTTCACTATCTTCTCTTTATGGACATTCAAAAGAACTAAATCAACCAAGCAAAGTCTAATCAAACCCTTGGCTTTCCAGTCCATTGCATCCCAATCATCTTGAGAGGTTGTTGATGGTTTATTAGAGGATACTACATCCCATAACTCTTGATCCACAAGAAAATCTTCCATTTTGAGTTTTCACAACTCAAAGCTTCCACCGTTGAACTTATCAATCTCTATTCTTCTAGATTTTCTTTCCATATTAAATCTGCAATAAGTTTACAAACTAGATTTCTCTGCAAAACTCCCACTAAACCAGATCAACAAAAAAAATGTCTTACCCACAAGGAAAACAAAGTTGGCTAGGCTTTGATACTAACTGAAAGGAAATCAGAGTGTGGAATATTCCTTCCCAATACTAATCTTCAGGAGAGACATACAAAAAATTATACAAAACTTTGCAATTACATGTCATTTAATATGCACATATGAGAATACCATGAATAGACACTAAGAACAAATACCAAATTTTACATGGAAAAACCCTCTCAGGAAGTAACCCACACACCAAAGTAGAGATCTCTTGTATTATAGTAAAATGTCAATTACATACAAGCTACATAGCTATGCTCTTTTAGGTATCAATTCACAGAATCAATTCGACAACATTACGTTACAACTGCTTTGATCAATCCAATTGACTGAATGCACTACAACATTACATTATAGACTTCAAAAAATGTCTTAGGAAGACTGACATTCCAACTCCCATACTAGAAAAATGGCCACTAACCAACTCAACTGTCATTACCTTTTTCCTCCGTCAAAGTCATGTCAAAGAGACTAAAACCTTATCTCTCTGAATTCCCTTTGTCAATCTGACAAGGAGTTCTTCACAACCATTCACCATTGCTAGCATACTAGGATTTTGAGGAGACTCTATAACACCTCCCATTGATATAAGGAGATCTCGTCGATGAAGCTTTACCATTCTACCAGCTACTACCATACTGCATACTACTGCTACACTGCAGTCATCGCCAATTGACCTTCGCGGGATAGCTTTTTCACTACTATATCATAGGCTACTTTCCCCACACTATCGCAGTCTATCACTTGGACCATCACGGGACGGTGGGGTCTATACCGGAGCATACAAGCCATCTCATGGGTTGTCACAAGGTGGCAGTATGGCCTACACTACCACAAGCCACCTTCTTAGACTGTCGCAGGGTGGCGGGACAACCCCCGCTATATCGCCAACCTCTTCATGGACCACTGTAGAGTTGCGGGTTAGGACTCCTCCTGCACTACCACACAAGTTGATGAAGACTGCCGCAAGATGGTGAGTAATACTACCAACCTGAACCTCTCTTTTCTACACCCTACGACATTGTGGTAAAGACCAAATGCAAAACCTAGGAAGTTTGGCGACTAATCTAGGGTTTCAACAATCAGTTTGAGACACACATTCTCAACAGTATTAAGTGTATTTCAAGCTTAGGCATGCCCCAAAATAATATTTTATCTTCTTTCACAACCATGTCAACCTCATCAAAAATGTCAAGCAATTCAATTCATTGTGTTTAGTGGTCTCATGTATTTGACATTGGTCTGATAAAGCATAATAGGACACACTCTTAGAGTTCTCAAAACTGCGAGATGTCTGCCCTTTTGCTATTTGCATAGAAGGAAACAACAAACTATTGGCTATCAATCTGCATATTTTTAATTTTTTGAATTTTTATTTTTTATGATTTTTGAGATTTAAAGAGATCTTTCATATCTCATATTTTCAACTTGAAGGCTCATTCAACTTTCATATTTTATTTCTTATACTTTCCCTATCTCTAGTTCCAATTGTGTTGATGAGTGTTTTTGCATTGCATAACACAGATAAAACACAAAGTTTTATATCTTTCTTGAAAGGAAACTTTCTTCAAAATACTTTAGAAAATAACCTCAAGGCTTAAGATGTTAGGTCTTGACTTTTCAGAGACAACTTAGTGGTATATGTAATTGCAAGTTTCACAAAGGGCATTAATGGTTCAACAAAGGTTGGAAGTTTTCAATCAAACAAGGGTTTTATGAAATTTAAAGATTGGTTAAAACCCTAGTTGTATTTTTAGATCTGCAATCTAAAAATGACTCTCAATCATCAAATATAGTAGTTCAATTTAATGCTCATCCTTCCTAAACTAATCAAGATTTATAAAAAAAGATCAAAATATTGAGGGCTTAGAGATATCCTAATCTAAAACCTAAGATCAATCATAACAATGGCTAGTGTTGTAGATAGAAATATCCCCATAAAAACCTATCCCTATTTAATCAAGTTCAAACCTACAATGCCACAAAAATGGTGCAATCTTCAAAGGAAAAGTGAAATATTATCAAATTGCAAATATCCATATATACATCCAATAATTGGCATGACATGAACAACATTCACATTTGAACCATTGTAAATTAAGGCTTCGACTAACCATACACTGTGATTTATAATCAACAAACCACAAATGGTATGAGTAGTAGATTCATCCAACATCGTATACATTTCATAATCATTATAAAGGAACTGAAACTAAATTTTGAGAAGAAGAAACAAGAAACCATCAAACCTTCAAAGTTAACACAAAAATTCACCAAATCAATGATCTAACTATATCAATTTCTCTAGCATTACTTTCTTAACAATTTTTAGTGTTCTCTCCTCCTCTCTTCCTTATTATACCAGTAATCTCTTTACAATTGCATAGGCATAACCTTTTATAGATATTACATTTCAGATCAAAAGTTGGGATTAAATCCAATTCAAAGGCCGAGATTGTAACATCATTCAATATTCAGAATACATTAAATTTTAGCAACATATGCTTCCTTCATCTCAAATCAGACAAATTTTTTACAATTTGCACGTAGAAGAAACAAATATCCTTCCTTGGAGAAATAAAAATAGCTCCCTTTGTTGTCATTTTAAAACATTCTCTTGCTGTTACAAATTTGGACACGAATTCATATATGGATCTATATTAAATATTCAGGTTGCACTTTTAATTTTAGTTAAAATCTCCCTAATAGTGAACAAGGCTTTGCACGAATCCATATGTAGCTCCATATTTGCAATTTAATTGATTAAATCCTCCTTTAATCATGATCAAATTAAACAATGATGAAATATTTCCAAAAAGGTCAATTTCCGCAAGAAGCCAATTTTAGTGAGGACTTAAGAAACTTTAAACCTTTTGTTAGCTTCAAACATTTCAGGGGAACTCGAAATCCACGAAAAATAATTTTCTTATACTAATGAGTTCAAATAATAAGAATCTTCATAGATTTTATTGTCTTTCAAAACTTTTCACGGCTTAGGAAAATCCGCAAAGGATTGATTTTGAAAAAGCTCATCCTTTATAACTTAGGCAATTTTCATAAACTTTTATAGCATCGAGTATTTCGAGGGAGTGTGAAATTCACGAAGAAATCCCTACTATGTCTTACTTGTGCTCTCTTTAACCCCTCAAACATTTTGCCACATCATGAAATCCCTGAGGGTCATTGAATTCACAAATTTCAACAACTTGTGAAATTTGTAAGATTTCCACTTTAGTGAAAATTTTCAAGGACAAGTGAATTTTGAGTGACTTAGAAATCTCGAGGTCTGAATCAATCAAGCATAAAATTTTCTAAGTGAGGCATTTATAAGAAATGATCAACCCTTTTAAATTGTTGAAAACACCCCAATCAAATAAGCACTAGGGACTCTAGGAGATGAAAAAATAAAAATTTTGAGGAGCTATTTCTTAAAGGGAAAAGGTGAACAACAAGCTAAGATGTGATGAAAAAAAGAGGGGATCCTTGCTTTCAGTGGGGCGTGTGTGCAGGGCACAACAATGGCCTTTATTATTTCTATGGATAAATTTTAAGTCTAAAGATATTTCCAATACCTTTATGAAGTTAATCCAATTTTTCACTTCACATTATCTATATTACTCATTATTTTAACATTACATTATTTTCGCTAATGACATTGGACTGCAAGGTTGTTAAATTGTCACATTAGATCTATTATTAAGATTATTTAAATTATTATAAGTATTGGCATCCATTATTAATAACAATATTAGTATTTATATTTTCTCATAATAATCACGATGGCTTTAGAATTACCCTTATTATGATTAATATTTATGTTGATAATATATCTATTAATTCTACTAATAATGTTAGAATTATTTTATTATTTAATAATATCATTATTATTTCCATTCATTTTCAATAGCATCGGAGGTTTGTTCATTCATATTGAAACATCACTCTTATTTAAGGGTTGCATTTTAACAGTCGAAATAACTTATACCATTCCTAATATTGAAGCTTTGAAGAATATCAACCTTCCAATTTATCCCTATATAATTAATATACTAGCATAGGATTATTTTTTATATAATACATTACCAATGCCATTCTTATTATTAACAATAATACTAGTATGACATTTCCATTTATAGTGACACACTTATAAATCTCCAAGATTATAGTAGCAATTGCACTTTAGGTGTGCATTGGGGTACAACAAATAATTGTATGGTTCTATTTGAATTTGTGTGTCCACATATTGGTTGAAATAGGAAAAAAAACTTATATAATCTAAAAAGATAACACATAAAATATATTAAATGCAAACAATTTTTTTCCTTATTTTATTTTGTGTAGACATATTGGTTGAAATAGAACAATGTGTATGTAACTTATTAAAACAACACACAGAAAAACTTAGATGGAAGTACTATACAAAAAAAAAGAGAACTTCAAATTATGTGATATAAAAATGTAGGTCTTGTTGAAGGCCGTGTCTTTTTGGTGGATCGATCCATTCCTTTTGTAGAAATAGTGTGTGGTGAGATATTTGTGAGAACTATATTAAAATTGTTAAATGTAAAATTTTAACTTATATGAAAAGCTACAAGTCAACAAATCTTTAAAAGTTAAAAATAAAATGAAATCTATTAAAATTCAATTCTAATTTATCAATTTATTTATTTCCACTTATGAATAATAATTATTGTTAATATTTTATTAAAAAACTATTATTTTTTATTAAAATTTATAATTATTTATCTATTTATTTAAAATTTAAATAATAATAATATTAAAATTTACATATATATATATTATTTAGGGCATGATCCCACAGTGTAACAGATGAGTGGTGATGTTGTTGTTGTTGCCACCAGGGTTCAAGTCTCAAGACTTGTTCCCCAATTTGGAGTGTTGTGTGGTGGCATTTGAGTTTGGGGGGGCCACATTGGGGTTCAAGTCTTCAGACTTGACCCTTGGTGTTTGGGGTCCACTCGTTGGGTTGGTGGGCTCGCGGGCTTTGTGCTGTCGTTGGGCTATCGTGCTTGTGAGAGTGGTTGTTGTAGGACATCCTTGCCGGGGATGAGGTTCCCCATTTGTGGCCTCACTGGTTCAAAACTACAGTCAAAAGCATTTACCAATAAAACAAATATAATAATTATTTAAATAAATCTAAAATTTAAAATTTAAAAAGATTTATGGATATAATTTATTATTTATATATTATATTTATTATAAACTATAATAAAATAATTATTAAATCTAAAAAATATATATTTTAAAAAATCTAAATATATAATTATACATTTATTCTTTTTTTTTTTAAATATAATATTATGATTGTAAATTTTTTCAAATATTAATACTCTTTGAAAAACCAAATAAGTTATCAGCTTGCTAATAAAAAGAAATTACCTTGAACGAAAAAAGGAAAAACTTTATTGGATCCCACAATTTTGAAAAATTACGCACATATTATAGGGGGAAAAGGCCTATATTGAATTAAAAACATAAAACAATACAAAAAAATTCGAATAACGATGAATGGTCGAGATTAATTTGATCGTCTTGAATTACCATGGATAGATGGCGAAGATCCACTATTGTTGAAATGAATAGACTATAGGATGCCCTCTCTTAGTCATAAGCATGCGATGCGACCTGTAAAAGCATATCGACGGCTATCTTGAATCCGTATCAAATGCAAGAAGATTAAATGAATCTCAATTCATCCTTTTTTGCCAATTTTTTCGGTTGCTTTTCACCGGTTTTTTTTGTTGCTTTCCCTGCCGCTTTCGTTTCTGCTCCAAACTCTTTTTTGCCATACTTAACTACGCAGGATATAGGATGCCCTAACATTAAAACCTAAATGTGTTATTTTTATTTTAATAAACATACTCTAAAATCCTGCTTGAAACCTTATTTTTAGGCTGCAGCTCGCCAAATTGGAGAAGTGAAAGGTCAATACCAACGAGGAAGATGTTTGGAGGAGCGGAAACCAAAAGCGGCGGGGAAAGCAGCAAAAAACCGTGAAAAGCTTACTCACAACTGGCATCATTTGATACCAAAAAAAATGGCATCATTTGATTTTGAATGCTATGCCATTCGCAGTCTGTGAACAATTAAACATGAAAATCAGTTTGAATGCTTATCAAGTTTTACAAGGGCGGCTCCACTATGATATGATTTCTCACTTCTTCCATTCTGGTAAAGATGTTTAATCCTCATAAGCCTCAGGAGTTTAACATAACTGACGCGGTTTAGAATCACCCTTCGAAAATCACCCTTTGAAAATTTGCTCGCTTATTGTGTAGAGTTTCTGGAGAGGATTTTGGATCCGCAAGAAATTTCTACAGAAAGCTTGTTGCTTGTTTTTGTTGGAGGGCTTCTGATAAATATCGTGGGGTTGGTGTTTTTTCACGAGGAGCACCATCATTCCAAAAATCCCCCCTTAACCAGATTGCAATTGACGATGAAATCCGGCTCATTACATAAAACAAAAGAGGCGTAGATATCCGGTGTCCATGCTTTCGAAGATTCGAGGTGTTCATATTCTCCGGATGTGTTCGAAAGCGGCAGACGGATTCGGGGCAAACATTTCGAGACCACTTATATGGGTTACAGAGCCATGTATATTCTATGATAATCACCTGAATCTCTTCTCAGGTCAATTTCCAATATGTTCCCATACAATTTCATTCGTGAGTACTAAAAAATTCCGAAAGGAAGCTTCGTCATATGAAGGGCACAGCGCAGAGGGTGCAGCGGAGCTTAAGAAAAAAGGACAAATATATTTACAAAGCGGAAATACGATTGTATCTGCGTCAAAAACAATCAAACACGAAGAAAAAAAACTGGCAAAAAATGAACAGCCATGATCACTTTGATCATCTCCCACGGACTATTGTAGTGAACCGTGGATTAGTAATTTTAGATTGGGCATATTCACAATGGATACGCCTTTGGCGTAAATTGACGTAAATAATGATACAAGGTTACTTAATATATAAATACGCCAACATTTGTATTATACCGAATATACTTGATGACATACTAAATTTCCTTTGTTGTTGCTGCTTTAATTAATATATCAACGCCGCTATGGCGGAAGGGGATTTAGCTAGCGTGCACAAATATAAAGTATGGGCACTAATTTAAACCATTACTAGGTGCTATGTCAGATTTATACTTAAATTGGGAGTGCTATACTATTAATGGAATATCTGAACTACACTTAGAATGCTTCATGTTCACTTGAAGCCTTCATTGCCTCCTTCACGCTTCAATAAGAAGACAAATGGCAGGATATTCACAATGCCAACTATAACATTGGGTTTGTTATTGGGTAAATACTCTTGGCTTCCCCTTTACATGCACACCAGAGGAGGAAAGGTAATTTAATTTATATGCACGAGCCATGTGTTGGGTAATTTAATTTATTTTTTAAACACCTATTCTCTACTTCACAAGGGGGCGTATATGATAGGTCTTGTTTGCCTTACAGGGTAAATGTTTGGCAGCGGGTGCATGCAACTAGATACGAAAGTGTATTTTTAATTGATCATTTCTTGGTTACCTTTATGCAACATTTTCCACAAAAGAAATATGCATATCTAGAATAGAAGAATAAAGTTCAGGCCAAACCTAATACGCCTATGGTTGGCGCTAATGCACAGGTCACTAGCTGTGTATACATATATTATTCATTTGTTTTTATATTGTGCAGTAAGAATACATCATGCAATACTTATAGTTCCTCAATAAACATAGTTTCTCTTGGGTTATGAAATTTAAACTGGTTATTTCATTCCTTTTTCTACTAGCCAAATACAATGATTTTCTTCCTGTCTATGCTTTTCTTTTATAGAAGCACTACATAGAACTATTTAAACAGAATTACTATTGTTAAACTAGCACTCACCTGCATATCTCCAACAAGCAGCATAAATTCAATTTTAAATAGATTAATATGTAATGTTCCCTTTTTGGACATATTTTGTTTTCTGCCTTAAAATCCCAATTTAATGGAAAATGAAGAAGCATATTTTAAATTACAACTTTCAGTAACTCTCGTCTTGACCTTGCAATAATGTTTAATCAATATGATAATGCATAAAAAATTAGTTTCACCATTTGTAGCATTCTTAAATTATTTTACATAAAGTTCATTGATCTTAAAATAGATTTAAGTAACTATCAACACGAATTCAAATTTACTATCCACTCTAATAATCAACTATTGGGAAGATTGGAGATGAAATTGCAATAGGGTGCCTAGAGTATTTCCTCTTGCTAAGCTCGAGGGAAAATAGGCAAGGGGTGGTCTACTTAGCATGAAATAATTCTCTCTCTAATCCCAAGGGTGGATAGGAAACCCCCTGGCCCACTAATGGTAGCACACAGACATCCATTAGGGGTGGTCTACTTAGGCTGAGAAGGCTATCCCTTCTGTACTTTTGTCTCTTCCTCCCATGGTTAATTGTAGAGGCATAAGTATTGTATAATTGGACTAATAACCTAGATTGAAATGCAATCATTTTTTCTCTATATGAAATGCATGGAGTTAATGTATTAAAAGCATACACATCAAATATCATATCACAATATTTATAAAACTATGTTACCACTATATATATCTCATTATGCATATGTAATTTTTGAGTGCCAAAGATTTAGTTGGAGATACTAATCTATATATATTTCTCTCAATAGTTCGATGAAGATATTATTAGTGTAAATCAAACAAATAAGAATTTATTATACATATTTATATGAAATAATCATAATTACTTATAAGGCTCAATAATTTCTACAAGCATCATTATTGCATAATCGTATATAGTATATATATAAATATTTCATATTTTTATATATGTATATATGTGTATATATATACATTAATTTCAATTTTTCAATAATCATTATATATATGCTTATGTGACTAGAAGATATTATGTAGTAAATGCATATATAACCACTGCGTACCAATCTTGATTGTATTTTTCTGTTGCTGCCTTTTTTTAGTATCAATCCATATTTATTTACTTTGTTTATTCTATTCTAAAACTCAGAATCTAATCCCTCATTCGTTGTTCCTTCATCTCTATTAAAATCCCTTTATTCATTTGAATTGATCTACTTTTTATATTCTTATGTCTCCATGAAAAGAGGCACCTCTTTGAATAGAGGTAAAATTTTGAAGAGATGCCACCCATGTTAACAATTCCTTTATTCTAATTGTTTTTTAAATTATTTTATTTTTCTTCAAATGCTACTGTATATCCCTTTGAATAGAGTTTATCGCTTTTCTGATTTTTATCACTTCCTTCAATCCTTTTAAAGATTGTTGTCTTATTTTCCTTAGTTACCATTTCTTCCTTTTTCCTTTAAAACATTAGTCATTATTGATAGGTAGGAGATATTTTTCACAGCGTGTCAAATTGTGATATTGCTATAAGGATTCAACTATGCAGTTTTATGAGTCAAACTCACTGACCCATGTTTCATGAGTAATGATTCACAAGAACCCATCTCGCATGATAATGAATGACCCACTTAGCACTCATTGCATCTAGGTGATGCTCACAGAGGTGAAGCATTGGACCTTCCAAGGAGGCCACCCATCCTAGTACTACTCCAGCTCAAGTGTGCTTAACCATAGAGTTTTTCCCCAAGGTAAAGCTCACTTAGCTTGCAAGCCCAAATTTTTTTTGGATAGTGAATCACTACACTTCCTAATCGCTACCCTTAATCACAATTTCCATATTATTTTATGTTTACTTATTTTATATTAATATATTATGTCTTTGTAATTATTCTATATTATATATATTTTTTAACATTTATTCTAATAATTATAATTATAATAATATTAAATTATATTTATATAATTTTTTTTTTTTAGACTACAAGAATTGGGTAGCACGACCCCCTATAAATTGCAGTGCACCTAGTAAACTTTTTAACGTGACCGATGACGATGGTGCAACACGCCCTCCGGTACCACGGGGGTGGGGGAGACTAGAACTTGTGACCAACCTCCTGCTACAGGAAAGATTTAGTCAACCAAGCTAGGGCCCCAACCCCTATATTTATATAATTTGAATATTTATACTATTATTTAATTAATTTATATATTTGCATTTTAATGCTTTAGTGTTGCAAAATTGATTTGTTTATTTGCATTTTAACACTTTAAGTGTTGCAATTTTTGGGGCATGACATAATACAGGTTTATTGAAGTAGTAAATAAATCAATGTTTAACCCAAAATACAAAATTCTTGTTCTTTCTTTTACCGCATTCCAAAAAAAAATTCTAAACATTGATTATTTGTTAAAGCACTTTATTGAAACTATCTGCTACAGAAATACATGTGTGTGTTCTTTATTTGAAACAAATCACCCATTGCATTTTGCAAGAGAAGTAATATATCTTGAAATAAGGAACACATGTCCTTTTTCCAATCAAAATCATACTTTTATTCCAATAACAACATAATACATTTAAAAGGAAACTGAATCAACACTTTCTTTACATAGGCTAATATAACTTATTTCTAGTACAAGCAGTAGATTATGCTTTCTTTCCCTGCTTGAAATTTTATATTTATATTCCTTTTCTAAGGATGACCTTTAAAGATTTAAAGAGGAAATGAGTTAGAGAGATATCTAGAGTAAACAATTGTATTCATACATTCTTTTGAAATGGAGTACATTTCTTTTCTTTTTTCCCTTGAACTAATAGTATAACATAGAATATATAAACCTATACTATTACATCCATAAATTAAGCAAATTTGATAATTCCCCATGACAACATAATCATGTAAATTCTTCTATCACATGTTCCTTCCAAAATTGCAAGTTTCTCTAATTTTTCAACTTGCACATAGAATAAGAACTCTTCCACAGCCAATGGTGTGCTCACCACCTAACCTTTGGTTTGAAAACTAGCCACCTCCAAATTGGAAGGCTTCCAAGAGACCAGGTTACACACAAGAAAGCCCCCCAAAAAAATGGAAACCATTACACAATATCACATACACATTACAACACACACATTTAGGCAAAAGGGATATCACAACACAAAAATCATTTCTTGGTTTTAAGGGGAGAGGCAAGAGGATCACAACCATAGGAAAATTTTCATGCAACAAACACTTCAACATTTCAATCTTTCAAATTAACAACCTCCTTTTAATCATTCTTTCACCCATACCATCCCATTTGAACACAAAAGGGTACTCATACCCATTCCTTCCAAAACATGAAAAAAATCCCCTATGGGGATCTCTCTCTCTCTGAATCCCCACACATGGGTTGCTTACAACCAAAAATTTGAGAGCCAACCAAACACACCTAACACATACCAAAACATATTTACACACAACAACAATAGATTTTCACACCACAATATCAATTTCAAAATTCATTCACACATAAAAAATTTAATAGGGAAGATACTACCTCAATGTCTTCAAATGCAACTTGATATGAACTCTAATTCTTTCCAAAAATTCCTCCAAGACTTTCAATCCTCCAACACTTAGACAAATCCAAAACTTAGAACCTCTTTCTAAGCCCTCTTAATTTTATTTAAAAATTCTCAAAATCCCCATCCTTGGATGAGATGATGACACTATCCTCTAATCTTACACAAGAACCCACAACAATCACCAAATATTATCTTGTATTTAAGAGACATGGTGCACATGGTCTCCCATTTTTCCCAAGTACCCTCTCATAAATGAGATTGGGAGACTAAATAAGGATTTGGATGGGTCAAGTCCATCCCCTCACCCCCAAATTTGTCACCTCTCTTAGAAAACATTTAAGTGAAGTCATTAATGAGATATGGTCAAGGGTATGGCCTAAAATTGACTCCCAACCCATAGGTTATATACCTAGGGTCTTAGAAAAACAATAAAGAAATAAATAATGACATTTTTGCCCCTCCTAAAAACACATAAAACATTACATCCGAAATTCACATTTTAAACCACTTTTGAACTACAACATCATTTAAAACACTAAAGCCTTAATCCACCACATACATGTTTCACACCAAATTACAATTACACAATACAACACAAGACTCTAGCCCCTCCATATGGTCTGATTCTAGCTTTACATGAGTATATCACATTGGCCTCTTCGTTTCCTCTAATTTCCATGGGCTATGGAAGGTTAATCTGCCCAGTCAGTTTAAACATTAGTCCAACTGGTAAGATAATTGGTAAAAACAAATGAATACTATTAAGCACAATATACCCACATGTTCAATACACTATATATATATAGCATAATCATTATTCACATTTTTCTTTTCTAACATTCAAACTCTATGCTGATACAATTTAAAACAATATCAATTACACTTCCACAAAATTGATTCATGACATTTATCATCATAATACATAATAATTAAAATATTCAAATTTAATCAAAACACTATCATATATTCATCACATTGACCCATGTTTCATGAGTAGTGGTTCACAAGAACCCATCTCTCATGATAATGAATGGTACACTTAGCACTCATTGCATCTAGGTGATGCTTATAGAGGTGAAGCATTGAACCTTCCCAAGAGGTCACCCATCCCAGTACTACTCCAACTCAAGCACACTTAACCACAAAGTTTTTCCCCAAGATTAAGCCCACTTAGCTTGCAAGCTCAATTGTTGTTTGGATAGTGAATCATTGCACTTCCTGATCACTGTCCTTAATCATAGTTTCCATATTATTTTATCTTTACTTATTTTATATTAATATATTATGTCTTTGAATTTATTATTAATATATTTATTCTATATTAGTTTATATTTTTTTGAAAATTTATTCTAATAATTATAATTATATTTATATAATTTTAATATTTATATTGTTATTTAATTAATTAATTTATTTACATTTCAACAATTTTAGTGTTACAATTTTTCGGACATGACATAATACGGGTTTATTGAAACAATAAATAAATTAATGTTTAAACCAAAAATATAGAATTCTTGTTGTTTTTTTTACCACAATCCAAACAACATTTCTAAACACTAATTATTTATTAAAGCAATTTACTAACACTATCTGCTACGATAAATACATGTGTGTGTGATGCAGGAGCATCTAGGGGTACTAGCAATCTTGCATCACTAAAAATATTATTTTTTTTTTATTTTGGTTTATTTTCAATAAGGGCTTAGTGGTTAGGGGAATAATATTTTAATTTGCAACAATTTAAATTCCCTTGGTGTGAAAATGTAAATGTAAATTTGATGGGAAATAGGCCCCGGTAAAGTGGTAAAAGCATCTAGTGGGAAAATATTCCTTTTGGGAATCCACTTTTGGGTGAGGACAAATATTTTTGTCTTTTAGTAATTTTGGCATGTTCTGCATATACATGTGTCATAAATTGTCATAAAGTGGGCTGCAAAGAATCTTGCATGTTGCTTGCATGTCTTTGCATGCAAAGTTGTAACCAACAGGTTGTAAGGAATATGTAAGAGGTTGTAAGATGTCATAACCACCCAAATCCAATTGGAAAAGTGTCTAGGCACCCAAGAGAAGGATATAATACATTGGACCTCATGGAATATGGCATGTTTTGTAACTCCCAAGGTGGGGAATACCTTTCTAAAGGTGGTTTCAAGAGATTGTTTTGCAAAACCATGGATTTTTTTCTCTTTGCTCAATCTCTATTTATTGATGCCTTTTCATTTTGAGAGGGGGCTTGGAGAAGTGAAGTTTGCATACCTAGATGTTGTCAAAATTGTGCTATATTGTTGAAGACACATTTGTTGGAGGTGTTGCATGTAGGATTGAAGAGGATCCCATGAGCTTCATTTTGATGTAAACCATTTGCATATTTGAATGAAATAAAGTTGCAGATCTCTTTCATTTTCAGTTCTTTTTATGTATTTTCAACCTTCTTGCATAGTATATTTTGTGTTTTTGTGATCATATTTGGAAGAGAGAGTCTCCATTTTCATCAGTGGCATCAGAGCAGGAGTTCTTGAAAGTGCAGGAAGAAGCGTCGATTGGAGGCAGTTTGCACCAGGACCTAAGGGTGGAGAGTGTGTGGATTTTTTTTGTAGATGGATGTGTAACTTGTAAGAAGAAATTTTTAGAGGGTTTGAGGAATTGAGTTTCCCATTGTTGTAAATATATCATCGAAGGAGGCAGTCTACAATAATATTGGTGAATATTGAAAGAGGGTTTTGTAAACAGATCACCGAAGGAGGAAGTTTACAAAAGTAAAACTTGAGGATTTGAAGATTTGTATTGAGGATTTGTGAGGCCTTGAAAATGGAAAAGAGAAGGAAGAAAATTACTTTTGTCATTAGATGGATTTTGAGGATTCCTAGACTTGAGAAAATCAAAGAAAGAAGATGTAGTAGGCTGTCAAACAAGTGGCACAGAGGAAGAAGAGGATGACTATAAAGAAATTGATGAACTTGAATATGAGGGATGCCTATTGAAAGAAATGACGGATTAAATTAAAAAGGTTTCAGAAGTATAAAATGAGTTGAGTGCAATAGAGAATGTTGAAGAAGAGGACACTGAAGTTGAGTCAGTAAAAGAGGAGGTAAAACTTGTATTTTGTGAGTTAATTGGTGATTCTGATGTTCTTATGAATTATGTGAATGGAATTGGTGAATATGAAGAAGCTAAAATTTTTGTTGCAGTAGTAAGGAAGAGATGAATATCATATTTTGATGAGGTTATAACAATATCTAATTTGTGTTTGAATGATATGACAAATTACAGTGAAGAAAGAAATGTAGCAGTGAAATTTGTAGCAGAAGGAAATGAGGTAAAATCATATTTTAATGTATGTTTTGATAAGGATAAGAATATAGAAATGGATAAACTTGTTGTAGAAACTAATAAGTTTGAGAAGGTTGAAATTGAGGAACGTGAGGTGAAGGTAAAAGAGGAGTTTCATAAAGATATTTGTAAGAATGACAACTTGTTGCGGGATAGAAAGGATGAATATTTTTATTGTGTTACTAATATTGAAATGGATGCAGAGGAGGAAGATGGAAAGGATGAATATCTTGATTGTGTTATTGACATTGAATTTGCAACACTAGTTATGAGACTAGGAAGTGATACAATTACATGTCTTGTAGAAGGCATGAAAGAAGAAAGAAAAGTTGAAGATGCAACAAGTGATGAAAAGGTAAATTCAAATTTTAGTGAAGTTGAGAATAATTATTTTCATGTTGAGATGGATGAGTTAGTGAATGCAGATGAGATGGTTAAATTAGATTTTGTTAGAGATGATTAGTATGCAGAGAAGGATTTGTATGGCATTGTAGAGTTTAGTGAAAGTTCCATTTGGTGGAGGTGGTTAAACTATGGTGGGTTGAATCCCACAAGATCAGAGAGGAGTGTAGTATACACTTGGAGGAGGTGGTCAATTTATGGTGGAATTGATTCCACATTCAGGAGGTTCAGTGTAGGGAAAAGCTGTCAGAGAAGGAAGCTTGTTCTGGTTAACTGTTGGAAGAAGAGAAAGAAGAATTAATTACAGGTGCCAAATTCATTGATCTGGAGTTTGTTGAGTATTTCTTGCAATTCAAAAGGGTGGTACTACCACTCAACTCCATTTTGTGAATCCATATTCACAAAAAATTTCCTACCCCGGCTGTTTGATGTTGCATCTAGGGGTACTAGCAATCTTGCATCACTAAAAAATATTATTATTTTATTTTGGTTTATTTTCAATAAGGACTTAGTGGTTAGGAGAATAATATTTTAATTTGCAACAATGTAAATTCCCTTGGTGTGAAAATGTAAATGTAAATATGTTGGGAAATAGGCCTTGGTAAAGTGGTAAAAGCACATAGTGGGAGAATATTCCTTTTCGGCGCCCACTTTTGGGTAGGGACAAATATTTTTGTCTTTTAGTAATTTTGGCATGTTTTACATGTACATGTTGCTTGCATGTCTTTGCATGCAAAGTTGCAACTAACAAGCTGTAAGGAATCTATAAAAGGCTGTAAGATGTCATAACCACCCAAATCCGATTGGACAAGTGTCTAGGCACCCAAGAGAAGGATAACATGCATTGGACCTCATGGTATATGGCAGATTTTGTAACTCCCAAGGTGGGGAGTACCTTTCTAAAGGTGGTTTCAAGAGTTTTTTTGTAAAAACATGGATTGTTTTCTCTTTGCTCAATCTCTATTTATTGATGCTTTTTTCATTTTGAGAGGGGGGCTTGGAGAAGTGAAGTTTGCATACCCAGATGTTGCTAAAATTGTGCCAAATTGTTGAAGACACATTTGTTGGAGGTGTTGCATGCAGGATTGAAGAGGATCCCATGAGCTTCATTTTAATGTAAACCATTTGCATTTTGAATTAAATAAAGCTGCAAATTTCTCTTTCATTTTTAGTTCTTTTTATGTATTTGTAGCCTTCTTGCATAGTTTTTTTAGTCCATTTGTGATTAGATTTGAAAGAGAGTCTCCTTTTTCATTAGCCCGTTCTTTATTTGAAATAGATCGCCCACTGCATTTTGCAAGAGAAGAGGTGATATATCTTGAAAAATGGAATGCATGTCCTTTTTACAATCAAAATGATACTTTTATTCCAGTTCAATAACATAAAACATTTAAAAAGAAACTGAATCAACATTTTCTTTACACAGGCTAATATAACTTATTTCCAGCACAAGCAACAGATTATGCTTTCTTTCCTTGCTTGACATTTTAGATTTATATTTCTTTTCTAAGGAAAACCTTTATATATTTAGAGAGGAAATAAGTTACAAAGATATCTAGATTAAACAACTGTATTCATACATTCTCTTGAAATGGAGTATATTTCTTGTTCTTTTTCCTTTCTAATCGTATAACAAAAAATATAGAAACTAGTACAATTACATCCATAAATTAAGAAAATTTGGTAAGTCCTTATGACAATACATTCATGTAAATTCTTCTATCACATGTTCCTTCCAAAACTGCAAGTTTCTCTAATTTTTCAACTTGCACATAAAACAAGAACTCTTCCAAAGCCGTGTGCTCACCACCCAACCTTCAGTTGGAAAACCAACCACCCCCAAACTGGGAGGCTTCCAAAGAGACTAAGTTACACACAAGCAACCCCCAAAACAAAAAGAGAACCATTACATAAGATCTTATACACATTACAACACACATAAATCTAGGAAAAATGGATATCACAACACAAAATTCATTTATTGGTTTTAAAGGGAGAAGCAAGAGGATCAAAACCATATAACTATTTCCTTGCAACACATATTTCAACATTTCAAGCTTTAAAATTAACAACCTCCTTTAAATCATCCATTCACCCATACCATCCCATTTTAACACAAAAGGGTACTCATACTCATTCCTTCCAAAGCATGAAAACAAGCCCCTAGGGGGATCTATCTTTCTCTTAATCCCCACACATGGGTTGCTGACAACCAAAATATGGGGATAAAAATCAACACACTTAACACATACAACAACATATTTACACCCAATGACAAGAAATTTGCACACCACAACATCAAATTCAATACACATTCATGCATAAACAATTTAGTAGGGAAGATACTACCTCAATTCCTTCAAGTTCAACTTTATAATGAACTCCAATTCTTTCCAAAACTTCCTCCAAGCAAGTTCCAATCCTCCAACACTTAGTCAAGTCCAAAACATAGAACCTCTTTCCAAGCTCTGTCAAGTTTATTTAAAAAAATTCAAAAGATCCCCATCCTTGGATGAGATGATGACACTATCCTCTAATCTTACACAAGAACCCAAAACAACCACAAAATCTTCTCTTACATTTAAGATCTACATGGTTCACGTGGCCTCCCATTTCTCTCAAGTCCTCTCCCATAGATGAGATTAGGAGACTAAATGGGGATGGGAATGGGTCAAGTCCATTCCCTCACTCCCAAATTTGTCACCTCTCTTACAAAGCATTTAAGAGAGGACATTAATGAGATATGGTCAAGGGTATGGCTTAAAATTGACTTCCAACCCATAGGTTATATACCTAGGGTCTTAAGAAAATAATAATTAACTAAACAATGACATTTTTGACCCTCCAAAAAACACATAAAACATTGCATCCAAAATTCATATTTTAAACCACTTTTAAACTTCAACATCATTTAAAACACTAAAGCCTTAACCCACCACATACATGTTTCACACCACATTATAATTACAAAATATAACATGAGAATCTAGCCCCTCCATATGGGCTAAGGTTGGGTTTACACATTGGGTATATCAAATTGGCCTCTTGGTTGTCTCTAATTTCCATGGGCTATGGAGGGTTAACCTACACACTCAGTTTAAATGTTAGTCCAACTGGTAGGATAATAAATTAAAAAAATTTAATATAATTAAGCATAACATAAACACATGCTCATAACACTTTATATATATATATAGCATAATCATTATTAACATTTTTCTTTTCTAACATTTCAACTCTACGTTGTTAAAATTTAAAACAATATCAATTATACTTCCACAACATTGATTCATGACATTTATCATCATAATGCATAATAATTCAAATATGAATAAATTTAATCAAAACACTATCATATATTCATTAAATTGCCTAATAATTCAAATATATGCTTTTGATAAAAACAATTATCATATATTCATCACATTGCATATTGTTTTCAATTCTCATAGTAGTCAAGATGACAATTTGATTAACTATCATAATCATGAAATTACAATTAAATCCAAATCCATAATTAACCACCATCCAAAATGTAGAATTGAAGATACCAAAATATAGTCATGCACATGATGAAATAAAATTATGAATTTTATGTGTCCAATTGATGGTGAGCCTCACACAAAGGTGGGATAAAACCTTCACATACTCTAGCCACATATTCATTGTGGAGGTATTTTCTCTAATAGATGAGTTTATCCTAAGCTCACACACTTGTTCTACTACTAGCTAGGTTGTGTATTTTTGGAGTGTATTTATCAATCAAGTATTCATGAGACCAAATAACATGCTCTTGTTGGAGAAGACACACAAATCTATCCAAACAATCCTTAGCTCGTCAATCCTTCATGTTACTCTCTATTGTATTTTATATTTGTAGGAATTATTATTATTTTATTTTTTTATGGTAAATATATTATTTATTTTAATTTTATTTTTACAACTTATAAATTGGTGATTGTACGACCATACGACTGAGGGATTGATTGGGAATTATTTTTTGCATTTTCTCATAATGGCCAAAATCTATCGAATTTTATGTCATTTTCATATCTTGACCATATTGGATCCAATGGTAAGGTTTGTTTTTTTCTCAAGAGGTCATCCATGAAATTTCGTCTATAAAAGCCTTATATGAAAGCACAATCCAAGAAACCCTTTTCAACCAAAATTTTCACACTTCAAATCTATAAAGAACCCAACAAATATTGTCACCCCAAAAGCCCAAATCTACAAACACTTGCACATGTATTCCATATCTTATAATGCCTTAGAACTATCCTGCGTAGTTATGGATTCAAATTTACACCAAATATACTCAAAAAAGGGTTATAACAAAACCTAGTAGGGTTATACCATAGTAGAGTGGCTTGGTTGATAGTGGGGTGGCTTGGCTTGGCAGTGTTAAAACTCAAGTTTTTGTCTATCTTTGTTTGGGCGTCCTCATTCCTATACAAAAAAACATTGTAAATCGTCTTAAACTTAAATAGAAAATGGTTTTATTAGCCTAATGATACTAAAAAATAATTTTTATGCCTTGTATTTTTCTTGATCCAATCATTTTAGTCATTAGAATCAGGGCTAAAAAAATCTAGTCAAGTTTCTTTGTTTCTAGACTTGATCTTTCTTCCTTATTTTGAGGCCTCGTATGGGAAAAAAAATCAAAGTTGTTCCTCAAGGTCCCAACAATCTAGAGGTGTTTTTTTCATATTATTATGTGTTGACATTGATAACTTGTTATTTTTATTGCCTTATTTTGTATTCCTTCTTCTTAAGATGTGTGGTTGTCAACCTAGGGTTAGGGAGATCATTCACCTAGTCTTGTAAAGACATGGGAAGGTTGTATTCCTTCTTGGTTGGACTTGTTGGTGTCCTTAACATTCCTCATAGATCATGGGGTGGTGTGCAGTATTCTTATTATTCGTGTGTGTTGTTGTATTACAATGGAATGTATTGGAAACTGTGTGGTTATTTGGAGGTGACTAATTATTTTTTTAGTTTGTGTTGAGTTTGTGTCTCTTAGTTAGAAAACATCTTGTGAAGGTTTTTCTTTGTGTTTAAATTTTCTTATTGTTTCTATATGTGGATTTGAGGTTGATGTTTTCCTCATCCTATCTTGGTGTGGTGTTACGAGAGAATGTGATTGCGGTTTAGTATCTGACCATCGTGTGGGTGTTTTCCTTTCTCTTTCTCTCTCTCATATGTTCATCATGGTATATTTATCCCATGATTGGTTATTCTTCCACTATTGGTGCCTTACTTATGCAATGGTGAAGTTTTCTTCTTGTTCTTGTCAATGTGTCCTTGCGACACTTATGTGGGCATTGGTGTGCAAGTGCAACATGTCATTGTTGTATTGTCAGTGTTGTTATCCTTGTTTCAAAAAAAAAAATGTTTTGTTAGGTTTTTTCTAAGCATGTCGGCTTGGGGAATTACATGAGTTATAGTTAAGTTCTTAGTTAATGGTTTCAATTCCATGTTTTCCATAAATGAAATGTTTGGAATTTAAATTATTTCTTATGTTGGTTAGGGAAATATTTCCATGTTTTGGGAAAGGGGAAAAATAGATTTAAAATAAAAACAAAGTTTTTTCTTCATTTATTTCTCCCATGTTGACCCAGATGCCAACATTGGTATATTTTGGAGATTGTACCCTATGTGGACATCTAGTGAATATGTGACTTGATACCTTGTTTAAACTCTAGTCTTCGTAAATTTAAGTCTACCATATTTTTATAAGGATTTAAATCATGAATTTAAATGCAAGTGTTAATTAGGAATATATTTAAATATTTATTTGGGCTTTGTGGGAAATTAAGGGAAATGCAATTAAAAGAAATGGAAAAATAAAGTTATATTAGTTTATTTGAAATTTCAAAAAGGGTAAATAGGAAAAAAGGGAATTATTTTATGTAGGTGTGTTTTTGGTGAAGAATTTGGGTGTGAAAAAAACCCTTCCCTTTAAAACTATTATTTTACGAATTGTGGGAGCAATTGTGTTAGCCCTATTTTTAAACTTGATTTTTTTTAAAATTTTGAGTCAAAATCCTTTACTTAGACCCTCCTATTCAAAATTATTCTCAATCATCAAATGCAGGGATTATTTCCATTTCAAAGTAAATCATCATTTGTCTCAATCAAAACCCTCACGGGTAGTGATGTAGCTTGCCAAGATTGTGAAAATAATTAAATTTCAATAATGCGAAGGATTAGACAAAACTATTTTATAGGGATGATCTTGATGGTGTCATGCCAAATGTGGCATTTTCAACATCAACCCACTTTCCAGTTTCTGAGATATTAAAACTTTGATTTTGTTGGTCAAATTATGAAAACTATTAAATTCATGGTTTTACTTAGCCAAAATGGAATTATATTTTTGGGTTTTGATCACAAAGCTGCTATCAACAATTTGACCATTTTTGAATCCTAAAGTTTTCTGAATTGCATGATATTAAAAGTTTAATTTTCTACAACGATGTGAATTACAACAACAGTTAAATTTGAAGTTTTGTAATAGATGAAACAAAATGGTTTAGCAAGGAACCTTATAATGTCATTTAAAAGAAATATGGTAGGGCTTCGTAAGAAAATATTTATCCAATCACAAACTCACACCCATTTCCTCTTCCACCATGTTCGTAGGTTAGACAGTTAAAATGCGAATGAAGGTTTTGCAAAGTGCAAGCAAAATCATGGTGGGCTGTTTTCAAGAATTTGAAATTTTGATAACAAAAGAAAATTAAATGAAAGTTATCAACCTCCACTAATTTTCTGATGAAAGTTATTGAAATACTATTAAAAGATGGCAAGGGGAACGTTGGTTGTATCGACACTCTCACGGAAGTTAATATCCAACTCCAAAAGGTGGATGTAGATTAAGGATTAGTTGGAAGATATCAAGAAGGAAAATAAATGCATGGTTATGAAATTATGAACGATGATGTGAAAGAGGAATGCAAAAGTTACAAGCTCAAACTAAAAGCTATCGACACTTTCAGATGAGCTCGCCACTTCTATGGATATTCTGATGGAAAAATTAAACAGGAGAATGCAAAGTGATCAAGTGTTTTTAAATGAGTTAATAGCTTATGTTTAAGCATGGATGAATAATAAATCCCAACTCATTAGTCGTAGCATGCAAGTTCATAACTATTTTTAAAGCACCGATAGAAGTTGCAAACCCCTCATCTAAAGCTGATAATGAAGCAAATCTTAGTTTAATCGGTGCTTCCATGCAAGTTCATAGTCTCCTTTAGAATGTTGATAGAGAAATAAGGATTAATGTTTTATAATATACAACTTATTGGTAGTTATATATAATTTTCAAACCTATCCTCAAGGGTCGATCAAAGAGTAAGTAGTTGTTTTTGGTATGTTCAAGTGAGTTGCCAACTCACCTTGAAATGTCGATGGTAGTTCTTAAATTATCCTAAATCATTGACGAGGGACACCACTACCCACGCAAAGGGCACAATGCAAAACAATTATAACTACTATTCTAAGCAGTTGGGATGCTTTATTTTGCGCCTTGGAGAATCTTGCTTTATGAGACATGGATCATGGAATGGTCCAAACTTTCTTTAGTAGTACTAGAGATGGGCCATATGATCATTAGAAATATTGATAAGAAAATTATACCCTTTCTTGGGCAAGAATAAATAGTTAACACTTCACTAGAGAATTCTTTATTGTTATGTTTCCCTATATCCAATCATCTCAGTGTGAGCATTGGGTTAAGTGTTATTTATTGTCTTCACTTTGTCAATTGGATTTTTTTTTTTTCTAAGATTGAGGATCCCACACTTATGGATGTAGCTGGTGGTGAGAATGACAAAGGTTAAGTTGTTGCTAAATGGATGATTCAAAAATTGGGAGAAGATACATACTTTCTATAGAAAAATGAATAACCTGGTTTTATTTAAAGTTCTTAGTTTCAAGTTATCTTTTTGTAAAAGTGACTATACATCACTTATTATAAATAAGGCTAGAAATTGAACCTTATTTTCAAGAAAGGGATAAAAATCATAATCGAATAAGGTATATTATTTTCTAAACTATTTTATTTAAAGTTCTTAGTTTCAAGTTATCTTTTTCATAAAAAGTGATTGTACATCACTTATTATAAATAAGGTTAGAAATTGAACCTTATTTTCAAGAAAGTGATAAAAATCATAATCGAATAAGGTTTATTATTTTCTAAACCATTGTATTTCAAAATGGTAGGTATCAAGTGATTACTAGTTAGTTATCAAGAAAATCTTATAAGGCTTTGCTATTGTAAAAGGGAAACTTTTATAGGAGGGAATTTGAGAAGGACTTTTCAAAGAGATTGTATCATGACTTTTGGTTTGAAACTTTGTCCTTAAGAGGTTTTTGGACTTGTGTAATTTAAAAAATATAACGAAGAATGCATTTGGTTGATATGTCCTAAATGTGTTTTAAATTATTATTACTGATTTCTCATAAATTAAATTAGTAATCCTATTATGTAATTGTTGAATCCATTGGTCATATATATGTGATTGATGAAACATAGTCATACCCTAGTTTCTTGCTTTGAATGTGCTAAGGTAACTTGTTTCCTCATATGTTAAAATTCATTATCTTTCTTTTATCATTATTACATATCAAAACATAGTTTGTGATAAACTCCCTATTGAGGGTGGTTTTAATCACTCCCAATGTGCTAATAAATAATGAGTTATGTCTTCTCTTGAAAAGTAGAGAAACTAATCCAAGGTTCCTTTATAGCCAAGTCTTGACCATGTAGACAACACAGTGGTTGTTATCAATGTGTTTTCAGGACAGGATCAGGATTGGACATTAGCTTAACTTGAAGTTACATGAAATCAAGAACTAAAATTTTTGTTTGTTCAAGAAATAGATTGCAACCTTAGATCTATAATAGATGTGCGTTAATTCAATTTTTTTCAAATAATTCCAAATTTATTTTAAAATAAAACATAAAAGATGATAGGTAATGAGAAATAATATAAATAAAATCTAAGTCTAACAAACAATGATAAGATCTGTTTCACAAATCAATTTTTTTTTTTTAAGTAAAATCTTTCAAACCAGCATTAAAGAAAATAACAATTCACATATTTACCACTAACAGTGATGCAATCTTCTAAGGAAATTTAAAAAACACAAGATTTTGATATTTCATCAAATCAAAACACCATCAAGCATGCACAAATATGAGATGAAACTTTACTTAATTCTAGAATAACTTACAAGATTCCACTAATTTTCCAATTAAGATTGAAATAAAATATTCTTTCCATCACCACAAAACCAAATTGAGACACAAGAAAAAAAACCACTATCCTTTGATTTATCAAAATTTTAGATCTCCATAAAGTTAGTAGCAAAATCCACGTTGAGAATGCATAAATTCTTTTACAAAAATACATCAAAATTGGATCCTTTGAAATGATCCAAAATCAAAATTACATAGAAATTTGAGTTCCTATAATTGTGGATCTAACAAAAAAGTAAATTGGAACTAAATCTAGCACTCTAGATCTAATTAACAACAAATTGAGAATAAAAATAAAGTACAACTGGATGCCCTAATTTTTGTTTTATTTCAGCTAAGCTAAAACTTAGGAAATAAAAAAGCTAACTTAAAGTAACTGAATGGCAACTAAAATTCTAATGCCAGTTTATTTCTCCAACTAGGTTTTAGAATTTACTACAACATTTTATTGAAACAAAAAAAAACACAATAGCAAAATGCAATCTTTGTCTCGAGTCACTTGGTGAAGTTATCAATAAATGTCAACACCACTTCATTCATTTTCTCAATTGTTGGTCATCATTTTGTTTATTCCTACCTATGTAACCTGTCCTTGCATCTAATTTTACAATTCTTTGGCCAGCTTGTTGGGGTCTCTCACTAACACATGCATTTGCAAAAATGTGTAGTCTAAGTCTTCAATAGCTTGGCAGATTTTTATCATGGTCTATTCTGTTTGAATTTTGTCTTTGTTCAACTTTGACTTGCACTTATTTAGAATCTTTACTCTAAACTCAGGTGCTCTTACCCACTCAAAGATTCTATCTTGGTCTTCCTCTTCAATTACAAAAGCTTTCAATAATTCCTCCATTGATGTTTTCCTTTATTTTATGTAAAATTGGGATGTAATCATCCCAAACTAATAACTCTTCATCAATGATCAACTTAGTTTATTGAGATACACTATCTTCATCACTAATTGAGTTATAAGAATTTACTAGTTTCTTTAGCACTTCATTTGCTAAAGTTAAAAATCACATTTCCAATGTTGAGTTGTCCAAATCCATTTGTCTAGGTTAGAATGTTTGACCTCACCCTTTAAGGAAGCTTACAACATGGACTTAGAATCTATAGTGTCAACTGGTCCAATCAAATTACTGATACATGTCATCAACTGGGTCACCTGAGCTTTTAACTCTTCCTTTGTGCTCTCATCTTTCTACATCTTCTTAAGGATTGTAGAAACAAAAATTTGAAGAGACTGTTGCTCTCCTTCCCTTTTCTAAACTCCCATGTCAACTTTCTCGATCTAGTAGGCCTCTAGTCTCATCTCTTATTCTAGTTTATCAACCAATGCAATGTCTATTTTTGTTATTTTACTTCCTTTCTCATCCATTGTGATGGTTGATATCCTCCTGGCTCTCTTTCTTCTTCGAATAAGAGACTATAAATCTTCTAAAAAATATGCTTAGACTTTGATTTGATCTACTTTCCACATATGTCCTTTACCTTCTTTGGATAGTATAATTTAGCTAGACAAGGATAACAATGAATGTTTCTCTATGGGGAGAAGAGAGGATTTTAGTATTATGGGAGCCTTTTGCATCATCTTCTTTTCCACTCTCCCTTTGTTCAATTTTTGGTGTAACCTCTTCTTCTTCTTATTCCTTCTCTTCACGAACTTCTTCTTTATGAGCCTATTCCTCATGAGTCTCTTCTATTTGGTCCACTTCCTACTTGATATATTCTTCTACTACATTTTCTTCATTAGGTATCTCTTCAACATGAACCTCTTCAATATGAACCTCTCTAGGCACTTCTTCCCTAGGAGGTTCACTCTCCAGCTCTCCTTCTTCAAGCAATGTTTCTTCTTCCATAGTCATAGCAGAAATTTCTTCCTCTTCAGCAGGTGGTTCACCTTCAAGAATTGGAGGCATAGATAGAGGTTTGTCAGGAAGAGGGAATGGAGGTTTTTTCTATGGTGATGGAGGAGGTGAATACAACAAGGATTCATGTGGAGGAGTGGAGGAGTAGGTTTGTTTGTCTTCTCTCTAGGTAGCCCTTTCGCTAATTTCTTCTCTAGTTCTTTTCCTTCTTACCAGAGTCTCTTTCTCCTCAAAATCTTCCTCACTCAAAGCAAGGAATTTTTTGTTCCTTTTATTTTGTTTTCTTTCCCACTAGCTTGGGAGGTGAACCCTTTGCAATCTATTTGGCTTTCTTAGCAATAGTGGATGATCCTTCTTTAGTCTTAGCTTTTTCAACTTCCTTCATGGGCTTCAATAGCTTCATCATTGGGAAAGGACATCTAAGCCATTGGAGAGAATGGGCTATAAAATCTTGTGCCCTTGCTTGAATATTGTCATTCTCATCCATTGAACAATCTTCATTGAAGATTGGTTGATTGTATATCTATTGCTTGCGATAAACAAGATCAATAAATTTTCCGTCTTTTGTTTCCTTGGATGTACATGGTATTTTTTGTAGTGTTTGATCATGTTTACTATTAACTAATAGTAATATTTCATTATTACTTCAAATTCCTTCTCATAGTTATCCCAATGGTCTTCTATCTTAGGCTCATAAATAAAGAAAGAGCCTATCACTTTTCCAATTTTACCAATTGGGTTGAACATACTTTGAGCACAATTATATAGCACAATATTATACATTAATAGTTCTACATCAACACCCTTTACATTCTTCATATTGGCACAATAATATACTCCCATCTTGATGGGGAAGCTATACCCATATTTGTGATTTCCTATTATTAATTGGTGAATTTCATTCACTTGTCTACACAAACCCAACAAGATCATCTTATCTAAGGGGTGCCTTGGAAGCTTAAATGGTATCTTATGAAATCATGCCACTTGGATATATGTGAAAGTCTTAAACTAGATATAACAGTTTCCCATCTTGCCAGTGCTTTGATAGCTTCATTGGAGATCCTCCTAGAGAAATCTCCCTCTAGTCCTTTAATCAAAGCATAAATAAATTTGTCATTGACAACATGTAAATGTGTATAGCTATCCTCCAACTTCAATTGAGGATAATGTCCATGGACGGTAACTTTGAGCCAAGCTCAAAGGAAACCACTCTATCTAGTCCTAGGTAGGAGGCTTGAGAAGCCAACAAAGAGACCAAGTATGAGGTCATGTAAAAAATTTATGTTTGAAGAACAGTGCTCAATGAATTGTGAATGGTTTCACTTATAAGGATATCCCAATCAATCTTGTCCTTCATGGCATCATTGATGGTTAAGATGAATTTGACAATCCATGAATATAAATCCCTAGCATGCAGATATCTAAACACTCTACTCAATAGGAAAATAAAGTCTTTGATACCTTCTTTGAAATCACTCTGGTGCTACACCTTAGCCATCTTGAGGGCTAATTTCCTAGGACTGACCAACATACTATTATTAATGTAATTTAGGTTGTTGGATTCATGGTCATCAAAGTACTTTATTTTCTTTTTCCTATCAATTACTTCATATTGGAAGTGAACAAAACTTCTAAAAATCTTCTCAATCATGTTAGGAGTTACATCAAGCACCACCTCTACTGATGATCCCATCACTTTCCTAGTCTTGTGATTATAGTAGTGATCATGTGTTAAGACAAGCTTAGGAGATTGAACTATCACTAGGAAAGCAATAGCTTGCACTAATCAATAATTGGCTATTTTTCTAGTAGCACATGTTCTAGTTTCTTCATCATTGATTCTCCATTTGAATTCATCCATGTCAACATGACCGGGGCTAGTGTCTCCAATTTTTGTATGGGGAAAAAATATTGGATGGTGGATGGTAGCGCCCTTGTATCGGTACTTCATTTTCGTAGGATCCTTTGTTGGAATATGATGAGGTATAAATAGTTCCTCATGCATATAATAAGCCAAATACCCTTCCTTGTTTCTCCCAATCACTTTTACCCTACCAATTGTTTATTGTTAGGATTAATAATTGCTTACTTTTTATAAAAAAGACATGTATAATCTTTATTTCCTAAATCGATTGAAATAAGATGACTAGCACTAACATAATGGTATATGTTTTAGTATTGTAGAGGACATTATGCACAACCGAGTGGACTTAAAGTAGATCTCAAATAGTTGAAGATAAAGCTCTGAAAGTCTAGATGCCTAAAATTTAGGAGTGCATAGTGGAACAAGTCTTTTTAATGCTCTCTATTTACTTTCTATTTAAAAACTTTTTGGCTCACTCCGGGCCTTTAATATGTTTATGTTATGGACCTCAGTCTATTGATTAGTTAAATTTTTGTTAGAAGACATTTTCAATGGTGATCTTCCACCATCTAAAATCTAGGATTTTGTTAGCATTTTAGTATATATATGTAACCGCTAGAAACAATGCATACTGAATATCGTTATGCTATCATAATATTTTTTGAACTGTCTCTGTGTTATACTTTTTCTGATATGAATAAAATAACCTTTTCTAGTCTTATTCTGAGTTACAAGTACTATGCAATGGAATTATCTTGGATGGATTAATTTTGAAGATACAAAATTTCATGTGATCTGAGTTAAGCGTAGGAATACCCGAGAGCTAGCCACTCAAGGGAATTAGAGAATATATAGATAAGTATTTTTAGTTTCAATTCTATTATTTTTATTATGTACAAGATAAACGTGAATGAATGTGATTTGTATGTGTCGAGCTATGTCAATCAATCCTACAATTTGTAGTTTAAGTTTGCAATCATTTAGTTTTGTTCATCTGAAATTCCTAAGCACCCACTTTAGTTGTCAGTTATAGGTTGTTAAATTTACTTTTTGTTAACAACTAGATGTTAGTTGATGGTTGTTGTTATTTAAATTTTACGGTTTTATTGCAAAAAAATATTTTTAATTAATTTATATGCTTTCTAGTTTAATCATTTTACACTTTCTAGTTTAATCATTTCATGCTTTCTAGCTCAAACAACTTTACCATTTCTAGTTTGATGGCCTTTTAGTTTAAATTTTGTTTACAATTATTCCAAACATGAACAGAAAATCTAAGAGAGTTAGTCAAGATGTTTCCTATTGCATATAGCCTCTGAATACTGCCTAGTTGATACATTTGATGCATTTTCAACTAAAGTGATAGGACCCAATGACATCCTATCACTTTTTGGTGTCATTGGCTAGGACTTCCTTTTCTAGTGTTAGTAGGAGATTGCTTGCATACCTCTTTTAGAAAAATATATATATATAGCTCCTAGGCTTGTTTTTCTACGTGGTCAGGAAATGAGGCCTGCACAAAAGATTCAGACAAACCCCAAAATATATTCCAACCATAAGGAGGAAGTCTTAGCTGAAGAACTTATCAAAGAAATGATCGAAAAGGATCAACCTGAGACCTCCCTATATACCCCAAAAATTCACCCATCAGAAAAAACATTTGTAGAGGAGAGTATTCCTTTGCATACCCCAAAACTTCAACCATTAGAGTAAACTTTTGAAGAGGAATGTGTTGCTTTCAACATTATGGGTGACCGTGTAATGTCCCAATTTTGCAAGTATCAGAGTTTGTAAGGATTAGCCTATCATTTGACCCTTGTAGGCTAACAGTTATGGATAGAGGGTCTTATGTGGCAGTTACCAGTGATTTGGAGACATTACTCTTCAGTTGGATTCAGGTTTTGGCCTTTGCACAAGTTATTTGACTCAGATTGGCACACTTACTATTTATAGTAAGTTACTATTTTGGGAGAGTCAGGGTTCCTATTAATAGAAAGACACCTAAGCAAAGCATATTGGCAGTGTCGACCTTGATTGAGCCTTTGCAGCTGTTTCTAGACTTAGTTTCACATACTTACTATTTATAGTAAGTCACTATTTCAGGGTTTCTATTTTTAGAAGGCATCCAATCACATGGAGAATAGGAAGAGTCGACTCCTGGCTCAGACGGCTTAGCAATCAGACAAGTACATCAAAAGATATTAAAGTTTAAGTGACTTAAGTGATTTATTTAATATTTTAATATTATTATAAAGTTATAAAGTAACTTTATTTAATAATAAAGTAACTTTATAATAATAAAGTCACTTTAATATAATAAAGTGTGTTAAGTGAATAATTTAATGTAGGAATAAATCTTTTATCCCACATTGGTCAGGAAGGTGTTTGAGCTCTCTTAAGGAAAGAATAAAAAGAGAGGCAGGAGCTAATTCTCAGCATCCAGTTGATGAATATTATTTTGATTGATTTTTATTGTGGAGCCTAGGGCTTTCACAATTTTCTTCTTTGATCATAGGAAACGAAAACTTCCTATTGATAGCATAACTGAGGGAGTGAAATATCTCTTGAAGGGTTACAAATTGAGGAGAGGATAATTCAGTCCTTTCATTTGTTTAAATTGGTGAAGTTTCACAAGGGTTTGAAGATTATTACTTGCAGATCAAATTTCAAGCTTTTTATTGCTGCTACAGTAAGTGTTGCTACAGTACCACATGAATAGTACCTCGCTACAGTGGCATTCAAGTCTAGAAGTAAACGCTACAGCTCCCGAGCTACAGTGATCGTGAATAGTACCTGTGTGAATAGTGTCATAGCTACAGTGATCGTGAGCTTCATGGTGACCATTGGTAAAGTTCTATGAAGACATTCCTGCGTAGGTAGTTGGAGATCATTTTGGTATCAAGGTTCTCATTCATTTTTTCATTTTTGAGGATGACTTGCATTGTCGATCTGCATTCTACATATTTAGACTTTCATAATAGTCATTTCCAAATTTGATACCATCGAATAGAAGGCATTATAGGGGCTGCAATTTCTAGAAATTCACAAGAGGCTGGGTGTTGGGCATATAGGGATGAACTTTGGTGATCAGAAGGCAACAATATTGCAACACAAGTTCATGGGACTTTATCAGACCTAGGTGCTGGAATAATAGGGGCGATTTGGCATTGGGAAGCTCATAATATCTCAGAAAATTCTGATTAGGTCTTCTACAGTTTTCCACTTCAGTTCTAGCATCATATCTCAGGTGTCATCTTGAAGAGCATCGTAATGATTCATATCAAAACTGTAATAAGCTGTGTCACATTTTATATCATTTCATAGTTGCATTGTAAGTCAAGTGTTGTTGCTACAGGAGATCATTTACATTCATATCAGATTTTGGCATTGTATGAGATATCATTGTAAAGCCAAGAGTCTTTGCTAATCTATGTCACTATTGGATGCAAATTGTCAGTCAATAAATGGGGAGATAAGTTGCATGTCTATTGTCTGACATAATGTTCATTTTGATTGAAGTATTAGATTGCATGCCAATTGTTTGCAAAAATGTGCTTGGCTATAGGTATGCATTTATTCATTAGAAACTCATGTAAAGGAAAGTGCATTTCATTCTCAACTCATTGTTAGATCATTTACCATTCATTATTAAGCATTTTCATCACCCACTTTTAGTCAAAGGGTAGACCTTGAAAACTGAAATATTGTAACAGTCATCTATCCCTTGTATGCCAACTGTTTGACATAATGTCAAGTGGCTGAAGATGAATAATTTACATATAGAAATCATTGAAGTGCATTGTAAATGATAAAAAGGAGGTTGTATATGCATCTAGATGATAGTTTAGACATCAAAGTGTTGAATTGTAATCTTTGGAAGTCTCCTTTCAACATTTATGGGGCATACAATCAGACTGTAATCTCAGACCAACAAGCTTAAAGTTGCATTCGACATTTTTGACAAAAGTTCAAGAGAAGCAAAGTATATTTTTTGAGTTAGCTTGGGCTAGGCTCATCACAGACTGTATAAATGGTGCTAACCTAGCAGGGGGAGCACATAAATTTACTTATATTATTGCTATCAATGCAGATGATGAGACACTTATGAAAAAAATTTCACCAACCTTCTTGCCAACTTTCAAAGGTTTATCCTCCGAAGACCCTAACCAGTTCCTATTTGAGTTTAAATTTTTGTGTCAGACATATGACTACAAGAATGATAACTAGAAACTGAAAGTTTTTCCTTCTACCCTGAAGGACACTGCAATGCGTTGGTTCATGGGATTAGCTTAAGGGTTGATAACCTCTTGGGATGATATGGATTCTTCCTTTTTGGATAAATACCAAAGTTACTATAGAGTCAGCAATAGGAAATAAGAGTTGTTCAAACTAAGGAAAAATGAAGATGAAAGCCTAGAAGATTACTTCCAAATAGGTTCATCTTCTTATCTAAATGATGTGGTAGAGAAGCCATAAGTCTAGAGAATCTGAAGACCATATTTCTCAAAGGACTTGATGAAGATGCTAGGAGAAGTCTATATTTAATGGGAAAAGGAGATGTACATCCCAACTTAGACTTGATGATATCACTGAGTTATGCTAGAACTTCTCTCGTACTCAAGGAGGTATTCATAAATCTACTCTTTTCAGAGGTTCCAATGAAATAGGTAGATTGCATGAGGTGATAGAAAATCTTAAAACTGACATTCTCATTTAATTAAAAACCATGTTGGATGGAATACAGGCCAAAACACATAATCCTGAGACTTTATCCATCTACTATCCTAGGTATCGAAACAAACATCTATAAAGAGAATTCCCTTTGGACAAAATTGACATTTGTCAAGTTTGTGAGAAGACTCATGCTACTAACCAAAGTTAGATCTTGAATGCAATGAAGAATTTCAAGAAAATGACATCTCAATTTGAGGAGGAGGTCAACTTTGTAAATCAAATACCTGGAGGGAATTTCTCTTATAGCCAAAATTTAAATCCCTCTTGGCGACCCCCAAATAATTGGAATAATAATTATGGGAAAAACCTTAGCCTCAAGCCCCACCTAACTGGGGAGCTTACCCTTAGGGATGAATTGAATGGGAAAATTAGTCCTGGGGAAACCCTCAATGGCCAAACCATACTCAACAACAATGGTATCCTCAAAATCCATTTTACATTGGGCCAAGAAGGATGCCTAATCTACAACTGAATCTTTTAATAGCTCCTTAGAATCCTCAACAAAATGAGCAGGTAAACCAACCACAACTTCCAATGCAACCTATTTCAAATCCAAAGAATAATCATCAGAATACCCTGGTCTATTCTACGAAACATGAAAATATGAATGGAATTAATGTTATTCATTGTGGAAATTTGCAATTAAGGTTAGGAAAAACACTCTGACAAGCTACTATAGTTGAGATCCTGGATGAGCCCATTAAGGAATCTACTAAGCTGAATAAGACATCTTCAGCATCTTTAGAGAAAAACCTAGTGAGTACCCAAGACAAGACCCTTCCACCATCTCTAGCTAGAACTTTTGAGTTACCTCAGGAGGAGGGTGGTCAAAATCCAACTAATCTCTTAAAGAAGGACTCCACCTTGAAAGAGAAACCTAAAGCACCTTTTCCGAAGCATTTGAACCCAATCGCCTTGAAAAACCCTCTAGAAATGACCTTATCCACTCAAACCACGTTGATATAAGAGATTAAACAACTATAAATTGAGGTTCCTTTGTTACAAGAAATTAAAGAGATTCCTAAACTAAACCAATTGATTAAATAGTTATGCATCAAAACCCTAGGGAGGAAACCAAAATGGATAAATATTGTTCACATAAATGGTTATCTAGCTGAATTTTTGGCTAGAAAAACCACAACTCCAAAATATGATGACCCAGGCAGTCCACTAATAACAATGACAATCAATGAGGTAGCAATACCTAATGCACCTACAAATTGAGGGGTAGCCATTATCGTAATGGTAGTCGATGTTATGGAAAAATTGGGACTCAATGATTTATTTCCCACAACCACAGTGTTGCAGATGTTAAATCAATCCATAGCTATTCCCAAAGGTGTCATAGAAAATTCTCTTGTTAAGGTTGATGGTTGGGAATATCTAGTCGACTTTCAAATAATCCAGTCCCTCACACCAAAGGAAAATTATTCGATAGTCCTAGGAAGACCGTGGATAGCTATAGTTGAGCCAAGATTGATTATAAAGAGGGAGGAATGACCATTTCATATGGTCCTAATAGGAAAAAATTATTCTAGTATCCTCCTACCAAACTTGCTAAGCATAAAAAAGTATGGGTTAATGAACTAGATGGTCCCAATGAACAAGAGAAACTAGCCTCACTCACTATGGTGGTCATTAAACAACATGGTGAAGAATTGGAAGATGAACTAGAAAAAAATATGGAAAATCTTACCATGGACTTAGGTGATGAAGAAATGTTAGATGTAGAAGTAATTCTAGGACAACCAATCAACGTGGATCACATTGAATTTGATAGCACCATCTTCATGGGATTACCTTGTCCTCTGGCTAATATTATTCCAAAAATAGATTACTTTTTTGAAGATATTTCCAGACTTCAGAGAACCATACTACATAGCTATCATCTCAACACCTTGACTAGAGAATTTTATACTGTCACATCCAATCATCCAGGGGTCAAAACCATAATGTTATTACTAGGAAAAACTTTGAATATCAATAGTTGGTTGAAAAAGCTAGAAGAGCATAAATTGTTTGATATCTTGGTGAATAGATCTAAATATTTTTCTTGGGATTATATAGACATGAGAGGAATACACCCAAGTGTTTGTACCCATCACATATATACTGAGGATGTTAGACATGTTCATCAATGACAATGAAGACTCAATCCTGCCTTGAAAGACATTGTTAAAACTAAAATTGAGAAACTCCTGCAAGTGGGATTTATCTATCCCATTTTTTATAGCAAATGGGTTTTTCCTTCGGTTGTGGTTCCAAAGAAAAATAGGAAGTGGAGAGTGTGCATTGACTATAGGAAACTTAATAAAGCTACCCATAGAGATTACTTCCCTCTACCATTTGTGGACCAAGTATTGGGTAATCTACTTAGGAGGAAGTATTTTTCATTTTTGGACTATTTCTGTGGATATAACCAAATGTATAGGTAGTCATGAAAGACTAAGATAAAAAAAAATTTACTTGCCCATGGGGAACATTCACACATCATGTCCTTCCCTTTGGGCTATGCAATGCTCCTGCAACATTTCAAAGAGCTATCCTAGCAACATTTGTTGAGCTAGTGAATGACTGTGTGGAAGTCTACATGGATGACTTCACCATGTATGGTTCAACTTTTGATGAATCCCTTCAAAATAGACAAAGTACTGAAGCAATGTGAGGACCATCGGCTATCCCTGAGTCACAAAAAATTTCTAATAATGGTGGAACAAGGAATAGTATTGGGACGCCACATTTTAGCTGAAGGGATAAAAGTGGATCCTAAGAAAATTGAGGTGATACAACAACTTGAGACTCTGAAAAACCAAACTAACATTAGAAGTTTCTTAGGAAATGCTGGATATTATCGAAGATTCATAGCAAACTTCAGCAAGATTGTAGCTCCTATGTTTTCCCTCCTCCAAAATAATGTAGATTTTTTTTGGACAATAGAGTGTCAGTCATCATTTGAGATCATTAAGGAGAAACTCATCTCTACTTCTATCCTATGTGGACCTAATTGGAACCTTTTTTAGATGCTTTTGATGATGCTATTAGAGTGGTATTAGGTTAGGAAGATGAGAATGGGGGAAAGTATGCTATATATTTCATTAGTAAGAATTTGAGTCCCATTGAATGGAATTACACCACCACAGAGAAATAATTTTAGTTGTAGTTCATGCAATTAATAAATTTTGACATTACATCATAGGGTACAAAGTAACTATGTTCACAGAACACTCGACCATCAAGTACCTAATGAATAAACCTATAATAAATGGAAGGATAATCAAGTGGTTATTGTTTTTACAAGAACTCAACATTACCATTATTTACAAACCTAGAAATTTCAATGTAGTTGCAAATTTATTATCCTGGATCAAACAAGATAATGGAGACAGTGCTTTGGTGTAGGATGAATTCCTAGGTAAATTTTTTTTTTCCATCTCCATTAAAACCCCTTGGTTTGCTGACATTGCCAACTACTTGGAAACCTCAAAATTGCCACCTGATTTCACATCAAAACAAAAGAAATGCCTAATTCGATAAAGTGCTCCATTCAAATGGATTAATGGAATACTATTTCAATGAGGTCCTGATATGGTTATATGATGTTTTTTTAGGGAAGATGAAACATATAGTATCCTTAGAGCTTGCCATGATGACCCGTCTGGAGGCCATTATTCTGCCAAGAGGACATCCCATAAGATTTTGGGTGTGGGATATTACTAGCCCTTTAAGCATAAAGATGTAAAAAAATATGTTTGGCACTGTGATGAATGCCAAAGAGTAGGGAGACCCACTTTATCTAATGAAATGCCCTTACAACCCCAAGTAGTTCTAGAACCATTTGAAAAGTGGGGATTAGATTTTATCGGTCCTATAGACCCCCCTTCACAAGGGAAAGAGTACATTTTAGTCTATACCAACTATCTAACCAAGTGGGTAGAAGTTCAAGCTCTAAATGTTGCTAGGGAAGAACAAGTAGCTGAATTTTTGTATAACAAGATTTTTCTCAGATTTGGAGCCCATAGAATAATTGTCATAGATCAATGACCCTAGTTTATGTCCAAAGTTCTATTAGCCTTCACTGATCATTTCTAGGTAAGCCATAAGAAGTCATCACCCTATCACCCGCAAGAAAATGGTCAAGTAGAAGTCACTAACAGGGAGCTTGAAAACATTTTGACAAAAATAGTTTCATCAAAGAGAAAAGATTGGGCCACGAAAATACCTGAAGCCATTTGGGATTACAATACAACTTGAAAATTAACCACTGGTTTTAGTACGTATGAGTTAGTTTTTGGGAAGCAACCTCTTCTACCCATGAATTTAAACTGCAAACCCTGAGGACAATAATGGAGTTGGGCTTATATCTCAAATGAGCCCATCTTGAATGAGTCTTATAGCTTAGTGAATTATATGAACTATGTTTAGATGTTTTCCACCAAACTATGCTCATGCAACAACAATGGAAGACCTGTCATGATAAACATATAAAGGAAAGAGAGTTCCATAATGGGGATTAGGCATTGTTATTTGATTATTGATATAAAGATCACTGAAGGAAACTGGGGACTCATTGGTTGGGTCCATATGAAATTTTTGAAGTATTTCCAAATGGAGTAGTTTTACTCAAACCCATTGATGGTGACACTCGAACCCTTTTAGTCAATGTTCGTTGATTACGCGTCTACCATAAACCTATCAATAAAGAATAATTTACAAAAATGTAGAAATGCAAGGAGAAATCCAATGCATTAAATCTACTATGACAAAGCCAATGTAGTTTTTATTTTAAATCTTAAAAAAAGAAAGAGCATGTGTATGTATTTACTTTTCTTTAGAGCATTTTTTTGAATTTTTCATCTTTTGGACATGGCTAAATTATGTTTCCATCCTATAGGACTTTATTCTAATCAAACACAAATTTTAGCACATCTTGTTGTAATGCTCTAGAACTTGCATGCCTGACTGGTGCCATTCCTTGTTTTATTCCTATAGTCTGGTGCATCTTTCAACAATGCTCCATAAAGTCTAAGTCCAAATTCCTTCATTCTACTTCCTTCTTCCGATGACATCTTTTGATGATTCTCTAGAAATTTTCTTGCTGCATCTTTTAGCAATGCTCCAAAATTTGGCTATTTCTTCCTTCGATCGGCATCTTTCCATGATACTCCAGAAAAATTTTGATTCTTCCTTTCGACGACATCTTTTAGTGATGCTCCATAATTTTTTTTGCTTCTTCTAGCTACATCTTTTAGTGATGCTCCAAAAAATTTTGGTTGTTGCTCCAACTATATCTTTTGGCGATGCTCCAGAAATTTCATTGTTTTATTCCAGCAACATCTTTCAACAATGCTCCAAAAATTTGTTTTTCACTCCGACTGCATCTTCCAGCAATGCTCCAAAATTTTGCCACTTCATTTTTTCATTCTGGGTGCATCTCCTAGCATGCTCTGAAACTTTTTGTTCTTCACCCCAGCCACATCTTTTGGTGATGCTTTGGATTTTTGTAAATTCTTTTCCTTTCCAAATGCTTTGATTTTTCTAGTGTCATACACATGCCCATTATTAAATTTTGTCATCACCTTTGAAATCCACATCCTATAGTTCCATATCCTATCATAATAAATCAAAATTATTATGGCTATTTTTCCTTCATAATAATTCCAACATTAATTAGCCATCTCATCTTCCTTCATAAAAAAATCATCGCCACCCTTTCCAACTCATCCAATTATATTCTTATGTCAACAAAGGTAAGCGATTTTCAAATTGATGACAGGATGTAAGGTACGTACAACTTTTACTTTAAGTAGGTAATTATTTTGAATAAATATAACTAAATTGGCACGTACCACCACCCTTTCCAAACTTAGTAAAATGTGTGGATCATACATTTTCTTGAGGTGCAATAGTTTTTGTGCTTTTTCCCATGCAAAGTAATAATAAAAGTACAGTGAAGCCTAAATACAACAATTAATTCATGTCCCACCGGATGTATCAATTACAAGTGATTGAAAAGTTTACATTTTCTTTACTCTACAAATTAGTTTTGTTTAAACAGTTTTTTTGAGTGCCATGAAATTTCAGCAAAATTTGAGCAGAGCCATAAAAAAAAAATAGTATGGGAGGAGCTAAGCATAAATCTGAGCCAACTTCTATAGACAATCTATTGGCACTAAGTAATATTTCAAAATTGTTCCAGAGAGTTGGGTGGCTGAAATTCATAAAGAATTTTGAGGGACACAACAAGCAACTGGTGAAAGAATTTGTAGATAATTTCTCAAATGTTCAATGTTTAGTACATGGCAAGCGATTCAAGGTGAGTCCTAAGATCATTTCTCATCTACTTGGTCTTAGAAATGAGGGTATTAATGTTTCAAAAACCACCGATATTTCCTATCAGAAAATGGTAGAGCATTTTAGTAGGGAAGGGGAACCTCAGCCTTTATTAACTATAAATACCAGAGGGAAAAATAAAGGATTTTAGAAAATGTCCATCCCAGAGCCATGGAGAACACTAGTGGCTTAAATTATTAAATATTTCAATTGTGAGGAATAATGTGCAGTAATTGTAGGTCCACCTTTTCACCTACCATTTTCGCCATGACACTTGAGATCTTACACTTAGGGTTAATCTACCTACATTTATTTATGATTTTATTATTAACATGATAGAAAGATTCAAAACTTGTTTAGGGATGCTAAAACATCATGACCTCATCCACTTAATTTGTAAACATCATTTCCAAAGAAAAACGAAAAAGAAAGTGGCAAAAATTTCTTCAAAAATTTGAAAACCCAGAGCCAATAAGACACCTTGAAGCAAGTGAATCATCTAGGCTGGTGGCTCAAAATTTGGAAGAACATTCCCTTGAACCTCAAGATGCTTTTGAACCCCAACATGCCACAATAGCTCCTGACGACGAAGTGCTAGAAATTTCATCCAATATTTTAGAAACCCCTGGTAATCAAGGAAATGTAGAAATAATAAATGTAGGAGATGAGGAAACTCCTCCTCACAAGAAGAAAAAGAGGTCTAGAATAACATAACAAACACCTCCTCTTTAAAGGAGAAGTAAGTGATTGTCTACTAAAATTAGTGGTGCAGAAGCTTGTGATCAATTGAATGGCCCTAAAAATAAAAGGCATGATTGACAACCACATAATATTGATGCCCGGTAATTAGAAACTGAGGTTCAACCTTGTGAGGAGGTAGCAAAAGAAAGTGAAAAAAAAAAATAGTAAATCCCCTGAGGTTGAGAGAGGGAGGATATGTCACTTCATTCAGGACAAGAAGAAATAGGGGAACAATCACCACACTATCTAGGTGTTGAGGATGAATATCCAAAATAGTTGTCTCCCCTAGTTGCCAATTTTAGTAAGCAAGGTTCATTTGAGTTGCATAATTAGGAAAATATAATTAGTAATGATGTAGAAATTCACAATTTTCCATTTTCTACCAATACAGAGGTTAAAAATTTTGATTAGAAAGAAATAGAGTTAGAGGAGTTAAAAGCAGACATTGTTCAATTGAAATGTCAGTTGTAGAAAATGAAGAAAAAATCAATTAGCAATAGGAAGAAATAGATGTACACGTTGTAGTTTTGAAGAAAAGAGATTAGGAAATTGCAAATTTATGATTCAAATAGAATGTAAAAAGACAAAACTATTGAAGAACTGCAATTTCAGTTGCAACAATGGAATGAAGAAGGTAAACTGTATGTGACAAAATTTTCTGAAAAAGATAGAAAAATTAAAATTTTAATTAATATTTTTATGCAATTACTCACAGCTTTTGAAAAAGAGTAGGAAAAACAAAAAATTGAGATCAAAGCATCCTTGAGCAAAATTGTTGAGTTGGAGCAAGATTTGTAGGAAATTAATGTTAAACCAACAGTGGAGTCAAAGGAAATATAGACTGAACCAACTAAAATGGAGTGGTTTGTATTGGGAAATGTAGTTGTGCTACTGATATGTGGTTGTCATTGATGTCAACACTATTAGCACTATGTGGTTGAAGGTTGCATATGTCGAGGATATTGAGAAAATTGTAAAAGAATAAGTTTCAGGCAGTCTATGGATTAGTTAGGTCATGAAGGTGTTGTGTTTAGTCTGGGAAAGTTTTGCTACTGTGGATTGGAGGATTTACTGCTGAGAGTTTCTAGATCATCCACTAGAAGTTTCAGAGGTCCGCATGATTATTTGTGAATGTCATTGAAATCTGTATTTTGACAATGTTTATGTGGTCTCTGTCAGTGACTCCTAATCGAACTTCATATGATTATGATGATCTTACTTGTTGTGGATGTTTCTCTATTGTTTCTTGGTGCTCATGGATGTTTCTAGTATGTTCTCTATCAATTTTTCATATCCGTATTGATCAAAGTGATTGTGGTTGAAGATTTTTCTTGTGCATGTCTAGTTTCTCTTGTTCCTGGCCGACATGATGGTGATAATGTGTTGCGGATTTTTGGAGTTTGAAATTAAATTTTTTGGCATGCTCGAGGATATTATTTTTGTTCTTATCTTTATTTTGGCCAATGGTGGTTAATCCACATTGAAAATTTATTTGTAATACTGAGCCGACATTGCAAATATTGTGAAATATATTTTGTATCTTCTGGCAGACTAGGTTAATGATGTAAATCTGTTTAGTGGATATATAAGAGAGATTAGTTGTACGATGAAAAGTGTGAATAGATGCCAAAGAAAGTGGAAGTGTGCGCATAGTGATTTATCATTCAAATGTGAAGAATAAGAGTGAAGTGAGAAGAGAGTTCGTGTGTGCTTAATTGGAACTATAATCCAACTTTTATAGAATCTATTCTATCAGTTCAAATTTATGTAGATCTAATCCATTTTCTATTGGGAAGTGAGCCCTTTTGTAATTGAGAAGTGAGCTCTAGGCAGTGAGCCTGAATGCAAGTGCATTCCCATTTTCATTTTTCATTATACTTCTAATAGGGTATAATTGTGGACTAATATCCACCATGGTTTTTCCCCTAACAGGGTTTCCACGAAAAAAATCTTGGTGTTCTCTATGTTTCTAGTGTTCTTATTGTTTGTGATTAATTGTTTTTTCATCAGATCAGAGATTAAGTTAAGTAAAAAAAGTTTAAAATTATTTGGTTTTTGTGAAAACTGATTCATCCCCCCTCTCAGTTGTCTGTCCTTATTTTTCCAACAATTGGTATCAGAGCTATTTCCTCTTAGAGAAGTGTAAAAGCTTGAGGAGATCTGAAATGGCAACATACAAAAAGTAAAACCCTAGATTTGATAGAACCAATTATTCATGTGGAAGACAAGAATGTAATTTCATTTGAAGTGCATCGGTGAACCCTACTATTTGATCACAAAAAATGAGTATACTATCCCTGCTAATGGTCCTTCCACTATTGATGAGAAGAAAGATGTTGAGAGTAATGGTTGCGCTATGGAAGCTATCCTAAGTGCTTTAACCAATTCAGAGATGGAAAATATGTTGGGATTGAAGACAACACATGAAATGTGGACAAAGTTGGAGACCTTGTATGAAGGAGATGTACATGTGAAGATGGCCAAGCTGGAAAGCTTAAAAGTAAAGTATGAGAGACTTCAGATGGGTGAGGATAAGAATATCTCTTCCTTTATGTAGAGAGTGAATGAAATAGTGTTGGGAATCAGGTGTGTCAGTGGTGTCATTGAAGAAGATGAAATTGTGGCTAAGGCTCTTAGATCATTACCTCCTTCCTACAAATCGAAGGCTGATGCAATCAAAGAAACCAAATTTGTAACAAATATGAAAAGAGATACACTGGTTGGCAAGTTAGCTACTTTTGAGCTGAGTGAGTTTGATGATTCTACTCCTAAGACTGAGACTGCATTCAAGGCTACTGTATCCGAGAGAGGCATGTGAAGATATGGACTGGGTGAGCATTCTAGAAGGATGTACAAATATGAGGAAGATATGAAACAACTTGAAGACCAAGAAAGAGAGGTAGAAGAGCTAGAAGCAATGATTGCAAGAAGAGAAGGTAGAGGTAAAGGTAAGCACGAAGGAAAATTACCTCTTATATGTTTTTCATGCAATAAAATAGGTCATTTTGCATCAAGGTGTCCTGATAGGGTTCCAAGATCTAAACCTAACAAGAATTTTTTTCAAAATAAATGTTATTTTGCTGAGGAATATGAATCAGATGATGAACCTGAAGGAAATGGTGATGGATGGGTGTTCATTTCCCTTAAGGAGAATAAATCAGAAGCCACTAAATCTAGATCACAATTGAGAAAGAACTTGTAGCCCATATAGAAGAAAAGGATGAATGGGTCACTGATAGTGGATCTTCACATCACATGACTGGTGATAAGGAAAAAATTGTAATTCTGGAGAAGTATGATGGTAGGATTGTGAGATTTGGTGATAAAAATGCCTGTGAGATCTGTGGTAAAGGTTCTATCCATCTTGGTGGCAATTGCAACACATGATTTTCTCTATGTCAAAGGTTTTAAACACAGCCTGTTGAGTGTTAGATAGATGGTGCATAAGGGTAATGATATGTAATTCAGACATGGAAGATGCAAGATATATGGAAGTTATAGAGACCTAATTTTCTCAGGTAGACAGACAAAAGGTAACATTTTTCATTTGACTGTTGCAAATGAAAGTTGTTTGGTTTCACAAGTTGATGATAGTTGGTTGTGGCATAGAAGACTGTGTCATATAAATTTTGATAATATTGCCAAGATAAGTTCCTCTCAAGCAGTTAGGGATCTTCCAAAGATAGTAAAGCTTTCTAACACAATCTGCAAGGAGTTTCAAATGGGAAAGAAGACAAGAATCACATTTCAGAGCAAACAATATCATACAAGTGGATTGTTGGAGTTAGTGCATACAAACCTATGTGGTCCTACTTGAGTAAAAATTCTTCATGGTGAAAGGTAATTTATGCTGATCATTGATGATTTTTCTAGAATGGTATGGGTTACTTTTCTGAGAGAAAAATGTGAAGCATTTCAAAAGTTTAAAAATTTCAAAGCAATGGTAGAAAATGAGAAAAATTTGAAAATAAAATGCCTAAGGTCTGATAGAGGTTTTGAGTTTACCTCTAGGGTGTTTAATGATTTTTGTGAAGAAAATGGAATGAAGAGACAACTATCTGCTCCCCGAACCCCTCAAAAAAATGGTATTACAAAGAGAAAGAACATAACCATTCTAGATGCTACCAAAACAATGATGCTAGAAGAGAATGTACCCGAAACCTACTAGAGTGAACTAGTAAGCACTTTTGTATACACATTAAACTGAGTAAATGTCAATTGTGATTCTAGTAAGAATCCATATAAATTGTGGTTTGGACATAAGCCTAATATCAAGTAATTTAAGATTTTTGGAAGTAAGTGCTACATCAAAAGAGATGATGATATAGGAAAATTTGAAGCAAAAAGTGATGAAGGAATCTTCTTAGGATACTCTACCAAGAGCAAGGCATACTAGTGTTTCAACAAAAGACTGAGAAAGATGGTTGAGAGTACAAACGTCATAGTTGATGAGGACTTTGGTAAAACATCCAAATGCAATGGCTACGATTCAGATGAAGATAATACAAATAAAGGAAAAATAATTCAGACACATAATCAACTTCAAATCGTGCCATATGTTTAGGTAAAACTACCTCAACCTATTTTGGTAATTCAAAACAGTCGAGAAGAAAAGACAAGTGCAAGTGCTGAAGAAAGAGAAGAAAAACTTGATATGCGATAGAACCCAAATATTCTAAGGTTTGTAAGATTAAATCATTTTGAGAATCAAATCATAGGATATAAAAAAAAGGGTGTACAAACTTACAAATAATATACACAAGCTTACAAATAATACACAATCTTACAAATAATATAATAACTTGCATTCTAACCTAAGTACTCTAAGGTTCTAATGTTACATTACTAGGATCCCATTAACCAAACTAACAAGAATGAATCCATTAAAATGTTTTATCTAACATTAAAGAGTACATTAAACCCATCACATTATGTGACCAACAATATGAATATCCATTTCATGTCATCAATAGATACCATTCGAAATCAATTTCATTAACTAACATAAACAAGTTACATCATTAACATTACCCATTAAAAGAGAGAGTTCACAATTAATTACGACATTACATCATTACAATAGTGCTTCCCTGAAATCGATTGGGGAGATTATACATCAGAGTTACAATACATGATACAATAGGTTTCAATCTAGTACAAGAATATGTAAGATATTCCACTTAGACTGGAACATGTGGAGTAGTCCATATTAACATGAATAGTCTCCATGAACATGAGCAACCACATAGAAACCCAATGGAGTACAAAGCACATTCTACCTGACCATGTGGAACCCAAAGTTCAACCCCCTTGCTAGGAGATAACACCTGGTCCGACAACAACAACAACAACAACTAGGCGACTACAAACTGTTATAACAAGACTAAACAAAGAACAACTGACATTACAACAACAATAACATCACAAAGAACATACATTGCTTCTAGAGGACATCACACACAAAGGGAAGAGAACAAGGTAATGCTATTTTGTAGAGGGAGGAGTGTCATCACATGGTCCTAACATGGGTTACCCTGGTAGTCTCTCACTAGCCGTCAGCCCCTATCTATGGTTACCCTGGTAGTCTCTCACTAGCTACTAGCCCCATAGGGTGACACATGCATAACCAATCTTCCTTATGTGGGGACAAGGAACTTGGCCTTGCGAACCAAACCTTCTCAACCCATCCTTAGCCTAAATGAGCACTACAAGCATGGGCAAGACATTCACTTATCTTGATTAATGTGAAAGCTACCCAACCCCCTAATTCATTTTTAGCTATCATTGAATTAAGAAACTCCCACATGGGTTACCCTAGCGCCACTTTGTGTGCCAACCCCCATTAAGAGTCACTCCCCCTACTAGCAGCTAGGAGACCCAATAAAATCAACAGGGTAAGCCATCATTCACATGAAATGAACACCAAAAAATACATATCCTGAGCAAGGCATGGACCATCTCGCTCTCAAACACCACTGTAACACAAATAACAAGTGCATGGTTAAAACCCACAACAACACATAGAAAGTAAAATGTCAATCAATATCTAATACTCGGATGGAAAAGGTAGAGAGCATAAATCAATTTCCAAATACATTAAATAACCATCAAGTATCAAAGGAGGGTGAATGGACTATAGTTTCCATGCATATTAAAGTCAAAATCGAGGTTTCCAAACAAAATTAAATCCCTGGAATGAAATTGATATGTATTGAACAATAGCATCCAATGTAACATACCCACTCAGGATACCAAGCATAACTATTGATCTAAAGTGACATTCGCATGCCCAAAACAACCATCGTATGCCTTGGATTATTTGGGTTAAAATATAAGATGCAAAGAATGGCTTACTGAGAACAGGGATTAATGAAATGTCAACCCTCCCAAATGTTGTCACAGTAAAATGTAGAAAGAATACACATTTTAAAGTATTGATAAAGGCACAGTTTAGACCCTACATTAGATGCTAAGGTGACATGACAACAAGGATGCACAAATTGGATTTGTAGAATAGGCTTCAAAAACTTCCAAAGACATGGAAATTATTGGTTACATGATACATTCTAAACAAATTTACTATAGACAAAGCCTTAGAAATCTTCAAAAAGAGTAAATTTTTTTCTAACTGAGCCAATCCATGAATAAACAAATAAGAAATATTTTATTTCAAGATGACTAAAATAAGAATTTAATATTTTCTTTCACAACACAAACATTCAAAATTCTTTTCTAAACCGCATTAAATTTGAGGAAAAGGAAACCATGAGAACCTGGTTTAACTCGATCGAGTGAGCTGAATATTGATGTTGAGCTTCCCACTCCTAGCTTGTAGCTCCAACACCTTCAGAATCCTACAATCTTTGTAGAGATTCCCAAATCCTAAACTCCAAACCGAGAAGAACATCCCAAAAAACAAGAAAGCATTCACAGACAAAGAGGCAAGATCAGTTTTCTAGATTTCCTCCAAAAAGCCCCTTTCTTTAAGCAATTAGCTCATTTATTCTCCACTTCACAATCCATTGCTTGCATGCATCATTTCTTTAATTTCATTATTTTATTAATCTCCCATACCTTGTTAATTGCCACTTTTAAATGTATTTATTTACATATGTATCCTTATTTATTGCACATAATAATTCAACTTAAGATATTTTTTTTGTTAATTTAATCTTTCTTTTTAATTTATTTAAACTAGGTAAAATCATTAATAATATTTTATTTTATCAAAGCCATAATTATATTAAAGCATTTATTTTAATTATCGTAATGCCTTTTAAATTTCAATAACTTTATTTTAATGTGCTAATTAATCAGAACACCATTCGACCAACAAAGTGAATCATGAAGGAGCATTACATACTCCCCCCTAAGATTTGACTTACTCTTGGAAGTTGCAAGGTTAGAATAAATCATAAGAAAATACATGCAACATCAGAGAAATCAAGCAACCAATATCAACAAATACTTGATCAGGTATAAGAAAAACTTCAAATGACACAGACTGACTTCAGAACTGACAGGGTATCGACCCAAACTCTCATCCTCTTTAAGGATGATGGCTGAAATTGGGGACTAGATGCTACCTCCATTCAATAGTTTCCATTGGGTCTAAGGCACATTCAGACGTGTCAATTTAGGTGGAGTTGATTCCTAGTACCCGCAATTTGTAGAAAACAAAACAATCGAACATATATATATATATATATATATATATATATATATAGCCATACAATCAGGTACATCATGAAAGAAAATCATAGTATAGTAGGGTACTCACGAATGAGTAATGTGACACTGTCCCTTTCACCAAGACACATCTAGAAACAACACTCAGTAGTCAAATCAACTCATAAAGCATCTACTACATATCAACCATCAAAGATGATTCATTACATCAAACACTATACTTCCACAAAATGCAACAAAATTATGCACACATTTTCATTAAATATTCATCATTTACATGCAAGCATTCCCACTTTATTCATTTTACAATGCTAAATTTCATAACATATGTGGCACAAGATCATAATTTTATGCCTTCTTAGAAGCAGAAAACACAATTTATCACTTCATAAGCATGAAATTCTAGATTTAACACATATTCTTCACATACACACACAAATTCACATCATCAGGAAACACACCACAAGGCTAGACAAGTTTCCATAATGTACCCTTTATAGGAATAATATCGATTCATTGTGCACTACACTGAGGGTCCTATCCTTTCCATTGGTTTTTTGCACCATTGGAGCAATAGCACCAAAGGAGAAATCTCGGGTTGCTTTGCAAGGACGACATAAAGGAGAAAACATTGTCTCCAGAGTATATGAACAAATAGGACAACATAATGAGCTCATGTATATCTTGAGTGCCCGGTGTATGAACCTAGGATTTGATACCATGTGTAACGCATCACTACGAAATGCTAGAGGACAACACACTACAACACTTAAAAATGAAACACTTTTTTTTTTTAAGGAGTAATATACACAAGCTTACAAATAATACAATAACTTGCATTCTAACCTAAGTCCTCTAAGGTTTTGAGGTTACGTTACTAGGATCCCATTAACCAAACTGACAAGAATTAATCCATTAACATGTTTTTCTAACATTAAAGAGTACATTAAACCCATCACATTATGTGACCAACAATATGAACATCCATTTCATGTCATCAATAGATACCATTCAAAATCAATTTCATTAACTAACATAAACAAGGTACATCATTAATATTACCCATTACACGAGAGAGTTCACAATTAATTAGTACAACATTACATCATTACAACAATGCTTCCCCAAGATTGATTGGGGATATTATACATCAGAGTTACAATGCATGATACAACAGGTTTCAATCTAGTACAAGAACATGTAAGATATTCCACTTAGACTGGAACACATGCAATAGTCCATATTAACATGAATAGTCTCTATGAACATTAAAAACCATAAGGAAACCCAATGGAGTACAAGGTACATTCCAGCCAACCATGTCAAACCCAAAGGTCCACCCCCCATGCTATAAGATAACACCCAGTCCCACAACAACAACAACAACTAGGCGTCCACAAATTGACATAACAAGATTAAACAGAGAACAACTAACATTACAACAACAATAACATCAGAAATAACATGCATTGCTTCTAGAGGACATCACACACCAAGAGAATACTATTCTGCATAGGGAGGAGTGTCATCGCATGGTCCTAACATGGGTTACCCTAACAATCTCTCACTAGTTGTCGGCCCCAATTTATGGTTACCTTGGTAGTCTCTCACTACCTGCCAGCCCCATAGGGTGACACATGTGAAACCAATCTTCCTTGCATGGGGACAAGGAAGTTGGCCTTTCCAACCAAGCCTTCTCAACCCATGCTTAGCTTAAACGAGCACTACAGGCATGGGTGAGACATTCACTTATCTTGATTAATGTGTAAGCTACCCAACCCCCTAGTTCATTTTAAGTTATCATCAAATTAAGAAACTCCAACATGGGTTACCTTGGTGCCACTTTGTGCATTGGCCCACATTGAGAGCCACTCCCCCCACTAGCAGCTAGGAGACCCAATAAAATCAACAAGGTAAGCCATCATGCACATGAAATGAACACCACAAAATACATATCCTGAGCAAGGCATGGACCATCTCGCTCTCAAACACCAATGTAACACAAATAACGAGTACATGGCTAAAACCCTCAACAACACATAGCAAGTAAAATGTCAATTAACACATGGGTCCAACACAACAATTCACCCCACAACACATTTCCCAAGCCTCTAGAGGACTTCGAACATCCACTTCCCACAATGGATTAACATTTGCACAATAACCCATAATTATATCCATTTCAAAAATCCTTCACATCACTACATATAAACAACTTAGGTCACAACTAGATCAGGGGGTACATAATAATTTATAATTCAACCAATTCTAGTTTCTAGATATTCATCTTAAACAAAAGATAACCCATTTCTATGTACTAATCTTTCATTTATTCTAAATATAATTACATCAATCTTTCTATACCTAATTTTTTTCCATTTTTTATTTATTTCTTTGACATGATCAACTAATAATCAAGAAAGTAATGTTCTTTCATTGATCTCCTAGTACATACATGCATATAAATTCATACATTTTACACATATACAGAATGTGTGTGTATATATATATGTATTCACACATTTACATTGAACCAAATAAGAAAAATATTACATATATATGTTTCGATTGTAAAGAAAATCAAAATATCAAACACATGATATAAACACTAATATTGAACACGTGATATGGACACCATTTTTTAGATAAATAGTCTAACTAAGTGATGCATAGGTAACAAGTATTAAACAAATGATAACCTAGTAAACTCACAATCAAAACTAAAGACAAGTCTATTGATAACTATCTATTCCTATGCACAGATTATAACTTGGTGGTCACAGTTATAATTCACTAACATGACTGTTGTTTTGTGCAACTAAGCATAGATATGGCCATCTATTTCAACATAGATTGAAATTTTTTATTCCATCGACATTTATGAAGAAGCAAGGCATAGAAAAATAAATGGTAAACTATAGTTAACCAATGGTTCAAATTGAATACCAAGAAGAAGTTTAGAGAAACATGGAATTTAAATAAATACTTATAGGATGAAGTGAGATTTGAAAGCTATCAAGTTGGACGCAGGGTTGGGAAAAAGTGCACACAACTTTATTGAATTCAGGAGACAATGGCACCCACACAAAATCGCATACCAAACACATTATAATACAAGGCATCAATTGATAGTGGAAATAAATGTATGAATCTAAAAAATTCAAGGGATCAACCAACATTAATAAGAAAGCACATCCATGGAATGAAGCAAACTGCTAATATTAAATGGCCATAGTAAACTTATCTATCATGCATCGAATGTTTCATAAAACCAGAACATTAACCCTGAAGCAGTGCTCAAATGAAAAGCCTATAGAAGAAGGGAAAATTAAGCATTCAACCAGTATTTATGGTTGGAAACGATGCCATGCAAAGTATCGAATGTCATATACAAAACTTGTAAAACAAACTTCAAACATAATGAATTCCACTAGAATCTATAGCTATTACTCAGATGGCCAAGGAAGAGAGCATAAATCGATTTCCAAATACATTAAATACCCATCAAGTATCAAAGGAGGGTGAATGGATTGTAGTCGCCATGCATATTAAAATCAAAATCAAGGTTTCCAACCAAAATTAAATCCCTAGAATGAAATCAATATGTATTCAACACCAATATCCAATGTAACATACCCACTCAAAATACCAAGTATAAAACAACCATCGTATGCCTTGGATTATTTGGGTTAAAATACAAGATGCAAAGAATGGATTTCTAAGAATAGGGATAAATGAAATGTTGACCAGGGGCTCCCAAATGTTGTCACAATAAAACACATAAATAATAGACATTTTAAAGCATTGATAAAGGAACAATTTAGACCCCACATCGCCTACTAAGGTGATACGACATCAAGGATGCACAAATTGAATTTGTAGAACAGGCTTCAAAAACTTCCAAACACATGGAAATGAGTGGTTACAAGATATATTCTAAACAAATTTACTATAGACAAAGCCTTAGAAATCTTCAAAAAGAGTAAAAATTTTTCTTTAATTGAGCCAATTAATGAATAAAAAAACATGAAATATTTTATTTCAAGACAGCTAAAATAAGGATTCAATATTTTCTTGCACAACATAAAATTTCAAAATTCTTTTCTAAGCCATAGTAAATTTGAGGAAAAGGAAACCATGAGAACTTGGTTTAACTCAACCAAGTGAGTTGAAGATTGACACTAAGCTTCCCACTCCCAGCTTGCAAATCCAGCACTTTTTGAATCCAACAATCTCTCATAGAGATTCCCAAATCCTAAACTCCAAACCCAGAATAAAACCCCAAAAAACAAGAAAGCATTCATGGACAAAGAGGCAAGATTAGTTTTCTAGATTTCCTCCAAAAAAAACCCCTTTCTTTAAGCAATTAACTCATTTATTCTCCACTTCACAATCTATTGCTTGCATGCAAAATTTCTTTAATTTCATTATTTTATTAATCTCCCATCCCTTGTTAACTACCACTTTTAAATGTATTTATTTATATATGTATCCTTATTTATTGCACATAATAAATCAACTTAAGATATTTTTTTTGTTAATTTAATCTTTCTTTTTAATTTATTTAAACAAAGTAAAATCATTAATAATATTTTATTTTATCAAAGCCATAATTATATTAAAGCATTTATTTTAATTATCACAATTCCTTTTAAATTTCAATAACTTTATTTTAATGTGCTAATTAATTAGAACACCAACCGAACAATACGGTGAATCATGGAGGGGCATTACAAGAATTTATTGCAATCTTCCACATGATCTAGATGATGAGGAATTTGTAAAATCATTTAAAGAATCAATATCTGCTCAACAAAATTTATTTTGTGAGTTCTTTGTACAAAAAAAATTTCAGAAAGACATTGATTTCTTTGCTAATCTCTTTGTGGGTGAAGTTCAACTCAGAGCCTTCATGACCACCATGTAAAATCAGATTTAGTGATAGGAAAGGTTTAAAGAGTATTTTCAAGTAGAAAATATTGTTTGGACTTCAAATGAGATACCCTAATAGAAAACCTTATGCTTTTAAAGCTCAATTCTGAAGCATTAGGATCCATGAAACTGTGAAAAGTAAGTATATAATGATAATCTTCGAATCTATTTTGAACATTTCAAAGTCTAGGGGCTAGAATAGATAGGGAAATCATGGAATACTTGTGAAGAGAGGTATACTCCTCTTCCTATGTACCTTAAAAAGAGGGAGGTAACTTCAACTACCAATTTTAAGTGGTCCTACAAAAGTGTAGAGGCATTGGTAGATCTAGTACATGATCCAAGTGGATCTTAGAACCCTAAAAATTGAATTGTTATAGATGCCCTCAAAATTTCCACCATGTCGAAGTGCTTAAAAATCTAAACAAGACACAACTTGAACAGGGAAAAAAGAGCTCGTATGCTCAAGTTACAGCTGATCAAATTTGGGGTCAAATTGAAACTAGGAGCTTGTTAGAAGGAAAAACTTGATCATATCATTTTTTTGGAAATGGCATCAAATCAAAGAGCTCATCAAGACCTTTCCAATGGTGTTTGTTTCATCGAAATCCGAGATCGTACACCCAAGATAACACAAGTCAAAGTTGGGTTGACCAAGTGGGCCAAGGTTGTACTTGCTAATGATGTCAGCATGATGAAATGTCTCGGTTGACATGGCAGGTGATGTGTCTCAGCTAACATGGAACAAATGATGTGCTGTCTAAGGTGGCAGTACATGTGGCGTCCAACAGGCAACACAATTGGAAAGGTGACGTAGTGTTTTGAGCTAATCAATGATTGACACGTGGCACAACGAGGATGTGCCACATGGAACCACTATCCACCATCTCCAACAATAGATAGTTCATCACTTGAATGGCATAACAAAATGTATATGGGGGGATTCGAACCCCCCACCTCCTAGGCGCAAGTCTTACTCTCCATATCTGCTTACATATATCCTATCACCAGTTTTTTTTAACAAATAAGATGTTTGAATTGGTTTTAAAAATTTTGATGGTGGGGGTTGAACCTACAACCCCTGGGCACCAAAATTTAAGGCTTTCCACCATGCCATTTGTGGCATTTAATATTTATAGGGCACTAGTTTAATATAAACTATGTTAAGCTCCAAAAACTTAACCAAATAACTAAATAGTTATTTAGTTAGGTATAAAAACAAAATCCCCTAAACAACCAAACCCTAAATAAGTGACAAATAAGGGGCTTAAACAAAACAACAAAATAGTTGGGATTGATAAGTGTTAAATAAGGGGGAATTTGTTTTGATTTTTCCTGAAAGGGGGAAAATTACAAGTTTTTTTTGGTTTTAGCCCAAATGGGAAAATTTCATGTATAAAAAAGAGTGCTAGGAGGCATTTAATCAAAAAAAAATTCTTGGATCCAAGTTTTCCAAGTGAGAGGAGAATTTGAGGAGGAATAGAAGATTTTTGATGTAATAATGCTTTGATTATGTAGCAGATCCTTTAGGCAAAGTCTTTTTCTTGCTCTTTGTAGATCAGCCTTATGGCTTTGAGAGCCTTTATGTGAGGTGATTTGAGTGATGAATTTTGTACCATGACTTTGTGGACAAGCTACAAAAGATTGTAAAGCAATTTGCAAGAGGCTCTTTTTAGAGATTGTATTGCATTTGGAGCGTTGTTAATAGATTGGTCACTTAGTTGAGATAGACCTAGAGACGTAGTCCACTTAGACAAAATACATAATCAATCTTGTGTCCTCTTCTCTCTCTTTTTTTGGTGCTATAATTCTCTCTCTTTATTGTTCCTATTTATCCATTATTTAATGTCTTTTCAGTTAAGCTTAAGGCATTAAGGATTTGTTCACCTTATTCACATTCACTTTAGCAACGTTTTTCATAGATCCCTTCCTAATTTAGATCACTGTAGCAACTTAAAAATGAATGGATGGGAATGAGATATAGACCTCCATTACTTCTTTCACCACCCCCTATAGCACATATCACTATAGAATATAATTCTAAGAATTTATAGTAATGGAAATTAAGGGTTAAATTCAATGAGGGTTTCCTTAAGAACCCTGATGATTGGGATAGAGAAGTAGAAGATCCATATGACCTTAGTGCCAAACATGAGTTAAATAGGAACATGGAAATGGAAAGCCAGAGGACACAACAGAGAGAAGGAGGGTGAAGAGGTATAAATAACCTCATGAATATAATAAGCCAAATACCCTTCCTTATTTCTCCCAATCACTTTTACCCTATCAATTGTTTATTTTTAGGATTAATAAATGCTTACTTTTTGTAGAAAAGATGTATAATCTTTATTTCTTAACACAAATAAAATAAGTTGACTACCGCTAAGATAATGGAATAGTTTTTGGTATTGTATAGGACATTATGCACGACCAAGTGGACTTAAAGCATATTTCAAATAGTTGAAGATAAAGCTCCAAAAGTCTAGGCATCAGAAATTTAGGAGTGCATAGTGGAACAAGTATTTTTAATGCTTTTTGTTTAATTTCTATTTAAAAACCTTATGGCTAACTCTAATCCTTTAATATGTTTATGTTATGAACCTCAGTCCATTGGTTAGTTAAAATTCTATTAGAAGACTTTTTCAATGGTGATCTTCCACCATTTGAAATCTAGTATTTTGTTAGAAGTTTAGTATATATATGTAACCGCCAGAAAAAATGAATACTGGATATCATTATGCTATCGTAATATGCTTTGAACTATTTCTCTATGTTATAATTTTTTCTGATATGAATAAAATAAGTTTTGCTAGTCTTATTCTGAGTTACTAGTACTATGCAATGGAATTATCTTGGATGGATAAATTTTGAAGATACAAAAGTTCATGTGATCTAAGTTAAACGTAGGAATACCTGAGAGTTGGCCACTCGAGGGAATTGTAGAATAGATAGATAAGTATTTTCATTTTTGTATACGAGGGAATTTGCACCCCTTAAACAAATTCCCCTTTTACCCTTCCTCACTTTAGAAAAACAAATTTGGAGGCTGAATTCCACACAATCTCGATGTCTTCATTCCATTTGGTGTTTGTTTTGAGTGTCGAGAGGGGAATTACTATTGGGGATGCTCGCGCATTGCACAGACATCTGTGTGGCATGCTTACGTCCTTGGCAGATTCCTACAGCTAGAGCTTGCAGAGGCGTTACACTTCCCATTTGGGGTCGACTTGTAATGCCCTCTTCAGCTAACCCACCCAAATATGGCCATTTTCTTCACTCTCTTCTTCAAATTCACTCCTACATGCTTTTCATATCCTTTTCCATCCTTCACAAGTACTAGCATCTTCTACACATCCTCTAACCATTCAATCTAGCATTCTTAAACACTTTTAGTAGCACTTTGGCACTCCATAGCAGCAGCGACATCACTCCATCAACTTAGTAGAGAAAGTGTGGAACAACACCATTGTAGTAGGGGCTTGAGTCATCTCATTCTCTCCCTCATTAACCTTCAATGCCATTGGTTGAGGTGGTAAGATTTCTACTCCTCTCCTCTACTATTTGGTTGAGTAGGCACATTTACTATTTTGTAGTTTTTTAGTGTTCTTTACTTCATTCTCTCTCTTTATCATACTATTTCTCTATCATTGCAAACTTGGTTGTCCATGGAGATGGAAAAACCAAAGTGGTGGTCTTACTGAGGCAGACCCCTAAACAACTCCAACCAAATTTCTCTCTTTCTTGTGTGTAGGTCGACGTGCTACTTGGAGCTAGCTAGCAAACGAGTTCCTTTGTGAGATTATTCTTGCCACCTTAACTCTTGTGAATTTACTTTATCATATTTGTGCATATCTTGTCTACTTCATAATGATGTTTTTTCCCTTTGTAAGTAGTTAGCTAGGTCAGTAGTTTGTTTTCTAACATTTAACCTTATCTCTTTAGTCCTCTGGTCGTACAGACACTAGCACACTTGAGAGACACTAGCAAGTTGCGTTGTTGTCTTGGGACCACACTTTTTTCCTTGGGTAGAGAGCTTCCTGAGGCACAGTGTTGAACCCAAAAACTTTCTCACCTAGCCCCATTATGAGTTTTAGGTCTATAGAGTGATCGAGGGCCTCATAGTCCTCATCATTCTCGTCCCACATTTCCTAACACCCCTTTGAGCTGAGGTAAGTTAGGTCAACCTTTCGCTCTTGGCTCTCTGTGACCTGGGGCCTTGAACATGGTTGGTCCCCCTCTCTTAATTTTTTGGTGAACCAAACATGAACCAACATCTATTCATCCATTGGTGTTGGGGATTTTCCCTTATACTCCACAATCATTGTGATCCTGAGTGTTGTAAAGGTTTATGAGCATCACAACCCAGTCCACAACCTTTGGATATATCATCAGCAGAAGTATATAACACCTTCTGATGGAGAGGAAAAAGGTCACTACTCATTTCTCTACAGGCCTTTTCTCTAGTCCCACCATTGGTCTGGTTGCACAAGAGCATTTGTCGAGGGGTGAGATAGGATTCTCTGATGAGACCAACCTTGTCCCCACTCCTCCTATTTCTCCCACACCTTCGTCGGTAGACAAGCACGAGGTTGTTAAAATTCCTTTGAAATATGTATGTGCCTTTAGCAAAGGGTTGGGTGACCTAGAAGATTATTTTGGAAATAAACCCAAAGATGGCCAGGGCTACTTGGGTCATTGGTGAATTAAATTATATGGTTGGAAAAGATCAAATAGGCATATAACTCCTAGCTAGTCTTACTAGTTTAACAAAAGCATGTACTCCTTCAAACCATCCTTACCTTATGCAAGGAACCACTTTTGAAGATAATGAGAGACAGCTAGGAATGTCGATGCCTCCTACCTTAGTGCACATGATCAATGTTGTACCCTCAATTAGCATTCCCTCTACCTCCGAGGGACCCAAAAAATATCAAATTAAACTAGGTCCCTTTAGGTTTTAGCTTCACCCCTCTGGTCATCTCTAGTGATGGAAGCTTTGGTAGTGGTGGTGGATTTGGCAGTGGAGGTGGTGTTGGTAGAATTTGTTTTGGTGGAGGTCATGGTGGTGGCTCTAGAAGTGGAGGTGGCTATGACAGAGGCCCTACTGGCGGTGGTGGCTCTGGTAGCGGTTCTAGCGGTGGTAACATCGGTGGTTCTAGTGGGGGTTCTAGTGGCGGCTCTGAAGGAGGCTCCTCTAGCCCTATGTCTTCTAATGACCCTATTCTGAATAATCTTCTTCAAAATATGGGTAAGATGCAAAGCCAGTTGGAAAGTCTCTCCCAAGCCTTTTCCCAGCCATATTTCAACCCTTCTTCTAGCATAGCCCATTGTCAGTAGCAATTCTAAACACTTCCTTCCCTTAAGGAATAGAGATCCCTAAATTTGAAAAGTATGACGACAAAGGGGACTCGCAAACATGTTTTTTCCTTTAATGCCTCGTGCATAGATTTATTCCATCATGATGCATTGATGGAAAAACTATTCCCTCTCTCTCAAGGACACAACCCTCAAATGGTACTGTTCCTTGCTTGATAATTCTATTTTCTTATTGGACCAACTTATAAATCAATTCCTTCAATAGTTTCAGGAAAACATCAGGACGAAGATGACCTTTTTGGATCTCATCTGATGTAAACAAGGTGATAATGAAAAGATCATTGATTTTATTGCATGATACCAAACACTCTTCTCACAAATATTGTACCAACTGCCTGATTCTGGCGTACATAAAATATTCATAGGGAACTTATAAAGGCCTTGGCAAGAGAAGTTCACCCTTATGAAGTACCCTTCTGTAGTGCATTTGTGTGCAACCCTACGAGAGTATTAGTAGACATTTGTTCAGTTCGAGGGACCCTCCTCAGGATCCCATTCTAAAGGAAAGTCCATCATATTAATTTCTAGAAAAGGAAAACCCATTGCGAATGTAGTAGCCATTGTAGATGACAACAACCTCAAATGCAACCGAAAGTTCACAAAGTTATCAGAATCTTACTCTTCCATCATGCAAAAGTTGTTGAGGGATAAGATCGTAACTTTTCCAAACCCTAAACCTCTAAAGGAACCTTACCCTAATTGGTATGATGCAAGCACCTACTGTCAGTACCATTGAGTTAATGGACATGATACCAAATGTTGTATGTGCCTACGTCATGAGATATAGGACCACATCGAGGATGGTACTATTCATCTTGATGGGAATAACAAAAACACAAATAAATCAGTGGTGAAAGCTAATAGTGAATTGCAAATATACACGGACCCATTTCCATCACATTCTACTAACATGATTATCGATCCCACTGATAGTGTCACTCAACCTGAGGCCTATGTTAACATGGTCACGATTTCCTCTACCACATAACCCGCGTCCAGTTCCCTAGATGTGACATTCACTTCACATGATCTACCTTTGAATAATAAGCCCTCTCCTCTTTACATTCTCAATGTCAACATTGTGATAGGAGTATTAATAGACCCCTCGAGTAGAGTGAATGTTATTACAGAGTAGACATTGTAGCTTAATTAGTTACATAGGAAAGAATACAAAGAAACAAAATTGACCATCCGCACACATGACAGTCTTTGTCTCAAACCATATGGCTTAATAACTTTGTCTGTCCTAGTTAGACCTAGGGCTATTGACATAGTCTTTGATGTCATTCCATAGTTGGATCTGTTTAGGATGAAGCTAGGCATACCTTGGCTAGCTTCCATGAATGGAATTGACTCTGTTATCCACAAATGTTTAAAGTTATCCCATGAAGGTGTCGTGCACATAGTACATGACATTGGATAGTAGCCTCTAGTGACCCATGGGGGATATTCATTAGACCACTTTTGGCTCACCCCAGTTGGTCTACTTCCTCCAAGAATGGACCTACTTTATAAGAACTATGTAAAGTACAAGACTGGGGACAAGGGATAGCCAAAATTGGCTCTTCCTGTAGCACAACAACTAACTACCTCCTCTTCATGAAAGGGAAAGGAGAAGCTCACCTCTCCTCGGGCTAATTCATCTGATCCCCCTTCTTGGGAAGAGTATTGGATGAACAAGCCCAGTCTTTACTCGTTGATTATGATGATCCCTCCTTGGCATAGGCCCAAGATTAGCATATCGAATATCCCTAATGAGTATCCCAAACCTTGGTAAAATTTTTCTGGAAAAAAGAAAGGTTCGCGAAGGGAATTTGATCTATGGCATCCTACCACTCTTGCTCCCAAAGCAGCAAGCAGGAAGAGGCCCATTGTCGGGTTGCTCAAGCCAACTCCCCCTCATGTTCCTTAACTTGTTCCTCCTACTCCTGTTCAAGAGTCCATTCCTCTACTTGAAATGACCATAGTGGACACTCCCATGGTCGAGCAGGATCCCTCTGTTCCTTCGTAGCCTCTAGTCTCCAGTTCAAAGAGTGACAAAAACTACCTTGTGCATGAATGCAAGCACCGACAAAAGTCTCTCATAGCTAAGAAGGCCACCTTACAGAGGAAGGAAGAGGAGATGACTTCCCATACTTTAGGGCCTCCTACAATGTCATCTTCTCTCCTTCCCTCTGCTTCCCCTCAATCTAGTTCCGCATCACTTTCGGCTTCTACTGCGAGTACAAATGTACCTAACTCCAAGGGGGTGTAGGTTTTCATCACTCCTTCGGTGGAGCCGCCTTTGTTGATGTCTATTTCGTATATCCCAACTTTCTTGAAACCCGTAGATATGACGAAAACCTCAGTGGTGTCTACTAAAATTTTCTCCTCCTCTTCTTCCTTTGCAACCTCTTGTCTTGTTTTTGGGGAGATCACATCCCTAGACAAAGTAGTAGGTGGAAGGAAGTTCCTCCTACAATGGGGAATGTAAGATGAGTCCACCTTCTCCACAAGGTGGCCCTATGCTGACTTGTTTTGTCCTAGTGACAGAACCTGTCCCTACTTCCCCTGAGTTTTTGACCACTCCCGAATCATTCGATGAGCCTAGTAGTGAATCTAGGATGTTGTCTATCTTTTCCATTGAAGATAAACATGCCACTCTTGTAAGGTGTATGTTTAACTATGTGCATGAAGTTTCGGCCTTGTCAGTGATTTTTGCAAAGTTGTTGACTTGAGCTCCACAAGAGCCTGGTGGAGAGGACCTTGCAGGGTCCTCTCCCTTAGCCCTTGTTGTGGGAGGGTCGGAAGCTCCTCCCCTTAACATTCCACCACTCCAAGCTTGTCCTCCTTCCCCCTATGATGATCTAGAGTGGGAAGCGAATGACCTCTTGGTCAATCAGTGTTAGGGGAGGCCCTCTTCTTGATCTTTAGATTAGATGTGTGTGTTTTTTATGACGTGTTTCCCCGTGATCGTGCTATGTGTGCCTAGATGACCCTTGTCACCCCTATTGGTGCTTGGATACAGGCATGGTTTTTGTGTCATGAAACTTCTTCTAGTTGTATCATCATTTTGCCATGTTTTTGCCTTGATTTTCGATAAATTGGGGATGATGCAAAGCGTTGGGGACATTTAGGCTTCCCTTCCATGTTGACCCAATTTTTTATTTTTACTTTGTCTTCTCGTGCATTCTTCACATGGTCTGATATAGTAGGGGATTGATTATAGTTCATTTTAAATATACTATTATTATACTTATATATATTTATGATTAGTTCTGACCCCGAAATATCAGGCTACCCCTATGCCCTTTGTTTCTATTTTTCTTTTCTCTTTTGCTTTTTTTTTAATCTTTCTCTCTTCTTTTCTTGAGTTATCCCTCTCATGTGTGACAATGCGACTTCTACAACTCTTTCATTTTTAGAAAATACATTCTTTTCCAATGAATTTTTTCTTGAGAATCTTCACAAACTCTTTCAAGGATCAGATTCTCAACTTGAAACTCTAATGGAGCATGTCTCCTTCATCATGGGTTTGTAAAGAAAGAACTTGAAAACCTTATTTCAAAGTGGGAATAGCTTTGATCTTCCCCTCACGTGGGGGAATATTCTTCCTTTTGAATTCCTTGATGAAGTGAAAATATTTCAAAAGGATTCCTTGATGATGGATCAATTCAAGAAAGAAAAGATCTGCTTCCAAACTGTACGTCCCTTGAGTGGACCCCTTCTTCATGCCAGGTTCCTAAGGAACCCCTTTGAAAGTTTTCCAACTTATTGATAGTCTTCATGACTGTCCGCTTACTTGCCTGCATGACTACTTTTTGACATGTTCTATCTATGGGTAAACATGTCGCTTTGCAGGTACGCTTGTGAAGCCACTTTCTGACTCTACGAAGTCTACTTTCCTAGGCTTCCTCCATATGAGAGATATTTGGGGATACCCCCTTGGAAGTCTACAGGTCTGTAGGGAACTTCCTTTGAGCTTCCTCCATGCAAGAGATCTTGGGGGTCACTCCCCTACAAATTTGTGGGTCTGTAGGGTGCTTTCTTTGGGTTTCCTTCATGTGAGAGTTCTTGGAGGATACCTTCCTTCTAGTTCTACAAGTCTATAAGGCACTTTCTCGGCTTCTTCCATGTGAGAGATCTTGGGAGATGCCTCCTTGTAGGTCTGTAGGTCTGTAAGGAACATTTTTGGGTTTCCTTCATGCGAGAGATCTTGGAGGATACCTTCCTTGCAGGTCTATGGACCTGTGAGGTGCTTACTTCTTGGGGCTTCTTCCATGTGAAAGATATTGGGGGTTATCTCCTTGCAGGTCTGTGGGCCTGTAAGATGCTTTCATTCTTGAGCTTCATAGTTTTGTGGGGCTATGGAGTTCTTTTTTTGTCTTGCACTCTCGAGCTCACCAGATTGTGGTTTGCTTCCTTGACAGTTCAGGTATACATTTCTAACTCTACTACTTGTCTGATCTACTTTACCAAAGCACTCATTAGTATTTGTGCTCGCTAAAGTGGGGTAAAAATGTATAGAAGAAAATTTTCACCCCTTATGCAAATTCCCCTTTTACCCTTCCTCACTTTAGAAAACCAAATTCAGAGGCTAAATTTCATTGAAGCCCGTTGTCTTCATTCCACTTGGCACTTGTTTTGAGTGTCGATAGGGGAATAACTGTCGGGGACGCTCACGTGGCACGTAGGCATTCATGTGGAGCACTTATGCCCCTAGAAGATTCCTACAGCAGGAGCCTATAGAGGCATTACACTTCCCATTAGGGGTCAACTTGCAAAACCCTCTCTGGCTGATTGACTCAAATATGGTCGTTTTCTTCACTTTCTCCTTCAAATTCAATCCTTCAACATTCTTTTCATCTCCTTTTCCATCCTTCACAAGCTCTAGCATATTCTACACATCCTCTAACCATTCAATCCATCATTCTCAAGAACTTTTAGCAAAACTTTAGCACTCCATATTAGCAACAACATTACTCCATCATTTCAGTAGAGCAAGTGTGGAACAACACCATTGTAGTAGGGGTTTGAGTCCTCTCATTCTATCCCCCATTATCCTTGAGTGCTCTTGGTGGAGGTGGTAAGATTTCTACTCCTATACTCTACTATTTGGTTGAGTAAGCACATTTACTATTTTGTAGTGTTTTAGTGTTCTTTACTTCATTCTCTCTCTTTATCATACTATTTCTCCATTGTTGCAAACTTGGTTGTCCATGGAGGTGGAAACACCAAAGCGGGGGTCTGATTGAGGTAGGCCCTTAAAAAACTCCAACCAAGCTTCCCCCTTTCTTGTGTGTAGGTGGATGTGCTACTTGGAGCTAGCTGTCGAACAAGTTCCTTTGTGAGATTATTCTTTCCAACTTAACTCTTGTGTATTTACTTTATCATATTTGTGCATATCTTGTATACTTCATAACATTGTTTTGGCCCTTTGGAAGTAGTTAGCTAGGCCGTTAGTCTATCTTCTAATGTTTAACCTTGTCTCTTTAGTCCTCTGGTTGTGTAAATGCTAGCACACTTAAGAGATTCCAACACATCGTGATGTCATCCCAAGACCATGCTTTTTCCCTTAGGTAGAGAGCTTCCTAAAAGCATAGTGTTGAACCCAAAAATCAGCTCGTCTAGCCCCATTTTTGAGTTTTGGGTCTAAAAAGTGATTGAAGGGCCTCATAGCCTTCATTATTCTCATCCCGCATTTCCTAACACCTCTTTGAGCTGAGGTAAGCTAGGGAATCCTTCTACTCTTGGCTCTCCATGACCTGGGGCCTTGAACGTGGTTGGTCCCCCTCTTTTACAATTTTCAATTATGTTATTTTTATTTTGTACATAATAAATTTGAATGAAAGTGATTTGTATGTCTCAAGATCTATCAATCAATCTTGTAGGTTGTAGTTCAAGTTTGCAATCGTTTAGTTTTGTTCATTAGAAATTTTAGAGCACCCACTCTGGCTGTCAGTTATAGGTTGGTAGGTTTATTTTCTGTTAACAGTTAGATGTTAGTTGATGGTTACTGTCATTTAAACTTTGTAGTTTTATTGCAAGCATTTCTTTTTAACTAATTTATATTCTTTCTATTTTAATCATTTTATGCTTTCTGGTTTAATCATTTCATTCTTTCTAGCTCAAGCAACTTTACACTTTCTAGTTTAATGGCCTTTTAGTTTAAATTTTATTTACAATTGTTCCAAATGTTCAGAAGATCTAAGAGAGTTATTCAAGATGTTTCCTATTGCATACAACCTCTGAACACTACTTATTCTATACATTTGATGCATTTTCAACTAAAGCGATAGAACCTAATGATAGCCTATCAGCATATCTCCTGCATAAAAACCATCATGTGTTACCATTTATTTATATCAAAAGAAATTTGACCTTCAAAACCTAGTTATATTAGTCAAAATATATCTCATATTATAAAATAATAACTTTCTTAAAAGGAGACAAGTTCAACAAAATGAACTTTTTGGGGTCAAACCTCGGGCATCCCCTTTGCCTCATACCAAAGGGTTACAATATCCTTGAGATTTCAAGTTTTCATAGTTTGATCCACTTGGAATCAAGAATTGAGCCTAACACCTACCTCCTACCAAATGGTTAAAACATATTTCATGCAAGGAGTATAATTCATGGCTTTAGTCTTTTAGAGGTTGGGGATTGGAGGATACTGCATACCTCTCATTTCATAACATTATGGATGTTTAACAAAAAACATCAATTAAGTGAAACCCCAAAGGCCTGACATCTAAACATCGTTATTCTTCACTTTGTTTAAAATCTTCTAAGACTTCTCAAAATTATGTTATTGAAATATCTCATTTGACTAAGGTAAAGGTGATTTTCATTATGGTTTCAGGGATCTAGGGTCAAGCCTTCCATATACCTTCTACCAAGCTATAAGAAAGTATGTAAATGACCAGCTTGATCAGTGATTCCCAAAAGAAATTATCAAAAAGAAGCAACTTTCACTAAGTACTTGCATCAGATTTTGGGGGTAATGGTTTCGCTCTTCTGTTTATTCATTCATTGATAGGGATCATAACAAACACTTGAAATCCAAATGTTTTGTTATCAAGTCTTTCAAATTTTGGGAAAGATCAAGGATCAAGGATCAAAGATTTCTCATAATTCTTGATACTCACAAAGAAGTAAGCCAATACTCCTACACCCAGCTGAAAAGGAAATTTGGAAAAAAGTGCTAAGACACAAAGAAAACCCCAAAAGGCTAGGGCTTGATGCTTGATCAGATGACCTTATAAACTTCCTTGATCAATGTTTCGGGGTAGGAAATCGATAATGCAGGAAATGAAAACATGAAAGAACCAAAATTTAAAAAATGTTGGAGAAACAAAGGATCAAGGGAAAAATGAAAACAAAAGCTAGATTGATCCTGAAATGAGAGAAAAACACAAACAACACCAATGTGACTATACCCAAAAAGATTGAGTTTATTAAATCCCTTAAAAACTAAAGAGGGGTTTCAAATCTACTCGATAGTGATGTGCGAGGACAACGAAAACACACAACACTAAGAACAATGATCAAACACACACAAACAAACACGAATAGGAGTGTGGATGAACCACGAAACTAGTCAACAATCTTGACCATGAATGAACTAATCGAAACAAAGTAGGAGTAATGGCGGAGGCACACATAAAGAAAGGTATTTGCAAAAGGAAATAGTTGTAAAGCTCGAACATAAATGCAAAAAGGAAAATATGAAAATGAGCTCCAATACCTGATAAAAACTTCAATAATGCCTCATTAATTTCCAATTGAATTCCACAATTAGATCTCTATCGGTGCAATTAATTTAAGCGAGTGATTTAACTAGTGCTAGGCTCAAGGTGAAAGGACGTCATCACCATCGGACCTCCAAGGTCGAGCATTCGGTAGGATGAACACTCGATGCTCAAAGTTCTAAAGGGAAAAAATGAAACACACACCAAGCATTGAGATAGATTTCGGGGATCGGATCCAACGTTCTTGGTATTCCAATATGAAGAAGCCATATTTTCTAAATCCCAATAAGGAACTTGAAGGAAAGAAAACAAGAAAAGAAAGAAGGGAAGAGTAAAGAGGGAAAGGGAAAGAAGAGAGAGAAAATAAAGACAAAAGAAAAGTGACAACATATGAAAAAAGAAAAGAGGGGGTTCCGTATTTTTTTAAAGAAAAAATGGGGTGTGAGTGCAAGGCACAACAAATAATAACCAATGAACAAAAATGCTTGAAAAGTGTTTCTTCTTCAAATATTTTTATAATATAGGCTTAAACTCAAAGACGTTAAGAACATGGAAGATCATTTCACTATACTTTGTTTGTGTATAGAAAACTGCAAGTTTGAAGACACACGATGATTTTTAACAATCACTTGAAATCGTATAGAAAACACACTATAATTTCTAACGTGTACATTACAAAGTTATATGTTCCTTTTATTAATTCAAAAAACTACAATCAATATTCACTTATATCAAAGAAAGACAAATAACCATCGGTTAATCACTTATGTAAAATTTGGCATACAATGCATAGTTAATCATAACGTGTTATCTAATAGAACCCTTTTTCAGTCCTATTTCTCATAACCAGTATTAAAAGCATAGCCATTCTTGATCTACTTAATCCCTTCACTTGCAACAAACTAGAAAAAAAAAAAAAATGTTATGAGAATTGTATGAGATACTAATAAAAAATAAGAGGACATAGTAGAAAGTATGTAATGAAAAGGGAATTTTCTCTAAAAAAGGTTGGGAAAAACTAGACCAAAGTGAATAAGATGGATAATGTATTAACTAAAGAGATTCTTCATGCTCATGAGAATTCGAAGAAGGAGCATGTGCATTATGTGCAATGGGAAAATGGAAATGCAAAAGTGGATTAACTCGAAAGGTTTTATTTTGCATATGAATTCATGCAAGCAAAGAAAGAGAGAGATGATGCTATTATAAGTGGAGTTGAACAAATGAAGCCAAACATTCTTGAAGTTAACAATTCCATGGAACAAATACAATTAGAAATGGATGATAAGAAAAGGTAAAACCATATCTAAGTGCAAAAAAAGAGAATCAGTTAGGTGGAGACATAAACTTCTTATCTGAAAAGACAACTTCTCTAATGAGCTTGTCAAAAGAAACATCCGCATAGTCTAATGATAAAGACACTATAAAACCTAAGCATAAAACAACTAGAAAGGTACATAAAAGTATTCAAGAAATTGAAAACTCTATTCAATAAAGGGATGTTGTTGTCCTAAGGGTTGATGAGGAAGGATATTATCTAAAGCTTGAAGTAAAAGATATGAAAAAGAAGTTAGAAGATCATATAGAGGAATAGCAGGGGGTGTTAAGAGGTAAGAGCAGTGGGAATGAGGAAAAAATAATATCGATGATCAATTTGCACATGAAAAAGAAATAGTTGGAAGTGCTAAAAGTGAAGCAAAACAACCAAAGACTATAATTAACCAATTAGAAAGGAATTAAAAGACAAGAAGTTGTCATGGTAAAAAAAGGATCTTAACGTTGTTCAGAGAGAGTTGCAATCTAAAAGATCTAGGAAGTTGAGAAAACAAAGACATCAATGGAAGGTGTTTCCTATGAGGAAGGGTGCATGGAGACATTAGAAAATGAATGTTTCCAAGAATCTGACACAGTTCACAAGTTGAAGGATGATATCAAGCTCCTCGAGGATCAATTAGGAAATGTTCAATTTACTGATAATGATCTTGTAAAGAATTTTGATAGCTCAAAATTCAAAGGTGTTGTTGCATAACTTATAAAAGTTAAAGATGCCACAACAATAGTTGCATTGGAGGTTGCTACAGGAGGTAATTTATGTAATGTGGTAGTGGATATTGAATAAATAGGAAAGATACTACTTCAAATAAGACATTTATAAAGAAGAGTAACAATTATCCCTTTAAACAAACTCCAAGCCCACACCATTTTATCAACAACTCAATAATCAATAGCCAAATTGGTGGGAAATGGAAACACAAGGCTGGCACTATCTCTTGTTACATATGAAGATGAAATTGAAGTAGCTATACAATTTGTATTTTTTAGTACATTTGTTTGCAACAATTCAAATGTTGCAAAGGAGATTCTTTCTCATAGAGATATGTGATCTCCAACTGTAACTCTTGAAGGGAACATTTTATAGTCAAGTGGTCTTCTTACTAGTGGAAGTCACAAGTGAGGAGGTGAATTATTAAGGCCGCTTCGTACATTGTCTGAGGTAGAGTCTCAACATGTTATTCATCAAAACATGCTAGCATGAATTGAAGCAAAAATTGCAACATTGTTGCCATTGGAAAAGTGGCATTCAAAATTGAAATCTTACCTAGAGTTGAAGTCCTAAGATCTTTCTCTTTTTGAAAATAGAGACCAGAAAAATGAGCACTAGATAAATTGACTAAATCGGTTGTTAGAATGGAAGAAAAGCTAAAAATGTCCAAGCTTGAAGCGTTAACAAAAGATGAGCATAACAATACTTGTGTTCCTCAACTTATTGCCCTTCAAAAGACAATGGAAGATTAGAGTTTCATTTTAAATATTAATATTTGTAAAATGTTAGAATTAAAATATGAAAGGTAAAACTTTTCATATTCTATGTAAAATTGGAGGTTTCTTTAGTAACTAATTTTCAATAATCAGTTATTCTTTCAGAATAATGAGTCACATACGAAGCGAGGGGAAATATTAGTTTTAGGATAAGAGATCAGTAGTTGGGATTTTCTACTATGGCGATTTTACTGAGAGAAGGGAGAAGTATATCAATTTCCATTGTATTGAATAAATGAGGAGATGTTTGGAATCTATGTAGGTTTCATAAAATCATCTACTAAGATCCCACATTGTGTTTTCCAACCTACAATTATTTAATGCATTTTTTTACCATCATATGAGGAAATTGAAACACAAATTTTAGTCTACTTAAGAGTTGTTACAAATTTTTAAGGTACCTTTCATTAAATTCTTAATGTCTAAATAAAATAAAAAAATCATTACAACCATACTCTCTATGTATAATTGGATGTTGGAAAACACTGCATGCTATAAAACCCACAACCCACATACTCTTGTAAAACCCTCTATAGGAAACAACCCAATCATATGATATTTTATTTCTTTACACCACTTTGGATGCATGCTTATGTTCTTAATGGGATCCTTCTCAAACTAACTTGTTTGTACAAATGTTTATGATCTTTAGTGGGTCCTTCTAATATTAACTAATTTACATACATGTTATGTTCTTAAGTTGTCCTTCTATATTTAATTAGTGATCACACATGTTTATCCTTTGAAGAGTCCCTCAAAGGTTTCTCATAATTTGTTTAGGTTGTGAATTTAAATGAGTCTCCCCTAAGTCATTTTAAATAACATAATTGACATTGATAATATTTATGGAAAAAAAAAATTATATATTGTTTTTGTTTTTTAGTTTGAAACCATATTAATCCTCGTGAATATTAATCCTAACTTATTTTAACTTTCCTCTAATGAAAAATGATGATATTTTATAGAGAAGAGTGATGTTCTAACTTTACATTGACAAATGGGGTAGTAAATCACCTTATGCACATGGGATAAGGATCACAAGTTCAATGGTGAATGATTTATCCTTTGATTTTGACTTACACCTAGACACCTTATTGTGAAATGTGTAGATAACCCTCATTACATAACTACTACAAGGTGTAATCTTTGAAACTGAATGTAGTCTAAGCACAATCCTCCCCATGCTCTCCACCCTTTAACTTTCAACACGAAGAATGAAATAACTAACAACCCACATTGTGATTTAACCTACAATTATTCATTGATTTTGGATGGATTTTCATGGCATTCCATCACTGTGAGACCACATTTCTTTGAGGTATTTTTTAAAATAGTTCACTGCCTTGTCTATAATATTGCTTATTATTATGCTTTGACATATTTTTTCCAAGCATCCGTAGCTCGTTTGAAAGCACTTGTTTTAGGCTTTTAGTCATAGCAGCAAGGCAGTGAATTGTTTAATAAAATGCTTTGGTAGACATGTATGAAAAATGTGGTGGCATAGACAAGGTAGTGAACTATTTGAAAAAATGCCTCAAAGAAATGTGGTCACATGGTGATGGATTGCCATGGCATTCCATCACCATGCAACCACATTTCTTTGAGGGATTTTTTCAAATAGTTCACTACCTTATCTATGGCTTGCCATGGCATTCCATCACCATGAGACAAAATTTATTTGAGGTAGTTTTTCAAACACTTCACTTCCTTGTCTATGCTATTGCTTACTATTATGCTTTGATAAATTTTTCCAAGCATCCATAGCTTGTTCAAAAGCACCTATTTTAGACTTTTACTCATAGTAGCAAGGCACTGAATTGTTTGATAATATTCTTTGGTAAGCATGTATGAAAAGTGTGATGGCATAGAAAAGGCAGTGAACTATTTGAAAAAATTCCTTTTAAAGAAATGTGGTCTCATGGTGATGCAATGCCATGATAAGTAAATTGCTATGGATTTTCATGGTATTCCATCACTATGAGCATATTTCTTTGAGGAAATTTTCAAACAGCTTATTTCCTTATAATGTATGGCTTGTCATGGCATTCCATCACCATGAGACCACATTTCTTTGAGGAATTTTTTCAAACAGTTCACTACCTTGTCTATGTTGTTTCTTACTACTATGCTTTGATAGATTTTTTCCAAGCGTGGCTTGTTGAAAGAACCTATTTTGGAAGCACCTTAATACTTGACAAAGTGATGTAAGACTATTTGAGAGAAAATGCTTTTAGTAAGACATACTCTATAAGAAAATGTAGTATGAATAAGATAGTAAATTAAGCGAAAAATCCATCAAAGAGATGTAGATATAAAGATTATCATGACAAAACCGCAAATGCAATTGCTTGGCTACTCCTAGTTATTAGTTATGCAATGTAGAGTAATTGCATAACTTCATAGGATGACTTTATAAAACTATCTTCTATGATTTTAAAATTTTGTATCATCTATCAACGCAGTAGTTATAAGAGTATTCTGAAAGTAATGTTTTGAGTTTGAAATATGTACAATGCAATGTAATAAGTGATGTGAATATAAACTACAAAAATCTAATTTCTACAATTTATTAGTTGAACTTTTTATTTTATTTTCTCTTTATATCTCTATGCTATGGAAATACCTTTCAAATTTAAAAAAAAAAAGATTTTATCTCTTGTTCAACCATTTTTCACATTTTCTTTTAAATCTGATGTTTTCCCCATTTTTTAAAAAAATCTTATACTTTTGGTTTGCCCATTTTTTCCCCAAAAGATTTTTGCTGCTATGGTTTTATCATCATATGAGGAAATTGAAATGCCATTTGTAGACTACCTAAGAGTTGTTATAAATGTTGAAGGTGCCTTTCATTACATTCGTATTTTCTAAATAGCTAAATCTTTTCATTACAATCATACTGTCAATGTATAATTGGTTGTTGGAAAACACTGGGTGTTTATAAAACTGCAACCCACATTAAAACCCTCTACACGTAACAACCCAATTGGTTTGTCACCCCCTAGGTCAATTTGCTTAGTTTGATGTATTTCCCACCTGGAACTCCTCCCTATGCTCTCCACCCCATACATTTAAACACTCTAATTGAAATAACTGAAAACCCACATTATGTTTTCCAATCTATAATTATTTTGTGCATTTTATTTTTCAATCATACAAGGAAAATAAAATGAAATTTTTACTCTAATTAAGAGTTGTTATAAATTTTGAAGTTTTCTTTCATTACATTCACACACTTTAAATAACAAACGCTTTTCAAGAAATTCATATTGTTTTGTAAAATTCCAGGTTGCAAAACATTGGGTTTTACGAAACCTGCAACCCACATAATGTTTTAAAACCCTTTACACACAACAAGCCAATCGGTTACAAACCTCTCACCTCAATTTGGTATGTTTTATGCATCCCCCACTTGCAACTCTGCCCCCTACTCTCCAACCTTTCGCTTTCAACCTGTAGAATAAAAAAACTAACAATAGAGAGTGTTATTGGTTGTTGGAAAACACTAGGTGTTTATAAAATGGTGTCTTTCATTACACTCCTATAGTCTAAATAACAAAATATTTTCAAGACATTCATGTTATTTTATCAAATTCTAGGTTACAAAACACTAGGTTTTATGAAACCTGCAACCAACATAATGTTTTGAAACCCTTTACAAGTAACAAACCAAACAATTAGAAACCCCTCATCTCAATTCAGTTAGTTTTATGTCTCCTCTACCTACAACTTTTCCCCCTACTATCCAACCTTTCACTTTCAACCTATAGAATGAAAAAACCCACAACACAACAGGACCTGTAAAATGAAAAAACCCTCAACACAAAGTGTTTTCCAAAATGAATAGTTATTAATATTTCAAACACATGTCTTAGCGACATTATCCTTGGAACCATAGATAGCTTCTCCCACAAGCCACCATGATGTCAAATTCAACAAGCTGGGACAAAGGGTAGGAAAAAGACTTGACAACATCGTTGTGACCTCACTTTTGTAGCAATAAAGTATCCTCCTATTTGCTAGTTTCATCACCTTTATCCCTCATCTGACGGGCCCCACACTACACCATCCCATCATGTTATGTATGTTTCTATATATGTTTTTACATGCCTATACGTGGCGTGTTTGGGGAGATTAGCTGTGAATTAACATCACCCAATATATATTAATTAATAAATGTTAAAAATATTTAATATAAAATACAAATATTAAATAATAGAATAAAGAAAATTTCAAATTCTAGTTGGGCACTGATAGGGAGGGGGGGTCGCAAGAATCAATCATAGACTCCTACTTTAGGTCTTGCTTGCAAGACCTCCTTGGTGTTTTTCTTCACCACCTTAACCTATAGGACCCTTCTCATGTTTAGGTATCCCTGGTTCTCCTGGCCAACCCCACTATCATCACCATTCAACCAACCAAGACAATCTTGGTGCCATAGCTCTAACTCTTCCTTAGCCTTTAATCTGCCCTAAAGACTAACAATACCTTCAAAGTTTTAACTTTGATTTGCAGGGGTGTGGAGGTGTTTCAATTCATTGCAATCCATCCAATTTTGGTTCTTGAGTATCCTCCTAGCTCCATTTCTCGGTCACTTTCATCAAACCCTCATTTAGGGTTAAAAAAGGCTACTAGCCTAAGAGCCCCAATTAGGTCTCCTTCTCCGAGAAAACTGGTTGACTCTCTCAATTTCTCCAAAGAACCCCCAATATTTCTTTGAGGTTCTTGCTTCAAATGGACACCTCTCAAGGATTTTTGAGGTCTTGGGTCTTAACTACCCGTACAACGCCTCCACTTGAAAATAGACAAAAACTAGGGTTTTTAGGCCTTTTCTGGCTGCTTTCAATCTGCTAAGTGTTTCTCACACCAGATGGACTAATGGAGTTTCCTCTTGAATACCAATTCTTGTAAAGACTCACATCTACCTTCTCAAAAAGGAAATTCAAAATAAATTCAATCACCCCTACAAGTTATGTGCTCTACACTCCAGTCTTCCTAGTCGGGCACCTTCCTGGCTCACCTAGGGCAAGACTTTTCCAACAGCTCCTGCACTCACACAAACCCTAAAACCTACCATATGTACACACATGGAGTCTAGTAACTATTCCCAAAGGGGTGTACAATTTGTATGGTGGGAAAGTGAACTAAATCTCCATTTCCTCAAAACTGCCTAGTTCAGACTAGCAATAGTGTGGAATCAAACTTATTTACAAATAGTGCTTGAAAATGAATAAAGAAGCTAATTAATGTCACACAATGCTTGGTAAACTACCACACTACATTCTACCCAAGTTATAGTGCCAAGATTAATCCATTAAAACTCACTACCAAGCAAAAATTAGAAATTTAACACACAAAACACACTGTTTTCTTGATTTCAAAAACTTCAATCATAACAAAGATGCTTCCAACCTTGCTCTCAAGTCGAGGAAAACCTTATATAGGGATCATAAATCAATTATGCTCCCTTGGTCGAACATGTAAGTTATCATGTGGCAAAAATTGCAAAATGGTACTTTTGCCAATTTTCTAGAAAACTAAGTAAAATGAGTTTTTAAACTCATTCACCCTTCCTCAACTTCTATCCTAGAGATCAACCACATCCCTAAACTATCTTCTCTACTCAATGGTCAACATGACCACCATGATAAACATCAAAAACAAAAGAAATGCATCCTAGACTTCCTAAATGCCTAGTGTTTCCTAGGTGCTCTTGCACCAGGCACCCAATTTAGGGCCTAGGTCCCCAATCTAAAGCCAGCTATTAAATCTACTCAAGGCACCAATTTGAGGGTATGATTGAGGAAAATTGATTTTTGGCTATTGCACGAGTTTTTCTTGCTCCAAACAAGGACGAAACCCTCTATTTCAGAGTGCTCTACGGTTAGGATGAAACCCTAGCCTCAGTAGATCAGGGTTTACAATAATTTCTTACTACTTTTCTGACAATATCATCTATATTTACTTATTGAGACTTCTAAATCACATTACATGCTAGGTGAATATATTTTAACCAATTGGAGGAGACATAACCTATCTATAGGGGTAAGTGCACCAAGATGGTTCCCAAAAAGGGGGCTTAAGTGGCCACTTTTTTTCTTCTAAAATCAGGAAATGCTGACCTTGGACGTGAAATTGAGGATAGTTACACTCAAAATGTTGAGATGGAACAAAAACAAGGATCGAAGTGCTCTAAGTCTACTTTCTAAAATACTAATTTATTTTGAAAATGGTTGAGATTACGGGGTTCAACATAGGGATGTACACAAATTGGTTTTTTTTTTGTCAGAAAAACATAACATAGCAACTCTTGTATGACTTGAGCACAGTGAAATTTTTTGCAGTATTTTTAAAATCGCTATGGTCAGAAGTTAACTAACAAAATCTAGTTGATGCACAATTTTTTTGATAATTTTTTAATGAATATTTTATTT